>CM072555.1:2829522-3429522 GCA_036898215.1 Platycarya strobilacea | reverse complement strand
TAAGAGCACTAATTATATTTGTGGCCTGTATTGTGGGTATGTGTTCTTCAGGAATACCAAATTCATTTTGTATTCTTTTCCTTCTGGGAATTTTGTCTTTTGCACCAATAGGTCTTCCACGCTTCAGGCGTATTTTAGATTCACTTATTGTTGTTTTGACAATTTGTCCTTCAGGGACTTCAATCCTTACTGGAGTATTAACAGCAGAAATATAAGATTTTACTACACCTTTAGTATCAGTAAATACATCCGGTAACTGATTTGCAACATTTTTCAAATGAATAATCCTTTGAACTTCCCGTTTACATTCTTTTGTAGGAGGATCAAAATGAGACAGGGTCTTATTATCCCAAGTAATATCTTGTCGTGCTTCAGGCATCGACTTTTCTTTACCCATTAACGGAAAATTTGATTCGTCAAAATGACAATCCTCAAAACGTGCTTTAAACATATCCCCTGTAAGGGGTTCAAGGTATCTAATAATGGATGGAGAATCAAAACCAACATATATCCCAAGTCTACGTTGAGGGCCCATTTTTGTACGTTGTGGAGGTGCAATTGGAACATATACAGCACATCTAAAAGTACGAAGATGAGAAATATTTGGTTGTTGACCAAATGCAAGTTGTAATGGAGAATATTTATGATATGCAGATGGTCTAATGCGAATTAGAGATGCTGCATGAAGTATAGCATGTCCTCAAACAGAAATAGGTAGTCTTGATTTCATAAGTAAAGGTCTAGCGATTAGTTGAAGCCTTTTGATCAAAGACTCAGCTAAACTGTTTTGTGTGTGTGTATGGGCAACAGGATGTTCAACATCTATTCCTATTGACATTCAATAATCATCAAAAACTTGAGATAAAAATTCACCTGCATTATCCAATCAAATGGTCTTGATCGGATACTCAGGAAATTGTGCTCGTAGTTTAATTATCTGAGCAAGAAGTCTAGCAAATGCAACATTTCTAGTGGAAAGAAGACAAACATGTGACCATCGACTAGATGCATCAATTAGAACCATAAAATATCTAAATGATCCACTTGATGGATGAATAGGCCCACATATATCTCGGTGAATCTTTTGTAAAAAGGATGAAGATTCAACAATGACTTTTGAGGGAGATGGTCTAATAATTATGAGAACATGCAGAGCACGGATATTCATTGGGTAGAAATATCTTTTGATTCTTTAAGGGATGCCCATGCGAATTTTCAATAATTCGTCTCATCATTATAGAACCCGGATGTCCAAGGCGATCATGCCAAGTCATAAATACTTTAGGGTCAATGCACTTCTGGTGCATTACCACATATGATTCAATTGTTCTCATTTTTGTATAATACAATCCAGAACATAGAGCAGACAGTTTTTCTAATACGAGCTTCTGATCCGATACTGTTTTAGTAATAAAAATATGCTCTTTACTGCCTTCATTGGTCGTTTCAATATGGTAATCATTATGACGTATATCTTTGAAACTCAATAAATTTTTTCTGGATTGTGAAGAGAATAGAGCATCATCAATACAAAATTTGATGCCATTAGGCAACACAATATAAGCTCTTCCGGAGCCCTCAATTAAATCCGATGAACCTGATATGGTATGGACATAAGCTTTACTTAGTGTTAGATTTTGAAAATATTTCTTTTCTTTGAGAATTGTGTGAGTTGTAGCACTGTCAGCCAGACATATATCTTTATCATTCAACTCAAAAATAAAAAACTTATCAATGTGATCCATGATTCTACAAAATATACAAAACTTTTATTACTGATAGAAAGAAAATACATTAATTGAGTGGAACACTTCCATCTCCAATTAAGTGTTCAATACTACCATCAGGATGATTAAAGAAATCAGATACATCAAGATGAATAACGTCTACATCTTCTGAATCTAATAAATCATCTGATGGTTCTACTAAATTTGTTTCATGCACTTTATTCTTTCATTTAATAGAAACTTGATATAAATCAGCTAAGTGCCTGGCCGTACGACAGGTACGTGACCAATGTCCAGTCATTCCACATCTATGGCACACCTCTTCACTTTTCTTTGAAGAATTATTCTGAGAATTTTTACCCCTCTCTGAATTGTACCACTTCTGGTGATATGGTATATTATAATCCCTTTTAATGTTGTCATTCCTGGGACCAACATTTCTATAATTTCTCCTACCACGTCCACGCCTCCGATTTCTTCTAAAGGATGCACCATTCACTTCTGGGAATGATGCAAACCTATTACCATTCACTTCAGAGAATGATATTGAGCCAGTAGGGCATGACTGGTGGATTTCTAATAAGAACTCATTATTTTGCTCAGCTACTAGAAGACATGATATAAGTTCAGAATATTTTTTGAACTTTCTCTCTCGGTACTGCTGCTACAGGAGCACATTCGAGGTATGAAATGTAGTAAAAGTCTTCTCTAGCATATCTTCATCGGTGATTTTCTCACCGCATAATTTTAATACTGAGCTTATTTTAAAAAGTGTGGAATTATACTCACTAACACTTTTAAAATCTTGCAATCTTAGGTGCATCCATTGAGAACGAGCTCTTGGGAGGATGACAGTCTTCTGGTGTTCATACCTCTCCCTTAAATTATTCCACAAAATATAGGGATTTTTTACTGTGAGATATTCATTTTTCAATTCTTCATGAAGATGGTGGCGAAGGAAAATCATTGCTTTAGCACATTCCTGCAGGGATGCTTGATTTCCTTCTTTAATAGTTTCTCCCAGATTCATTGCATCAAGATGTATTTCAGCATCAAGTATCCAGGATAAATAATTTTTTCCAGATATATCAAGAGCAACAAATTCCAATTTTGTAAGATTTACCATTTTCTACACATATAAATAATAAATATGTGTATCTCAGAAAATATATTTATAAATTCACACAAATAATCATCAATAAAATATATCAAAGATTTCAAATAATATATTGAAAAACTTACAGAGGAATAAGGCCACTAGCTTCAGAATTGGTAGAACCGTCGTGCTGATAACGTGTTATGAAACTTAAAGAAAAGAACTACTATTGCAAAAGAGAAATAAGAAATTCTCTCTAAAACTCTTAAGAACTGAAACTTTATTTCTCTCTCTATTTTTTCTTATGAATTTCATTACAACTGAAGCCCCTATTTATAGGTTTTGAAATTACTATACAAATTACTATGCAAGTCACTATGCAAAATTTAAAATAATAGTGGTGGGATCATTCACATAATTTAGTGGTGGGACAGGGACGGCTGATAAATTTCGTTTGTTCGTTATAAATAAAAATATATATTATTTTTTACAGAAGCATTACTCTATTAAAATAGACAAATTCCTCTCCGCTCTAAATATTTAGAATTGAATTTTTTAACTACTAGATTTTCACAGTTGATCAACCACAAAAAATAACAAAAAACAAAAATCTTAAAACAATTAAAATTAAAAATATGCAATTTTATTTTCAAATACATTTAAAGACTTAAAAGAAAAGGCCAAGAGTGGTAAGTTGTCCCTTCTGCCAGAAATAATCTACAATTTTTAATCTTGTACTTGCGTCGTGTCAGTCGATTGTCCAATACAGAATATATATGAGTTTTATAATGGCCAAAATATAAAATTTCAATCGAAATATGATAAATATATTTTGACCATATCAAAGGTCTTCTATATTTTAATTTTCTCAATTCTTATTATTTTTTATTTAAATTTAGACTAGACTAATTACATATATATAAAGATTAATTATATTTTATCCCTCCAACTTTCACTAAATTTATAATGTGACTTATAAAATAAGAATTTCAACAATTGACTTTACCAACTTTTAATTTTTCATAATATCTTACTTTCATTTATTAGTCACGTCTAAACAAACGAAAATAACTATACGTGTGCCTCGTATGCATAACTTGTAAGAGAAAAACGAAAAAGCCCTAATTTATATTATGATAATGGGTAAGACCATTGACGTTAGGGCTATAATATCTAAAAAAATCTATACAAATTTTTACTATTCACATAATTTCTATACATCACATTTTTTTATTTTATTTTTTATCAAATATTTGATATATAAATAAGGAATAAAAAATTAAATAAATTTAGAAAGAAAAAATTCAAAATAAAAATTATAAACAAATTATAAACAAATTAAAAAAATAATAGTGTAAAAGTTAAAAGATTGTGTAGAAATATTCGTAATATCTGTGTATTGGGTGAACAGGTTTGCCCATATATTCCTAACCATTACTGCAAAAAACAATGTTGAGAATCCCAATACAAAGGTGAAAGAGAGGCCGACACTCGCGGCAAGTTTTGCTTTGATTGGATTGTTAGCACCCAGTTTGTTTCCAACCCTTGTTGACACACCAAAGTTTAAAGAAGATGGAAAAATGCACATCAAAGTCGTGGCTTGAATTAGAATTCCCATTGACGCAACGGTTGCTTGGGGATTGAGTAAAAGTCCCCAGAGCAAAATCATGATTTCGTACCCGGTACCACCACCATTTCAGAAAAATTGAAATGCAGCTTGAAATGGCTAAATTCAGAAAGCTTTCCATCCTTAGAAACAGTCGAAGGAAATTCCACCCCATGTTTTCTCGTATACGTCGGAGATTGCAATATAAACCATCAACTATCCGACCAGATTGAAATTAGCCCAAATGCCGCTCAAGGCAATGCCTTTGATTCCAAGTTTCAGCACATAAACAAGAAGGTAATTGATGGGAACGTGGAGAACAATAGAAAAAGCCGCACACAACGTTAGAGGCAGAGTTATAGATTGCGATAGGAGATTTATTCCAATGGGATGCATAAGAGATTGTGCAACGAGGTCCGGGAGGGAATAGAGAATGTAGATTTGAGCTTGGGTTGCAATATCAACATTCTGACCACAACTTTTCCATTTTTCTCTTGTAGGTTATGCATGTGAGGCGCAAGTGTAGTCATTTTCATTTATTTTGCCGTGGCTAATAGACAAAGTGAGAAATTGTAAAAACTTAAAAAATTAATGAAATTAATTGTTAAAAATTTTAATTTAGAGGTCACATTATAAATGAAATAAAAGTTAAAAGAGAGCAAAGTACAATTAAATATTAACTATTATTCTAAAATATAATTTATTTATATATAAAATATTTTAAAATAATATATAAAATAATATTAATATCAAACTATTTCGTTATAGTATTTTAATCAAAACAATGACATAATATTTAAAACTTTTAGATCGTCCCCTCCTTTACAGCTGTCCCCCAACATTCGGAAGGACCTCAGGTGAAACCTCATTAGGCGGCAGCATCACTGGTTTCCACCGATCAAACAAGTACGTCTAGTAAGATATTGCATCGAGCTTTAGCCCATCGCCCTGTTGGCCACAAACATCACAAAATTATAAGTCAATTGGAAAAACTATAAACTTCCCGCAAATGTTTGTAGTAATCTCAATATCACAAGAAAAGAGAAAAATACAATTTTCAAAAACCAGACGATCCGCTTGAAGACTTGCTGAACAACAATACATGCTACCGTGCCAAGATAATGATCCGATTAATCAACTACATTTGAGCAACCTTAAAAGTTTTTCTATGTTTTATAATGGTGGCATAATGCGTCTGTAAACTGCTCGGAAAGTCTGTCCACCATTCCTAGCAACCTTCTGTCCTTCCTCGGTGGCAGAACTCAAGAGCTCTACAACTGGATCTGCTTCAAGCTCTTTCTCTGTGAGGGCTTCAAACATGGGATGACTTTCTAAACAAGCCTTCATCCACTCTCCTAGTTCTTCTACATCTGTAATTGTGTATATGATCCCACCAACCCCAAGAGCATAAGCATACTCGTCTAGCAAATGTGTACTGATCACCCGACGTCGATGATTCTTCTCTTTGAAGTGAGGATCCGGAAACAAGAAGAACATCTTTGAAAGCTGTCCTTTCTCAAAGTAATTTGGAATGTATTTCATCGAATTTGTCCGCGTCACTGAGATATTTTGGTATTGGCCTGGATTTGCCACCCTCAGTGCTAAAATCCGCTCCTTGACATACTCGGTAACCTTATCCCTAAGTTCCATGCCAATCATTAGGGTCTCAGGGAAAAGGGTTGAAAGACTGATGAGCAGTCCTCCAAAACCACAACCAATATCTGCAAACTGGATCTTTTTGGAGCTATCACTCTGATCAGAAGAAGGGAAGAGATGAGGGTAATGAAGGGAGTAGTCAACATGACTAGGGGAGATTGGCACTGGGAAGTGAGAATCACTTAATGGGTTGCTGTGTGCACGTGCCCTGTAGAAACGCTTCCGAGGCAGGCCCGTTGACTTGCTGAGATTTGGATTTGCCTTAGCTTCCAACATGGCTTTCTTCTGCAAAGCTGTACAATAGTAGCAAGTAAGATTTTCATAAAACGGGACGCCAAAATGCAATATCAAATAATGTTCTTTTCCTAATTCTCATGTTAAGTTGTATTCAGAGGCCATATGTTGAGCATAAAGCTACCCTTTTCGACAAGTATGTGCATATAAGGTACCCACTATTAGGCCTGTTCATCCGGGCCGGGTACAGTTTGAAATTTTAATATATTTCTTAATATTTTAATTTTTTTTCCCAAAAAGATTGAAGAAAGTTTTAAATCCGGAACCCGGATGAACACCCCTACCCACTATCATATAGATTCTAAACAAAAAAGAAGCAAAAAAATGTAAGAAAAGACGGTGCATCAGATTAACCGTAATAATTCCAATCAGGTTGTCCCCGCGGGAAATTAGGGACCAAATGACTAACAGCTTGAGAGTGGAAATCAGTTACAAATGCATTAAGACAGAATAAAATAAGAAGTTTAACATCACCCAAGCTTTTCACATAAACCTTCAAATGGTTGGTGTAGTGGGATTCAGATCTGCCGGAATTCAGGGCTACTCATACATCGTAGATTTATCCAAATCTTGATCATCCATTTCAATTTTCACATAGAGGGATGAAATGTGACAAATTAGAAAGACACAATCACGTATTTGGCCATATAATCATTGTTGTCTGTCAAGTTAATGGGTTGCAGGGAAGCAGAGCCTCTTCCAATACCAACACTAGTAGGGATCACCATTCCCTACCCTAAGAAGTCCATGAAACATTGACAGCCTGTACTACACAACCTTCCTCTCATATGTGAACGATAAAACCTCTTGCCTTTATAAGTAGCTACCACATTCAACAAGGTGATCTAATTACCATACCGACAAAAATAGGGACAACATTCATTTTTCATGTTTACAGAAAATGCAAGTCATTTCCTTGGAATTATCTTCTAAGATGGTTCGCTTTTATTGACCTAGCGACTGCAGCTTAAATTGATGTACTGAATAAAGTAATCTTAAAAACACAATTCAAAGATCAACATTTGGATTGACAATCACCACCCATGAAGACGAGCTTTATGGACTCCACAAAACCACTTAACCAAATATATGAATTGGGAACAAGTACCCAACAGCAACAAAGACAAGCTAAATCCAAAATTTCTTGGGTCAAGTAGGCCAAGTTAATGTAATGAACATTCTGGATAGAACCTAAGATTCTTTCAATGGAGGTGACCCAACCAATTTAGGCAGAGGTTCAGATGCCTCAGGACTAGAACGTTGCTATACAGAGCATGGATAAATAAATTAATGTGTTGCAGTATTTGGAAAGATTATAGGGGTATAAGGCTAGTCGAAGTAAACAATCTCTAGGGGTCATCGGAGTAGGAGATTTTTTCCTTGAATTACCTGAGGTGTACTTGCGAAAAACTCCTTACCGAAAGCCTGTGCACCCCCGGGATTAGTCGGGATGTTGTTCTGGACGCCCAGTGCTAATAAAAAAATTATCATTGCTTAGCTAAAAATCCCCCCTAAAAGGTACCTTCAAACAAAAATACAGAATGATATGACAGCAACTGTAAGAAAAACAAGAACACGGCCAACTAATTTGAACTTCAACATTGTACAACAAGAAACCCAAACAGTATATATCCTAGCAATAATGGAGAAGTAAAAGAACTTATCAAAAAAATAAAGAATGGAGATGTAAAGGAAGGACGTTGCTACAGGTCCTGCTTTTGGGATCCCTTTAAAAACACTAAATAAAAATCATGTAAAAAAACTAAAAAAAAAAAAAAAGAAAACGGGATCCCATAAAGATCCCAAAATCGGGAAGAATAGCATTTCCCATAAAGGAAATATGCTAGGTTCCAATTTAACAATATAATGAAGTCCATCCTAACATCCCTTTAACATGAGCATGTCCATAACGTAAAGTCGGTTGATGGGAGTTACGCCTAACACTAGGGAAAGCATTTTAATTCGCATGAATCTAGACAAAGCAAAACGAGTAGCGGAGAATATATTGTGAATTCATGAATTCATAAGACTAGTATTTCTCCTAACAAAAACAAGAAACAGGGAAGTAGAACAGAAATATACACAGGCACACAGACCTAACCTATTACAAACCAGTGAGTGTAGCCCACAATGGCCATGAATTTCTCAGGTAAGGCAGAATCTGAATTACAAGCACCAGGATAGAGTTGCAAAAATATGAAGGCCTAGAGATAAAGAAAGAGATGGGAAGGCGCTCAACAATACCCAACAGAGCTTGACAGATAACGACTCAAGCCCTTCAACGGAGTCGGAATTTGCCCTAAGACTAGGAGATACAAATTTGGGAAATGCTAGGGAACCCGTTTAGCGTTCCTGCTTAAGTGTAAAGGACACTTGGCATTTGACTTATCTTTTTTTTTTCCCCTCTCTCTCTCTCACTTGCTTAAACCAGGTCACCCCCAATGCAGTGTCCCCTTCCCTCCCCTCCCTTCCATCTCCCCTGCCCCACGTGACTACCCCTGCAGGTTTAGGAGTAGGAGGGTTGTCTTCAAGCTCAGATGAGATGCCGGATAATCATCTCCCTAACTCTGACACCTCCTTAGAGCTCAACTCCCATATGTCCCTCCCTTACCACTGGGAACAATGCCTCGATTTAAAGGTCTGTTATAAATGATAACCCCCCCCCCCCCTCTCCTCTCTTTTCTTATAGTTCCTTTCCTCTTCTAGCTTCAATTATTGCGAGACCAGGACAGATCTTGCGCCTCCCTTTTGTTTCGTTCCTTTACTGAAAGCATAGGGGTTTTAGTATTGAATATGGGGTTGCTTAGAATGATCAATAATATCCAACAGAACCCCAAAAAAACCCTAGGAAAAAGTTTTTTCAATAGTTTTTCGCCTTTGCTTTCAACAATTTTTTTTATAAGTAAACAAATTTATTGATAGAATAGGCAAAGCCCAAGTACACAAGATGGTATACAATGGCAAAGCTTTTCTTTCAAAATTTTTTTTTTCGCCTTTGCTTTCAACATTTTAAACGAAATAAAATGCCAAATCTTTTCTGGGTTGGAACATCTGATTATTATCTTTTATGGTTGCATTTGGTTAATATTTCTCTTACAGGATCATTTTTCTGAGAAATAAAATCTCTCCTGGACTTGGAAAAAAATGGTCTTTCTGTTAAGATTTTTTTTTTTTTTGGTGTTTGATCATATAGTTGTACTTTGAAAAAAAAAATACACTTCTCATCATCGGTCAGATCCCCATAGAGGAGCCTCAGATGTGGCATGTGAGCTGCAAAAGGTATTCATTATTACAGGCAGAGTCACGGCCCCAAAACCATTTCCTAAAAAAAGAAATACAAGCAGGATCGTATGTTTTTCCATCGGTAAAACTAAAACCACACTTCTGCAATGTCGAATCAAAAAACAGCACAAGTTAGAGAGGAAACAAAATATATATATATTTTTTATTATTATCAAATATGGTCTCCTAGAATCTTAGGAAAATCCAAGGACTAGGTTTCTAGGGAAGATAGACACAATATCTGGTCCTTGTAACATTTACCGCACCAAATTTAAGTCATGGATACTCAAAAACCCTAATGTCTAAACCCAACCACCTAAGAGTCTTTTAGCGGCTGCTTCAATCTGGGATACAGTCATCGGGAAGATTGAAAGAAGGTTAACAGGTTGGAAGAGATTGTATTCATCCAAAGGTGGCCGGGTGACCTTGATCAAAAGTACCCTCTCCAATCTCCCCACTTATTATTTGTTTTTATTTCCCATTCCTGCAGCTGTGACAAAAAGGATTGAAAAACTTTATCGGGACTTCCTATGTAGTGGGATGAGGGACGAATTCAAGTTTCACTTAATCAAATGGGACAAGATGTGCAAACCAATATCTTCAGGTGGTTTGGGCTTAAAAAATAATGGAACCTTCAATCAGGCTCTTCTTGATAAATGGTTATGGAGGTATAATTTGAAACCTGATGCGCTATGGAAATTGGTAGTAGAGAGTAAACATGGAGGCCTATGGCTAGAGTACTAGAGAGGTGCATGGGGCCCACAGAGTGGGGTTGTGGAAACATATTAGACAAGGATGGGGGGGTTTCACCGGTTATACCAAACTGGTATTGGGTGACGGATCTCGGATTAAATTTTGGAAGGACACTTGGTGTGGGGAGGAAGCTCTACAAGACACTTTTCCTGCCGTTGGTGGCATATCTAGTGACCAAGAAGCTTTGGTGGCATATCTCTTGATTCGATCGGGCGACCAAGTTTAATGGAATATCACCTTCAATAGAGCAGTGCAAGATTGGGAAATGGACAGTTTTTAGAATTTTTTTTAATTACATTTATTCTACTATGCCAAGAGGAAGGAGAGCTGATAAACTTTGGTGGACACCGTCGAGCAAGGGTAACTTTTCGGTTCAATCCTTTTATAAAGCACTAACACGTTCAACGAATAGACACTTTCCTTGGAGAAAAATTTGGAGCAAAAAAAAAGTCATTTTCTTCACTTGGAGCTGCACTGGACAAGATCTTGACCATTGATAACTTGAGAAAGCGCAAAATCATTATGGTGTTGCATGTGCAAGAATTTAGGAGAATCTATGAATCACCTCTTGCTACACTGCGTAGTAGCTAAACACTTGTGGGATGATGTCTTCGGCCGTGTTCGCTTGAATTGGGTAATGTCGACCTTAGTGATTGGGCTATTGGCTAGTTAGATATCTCTTGGAGGTGCTACTCCCATCAAATCAGTGTAGAAGATGGTCCTTATCTGCATTATGTGGTGTATTTGGCAAGAGCGCAACAATAGAACCTTTGAAGATAAAGAACAAATACCAGAGGAGCTTATCTCTCACTTTTATCGCACTTTATTGTTCTGGACTCTAGCTATAGATTTTAATGGTCTTAACTTTCATGATTTCTTTGTATTGTCCAATCCACCTACGACCTAGATAGGCCTCGTCTTTTGTATACCATCTTGTGTACTTGGACTTTGCCTATTTCTATCAATAAAGTGTTTACTTATAAAAAAAAAAAGAGTCTTTCAGCTTGTGCCAAGTGATAAAACATTTTCATCATATTCTTCATAGCACCATCTCTGAGTGGTAACCTTTTGTGCATAGCTCCCATCTGTTTGAACAAAATGGTCATAGAGCTCGCATTTCCCAAAGCATAAAGCCTTACCGACTAGAAAACAAATGATCTTATTTTTTTCAGATCTTTTAAACATTTCCCATCTCAGGATTTCCCATCCAACATACAGACATATCTGCAAACAGTTAAATAGCACAATCAAAGCACCATGATCAAAATTTATTTATTTTTCTTAGTAGATGTGGCGTGGATCATTAGAACCTTTAATATGCAACGAAGAAACTGTTGTGGCATTCTTTCAAGCACTTGGTGCTCAGAATATCACCTCATTAGTGTACAATAAAACTGAACGATGAGTCTGAGCCACAAACAAATTCCAGAAACAAAGAAAAATTGTTTCGAAAACAATGACCCGAAAAGAACTGTAGATTTACCCGAAAAAACCCTTACCGAGTGCTTTGAAGAAGCCGAACTGGGTGAGGGGAGGGGAGACGGTCGGAGATGGAGACGAGATCCGGCGAGAACCAGATTCTGAGCTCGGAGCTGGCACAGATGAAGCAGCAGTGCGAGGAGCTGGTTGTCGGAGATGAAGGTCGGCAACGGAGACGAGGTCGGAGAGGGGAGGGGAGGGGATGTCTCGCGGGGCAGGGGAGAGGGAGGGGAGGAAAGGGGAACGCTACGTCGGTGGTGACCTAATTTAAGAAAGTGAGAAAAAAAAAAAGTAAAAAAGAAAAACAAAATTCCAATTAGCGTTTTGAGAATTTTAATTGAATTGTGAAAAATTAAATTTTAAAAAATATAATTTTATACATATATAAAAAATGATTATATTTAATTAAATATAAAGAAGAATTTGGAAAAAAAGAAAACAAAAATATTTTTTGTTTTTAAAAATAATAGTAAAATTAAAAATTTTGTTAAATTTGATTAATGTTGAATAAAATTTTAATTTTATTATTTATAAAAAGTATTATTATTATTATTATTATTATTTTATTTTTGATTAAATATAATTAATTTTTTTAATAAATATATAAATTTATATTTAAAAAATAATAATTTTAAATAATCTAATAATAGCACTCTTAGACGTCAAGCGGAAACACTTCCCTACGGATTCTAGGATAAGAAATGTCTAGATGAGTCAAGCGAGAGAAAGAGATTTACATGAGCCTGTTTTAGTATGGGCCTGTTTTATACTTGAGCCCAGGAAGTTTATGGGCTTTTTGTATACCATTATCTGCTAGTTGCTATCGGGCTTTAAACTCTAGCATTATAGTGGATGGAAAATGTTATTGACAACAAAAACATACAAATTTCTAGGAGCAAGGATAAATTCAACGTAACATAGCCGAATGGAGCAAACTGTCTGATATTTAAATTCAGTTTCTTGTGCATATCATATTAATATCATAATTTCTTCAATTCAGACTATTGTTATTATGATTATTGAAAAAAATATGTTAGGTTGTATATCCTATTCTTATGATCATATCCCCGACGTCACAAATACTCTGGAGCAACATAATTATACAAAACTAAGCTATGCCAAGAGATTGTGATATAAAAGAGGGTTGAAATATTGCTAGGGAGTAGTGGAGTAAATTAAATTAGATCAATCTCCTAAATGCTAGAGGAGAAAGACTTAAATTTTATAACATTTATTATTGCCAACATGATCAGTTTTTCAAACAACATTAAATGATTACTAAGAAATGTTGTATAACTCAATTTATAAGTTTATTTCTCATCCATTTTAGGCTGACATCATAAATTATACGAAGATCTTGATCATATAGTTAGAAACTTAGAACTTGTTTGGATACTAAAAATATCTCAGAATAATTGTGAATAGTAATAAAATATTTTGAGTGATCATATGTTTGATTGAATTTTGAAAAATAAGAGAAAAAGAAATTGAATAAAATTATTGTTTAAATATAATTTATATAAGCCGACATGACCCTTTATATACATGATCAGTTATTTGCATGCACCCGGCCAGAGAAGTAATATGTATATATATGTACCCTAATATTAGACAATGATTCTAGATCTAGTCGTGCAGTAATAGTCGGTTGAAACTTGGAAGACTAGTAAAAATGAGCTGTGAAAGTACAAAGTCCGATCCATATAAATATGGTACCTCTAACGTCCTAACATATCTGAGCAAATCTAAACACGAAATGCAGAGAGACCTACAAATATCATATATATATATATATGAATGCGTAGATTAGAAGAAAAAAAATCATATGTGCATGCATGGACCAATTAGATATATATAAACCAACTTGATAATTACTTGCTTAATCAGACGCATGAATTTATTAGTTGTTGCAGTCCTCATGCAACCTAGCCATCTAACTGTGATCCAGATCTATAATTTATCTCCACGTTATAAGAAAATTATTTATTTGCGACCATTTATTAGTTGCAAATAGTTCATTTTAGTTGTTAGTAGTCTGTTTTTGTCGCTAACAGTTATTTTCATCGCAAATATTTGGTGATCACTATTACCAAATTTTCTTGTAGTGCCATTATCTATTAATATTACAGATCAAACTAGATCGAATAATTTGAACAACTCATGCAAAGACTAGATCGAAGAACAACTGCATGTTATTACAAAGACTAGAAAAACAACACATAAATCTTTTCTGTTTTCTTTTGTTTTTGAATAGAACACGTAATCTTAAGCTAATTACTTAGTACTTAGTCTTTCCTTTTCATGCACAACTACTCTTTTGATTCTTTTGTGTGATCCTTTTAGATCAAAATTTATCTCTCCATGCCCTCGTGATCCTTCTCTCTCAATATAGCTTTCTTGGATCATTGCTACTCCAACAAGTTATATATTTAACTCTACAAATTATAAAAGTTTCTTAATTAATTATTGCATTATGGTAAGAGCATGCACATCGGCCGGGAAATACGTAACAATACTAGATAAAATAGGAGTCCATCATTCATTTTGAAGTGCTTGACAAGTAGCATGCCAATGATGAATGCATATTGGTTTAGGGTTCCTCATTGCTTCTAGAGAGTCTTCTTGACAAATACCTATCAACTACTTCACCGTGAGAGTTTGAAAAACTTGTTGCAAAAATAATTTTCATTTCAAAACTTAATTGCCCACCAAGAAGATTATCAAACACATGTCCTATACAACCACATCTATATGACGTAAGTCGATCATGGTAAAATCTAATTCCGTGATGTACGTTTGGATAAACGAGTACGCAAGCTTAGTTTATTGTTTTGGTTATATAACAAGATCATGATTCCTACCATGATACATTAATGTCATGTTCAAGGACAAATTCTATGTCAACAACATTTAAAAACCCCATATAAGAAGAAAAAATATATATTTAATAAGGAAATGACCGACGACTATAAGGAAATGACCGACGACTATAAGGAAACGACCGACGATATAAGTTTCATGGCACTTTCCTATCATGTAGATGTATGGATCCATGACACTATGTGGTATATGGATTTTCTTCATGGATTAAGTGAAAAACTTCTAATATTTGCCCTTCCATTCTATACATGAGTCTCTATGCTTACAGATTATTTTCAAAAGGTAATTAATCATAGATGATTACACATGTGTCCTATGACCGTGTCCATGAAGCAATTTGATCATAATAAAACATTTCCTCCATGTTTAGAACAATTGATGAGCACTTAATGAATTTTATTATACACTATAATAAAAGTACTTATTTGTGACAAATTATTTATTGTGAAAATGATTATGCTCTGCTAATATAAGTCTAATTCATTGCAAATAGTCATTCTCGTCGTAAATAGTTTATCATAAATGTTCATTTTTGTTGTATTAATTTGGTAGTTTATTATATTTTTAGTTATATAACAAAATGATCATTGTTACCATGGTATAATGTTATGTTCAAGAAAAATATTATATGTCATGCACCAACATTTTTCAATAGTTTTGAAAAAAAGTTTCCCCTTTCACGGCCTGTATATAGTAAGTGCAATATATAGTACTAGCTAGGCGTGGAATACTTACATGTTGAATGGTAGCAGCATGTAGATAGCTAGCTCTTGAAAATCCTAATAATACACATGCGCATACTATGTAGTACTACTGATCGATCATGAGTAGATCATATTTCGACCTTTATAAGCTTGAATATGTTTGATCTATCGGTGCCTAATAATTATTTATTTTAATTTAAATGTGTGTATATATATATATATATCATTATGATATAATGATTTCCTGGAGATTGAAGACAAACTAATTAGCATTCATGTTTTCAAACATGCATGCATACATACCATTTTTGATGGTATATATGTACAGTAATGAGGGGGGAAAGCAACTATGCGTTTCGGCGACAAGAAGGTAGTTATCCAGCTCACTTGAAGACGTTGGTTTTAACCCTTCGGGGTTTGATTATGACACTCAAGTGAGTTCTTAATAGAGTTTGTCTACGGACGAGGGTGCCAAACTGTAGTAAGATGCTATACCATATTGCAGCGATGGCTACAAACGATATCATAAACCCAAGGGACTTCGTTGAACTCAAAACAAAAGATGGAAAATCAGAAGGAAAAAAATGGCTTTTAGAAAGAGTAATGGCATCCCTTACTCCATTTGTATACAACTCATTAAGAGTGAGAAACTCTTTCTTCTCGGGGGAGGACGGGCGTAGCAAGGAAGGAGAAGCGTGTTTAACGGCCGCACTCGAGGCCCAAGAACTTGATTGCATAGCCTTTTTCCTCGCTGTGAGAAAGACGATTCCTTATTCATGATGTGTATTACAAACCGTCTTTCTCGCCATTCATACTACTTTGAGTTTTAATATTTAGTCTTATGAATCCTAATTATTGGGAATTGTTGAGATGAGGTTATAATATATATATTCTAACTGATGTGCCTTACCCATATAAATAGTTTAAGTAAATATTAAGAGGGGATGATGATAATGATCAATAATTGGATATACGTCATTGCATCCTCATAAATATATAGGCCTGTACAGAATACTCGTGACCCAACCCAACCTGAATTTTCGATTGTTTTCGACTCGTTATACCGACCCGCTTTCGATTAATCGGATAATAGGGTAATACTCGTTACCGATTTAAACTATTTTTTAACACACCCGCAACACAACCCCCCCCCTTCTCAATCCTTTCTTTGCTTTCTACCCCTACAATAACAACAAATCTTGCCGCACCTGTTACACAAATCTCGCCCCACCCAAAACGTGACAACAAGTACAAAGGTGCTAGTATCTGGCTTGAAAGCGGGATGCCGGTGGAGTTGGGGTTCTCCACCAACGTATTCGACATAAGAGGAGAGAAGACAATTTGTGGAGACGATGTCAACAGAGTCAAAAATAGAGAGGAGAAGAGCAAGATTGGCGTCGATGTGAGTCTAGGGTTCTAGGGTATTCTTGTTTTGAGTTTTTGTTGTGAATCTAGTGTTGCAAATGAACTTTTGTTTGGGTCTGGCGAATCTAGATGCCGATGCCATTGGTTTTAGATCTGAGGCCTCTAGATGAAACCGCATCTAGATTTAGTTGAATGATCGCGGATTTCGATTTGTCAAGGTTGAAGACTGAGGATCTTATGGAGAAGAGGGAAGGCGGAGGGCTCGAGGCTGGAGAGGATAATTGATCGATTTTGCAATTGGAGTTTGATTTCACTTGAGATTGGGAGATAGCACGATGATGAATAGATGAAAGATTCAACAAATTGGATCATCAGGCTATCGGGTATCGGCAAAACGGAACAGCCTGAAAATCCAGTCGAAACGGAAGCTTCCTTATTGGGTCAAGTCGGGTATACAACCCTAACAATATATATCAATTAATATTGGTATTTTTCATGCATATATATTATAAGCTGCTAGGGTACTTGATCAGTACTGATCTGAATTGAGAAAGTACAGCTGGCAAATCTCACTCCCCATAATTAATATAATGCATATACGTACATATAGTTCCATACTTTTTCATTATATATATATATACACATTGGCCGGGTTATAAATTCTCCTCAATGCTCGATCATGATGTGCTGGTTGATAATAAGTAATTAGCAAAAAAGCTCAATGCTCGATCGTCACTACATATATATCATCTAATTCATAGTCTGAATCTAGTTGCATCATGAGCAGCTTGTCTATAAAGACTGGGGGCCGGCCCCGGGGGATCGGAAGGTTCCTGTAAGCAACAGTAAGTGTGATATAGACCCTTTCGAAATATGATATTTGAAGTGTTCAATAAGAAAACGAAAGATTAATGTGGCCGATGGCTACTACTGCATGCATTTTTTTATAATTTTGGCACACCTAGCTAGGGTTCAATAATTCGTTTCTAAACCTCTCAATCTTTCCAAAATCATATAACTAACCTACTTCCAGGAAAATCAACAATATCCAAAAGACTACAATAATAATGGTGTATTTTTCCGACAAATTATTTACTTAAGGAATACGTAAAGTGACCCATATGCACCTGAAGACAAGATTAGTTATTTAGCATCTATACTATGTTACTCCAAGAAAATAATAACTCTTTTTTAATTTGGTTTCCTACCAATCGATTGATAATAATGAAAATATATTGCTTAATTTTACCTGATGATCATGACTCATAATATAAGTACTACAAGAAAAATAAGTAATAATAACCAAATATTTGTGATGAAAATAATTATTAGTGACTAAAACAAATTATTAGTGATTAAAATAGATTATTTACAACTAATAAATAATAACAAATAAATAATTTTCTTGCAGTGGATTGCTAATCATATGATTAATTCTAGCTACTTGTATGCATGTATTTTCACACTTTCCTTGATTAATTCTAGCTAGCTAGCTGCAGGTGCTAATTTCTAAAATTAAAAAATACGCGTACATGCTTTATACGAAGAAAACACTGAACCCCAGCCCAATTATATATTAGCTAGCGGGAGGAAATTAGCAGGAGATCAATATGGTGGTTAATTTGTACGTACTGCATATATAATCTCTGCATGATGCGTTATTGAAAAGTACTGAATGATTCATTGTAATGAAGTCGTTTACGTAAGTTTATTAATTATTGGGGGAGATCAGGGCGCTGGTTATTTATCTCTCGATCATCATGCTCCAGTCCCTCCAATCATTGAATCTGGGTCTCACAAGTTTTTTCATAGATCAATACCTAACTTAGAAAAGCAATATATATATATATATGTGTGTGTGTGTGTGTGTGTGTGTGTACCAGAAGTTGCAGTTTTGAACAGCAAGCTTAAAGATATATGATCAACGCTAGCAGCTGGCCGGTTAATTATTTCCTGGTTTCTCACTGCCCAAAGAAAGCTGTCTAATTATTCGTGTAGTACAAATTGATTGATCAGCCATATATATATATATATATATATATTATATATGCATTTATTATGTTCGGCGTTCGCTTGTCTTGTTTCTAATGTACATCGTATATATCGGTGACAATTAACACAGGGATTGTGTTTAGGGTTTGATATTATATATACACACACAAACACACACACACACACCCTTTAGCTAGATACCAGCATGCATGCATGGTGTGTAAAGTATAAAAGGGTCTCATCATGAGCGCCTTTCAGCATCATTCGTACCTCTGCAAAATTGGGCCATCAAGAATCAGAAGGACGCCATGCATCAACAGCGCGACGTTCTATATAAATTACATGATAATTGACACTGTTACCAACTCCTAATTCTATGACCATGAGAGTCATGGACGGGTCGTCTTGAGATTGGGTTGATCAACTTCCTATTGGTGGCAATTAAGCACCTTGATTACGGTCAAAACAGATTTATAAGAATAATAACAAAAAAAAAACCGTCAAACAAGAAACCTTTGCCTGAAAGAGGAAGAAAAAGAAGAAGAAAGGTGAAGGGAATAGGAGGGAAGAAACAATAAAAGAAAGGTCAAGCAGACGCAACCACCCGGTCGGCTTCTCAATCGGTTCAACTTTATGTCAATGGTAAGGAATCAATATTGAACTTGACACCCAACGTATCTTGATCATTCTCATCATCATGATTCACCTCTATAATAAACCATCTCTATTCAGGCCAAAATGAGACTTAGTGGAAGGTTATTGCAAATGTCATGGCCCATGTGGCATTTATAATGAGTGTACTAATTAAGTACATCACATGCGGAGAAATTAAGCAAATTCAAGTTACATATATGGGTTTTATACTCCAAAAAATATATTAATTGTGGTCGCAATTGGAGATATTTGAAATCATTACAAACCTAGTACTCTCAATGCATCATGCATTTTATCATATTAATCATTCACATTTTTCATAGAATCACCCATGTACGTACCCAATTTTATCATGTTCAGGCTTAGTGGTCGAGCTAGCTAGCTTTAAGATATATATATATCTAGGCATTGTACGTATCGCAATATATATTATATACTTAGTTGAGAGATACGTACGCGATGATAATATAGCACGCACGCAGTTTAATTAGTCTTTCTTTTCTTCTTTTTTAAGGTCAATTATTGCGTTTTGATTTCCAAAAGAAAAGGTCAGAAACTAAAGCAACCTCACACGACCGATTTACATTGGAGAAAAGATATAATAACGTAATGATTATTTGTTTAATTCTGTCTCGAGCAGATAATATTGTTTAACCACTTTATAGCATTCTCCATTGTTTCCTAAACTTCTCTGCAGCTTCTTCGTTTGTTTCTGAAGGGTTTGAACCCAGACAGTTCGAGAACGTGTATAAAAGGTTATTCAAAAAGTGATCAGATTCACATGATTGACGGAAACAAATATAAAAGCCGTCACTACAGTGGGTCAAGATATGAGAAAATATATGGGTGATATTTTATTTGGGTATAGATATATATAATTAATTGTAGATGATCACCAAGGTCCACATAGGATACAAAGTGCCAAATTAATATTGCTTAATTAATTCTAACTAGATATATATATATATATATAGCGCCCGGCCAGTACTGTCTGAAAAACATCATGTGGTCGGACATTGGTCAAACGTTTAATTCCGTGCACAACATGATCGAGATCCTGATCTGCTTATTTCTAGCTAATGTGGGTGTGCTTGTAAATTTGTAAGAAGGGGCATGATTTCCCTTGCGAATTTGGCCTCTACATTACAGGCTTACAGCTTTCAAGTTTGTACGTACATGCATGCATGCCAATAAGTGATACATGTAGTACTCCTCGTACGTACGCTATATATTCATGTACAAAAAAAAATATATATATATATTGTGATCACATGACAATTAAGATAAATATATAGAATAATAAAAAAAAAAAACAAAAGATCTAAAAATAACACAGAGATTTACGTAATTTGTCGATATGTCTACATTCACATAAGCAAGCGACAAAATTTGATTATTATCCAAATTAAGATTATATCTTATGTATTTATATTAATATAGATATCCAGACGTATTTAAAAAAAATATACCGTACAATGGGAGTGTTGCCTTACACCCCCAACTAATCAGCATATTCACTAAAGTAAAATACGCAAGGCAAACATGGGCAACTAATCAGCACCTTACATCGTCACTCGCCCGCTCACTCTATCATCTATCATTTGCCACTATATATACATAGACATATATATTCATCAAACATGGGTAAAAGAAGAACATTGCAACGTCAATAAAAGAAAACGTTTGCGAGATCAGAAGAAGTTGATCATTTTTTCACACAATCCAAAATGTGGCTGCTAGCTAGCTATTTGATTTAAACATGAGTCATGAAAATTAACATGCATATAATACACGATCGAGTTAAATTAAGGAATAAGGAGCCAAAAAATGAGATCAAACATAGGGGAAGGGAATCCAGGAAACTGGTCTGGGGAAGATGAAACATGAGATCAAACACTACGTATGATATATTCCCATTAGCGTGGTTTCCTGTCAAGGGAACCCATCCGGCCCATCCCTTTCCTATATGTATTTTTCCATTCTTGTCCGTGCATGATTCCCAAATATTATAGCACTGTCTTGGAGTAGTTGATGATGTGGCGTGCATCCATTGGTAAGAAGGATAAAATTCATGATATTCAGAAAGTTGAAGACGCCAAGCCAGTACTATCACGTGGCGTGGTGACCTTAATTAATTTGGGTGATCGATCTGAATGTGAACGGGGTTTTGGGCGGATGCAGCTATTATATAGCTGACTGCAGGGCGTTGGTCGACGGGACTTTGTCTCAATTTGCAAGTCCAATTGTTCCAAATTAATTCTTATTAATTTTATATTAGAGAAATATAATATCTTAACCTAAATAAGATCATGACAAGGGCGGCCATTACCTTGTGTGAGAAGACCCATAGTAGGTAAGAGCTTGACAAGCACAGCCTGGCCTCCTCGGCCCATTGTTTAATCATCACATCCCCCTTTAGCTTAAATTCCCAATTTCTTGTGCATGGTGATCATCATGGATTCATGAGTGGTACTTAGCAGCTCCCAAGACTAGCACCAGATCATAATTTCATTATCTTGCTAGCTGTATCCCTCAAGCTATCGATATATACCTTTTTTGGTCGGTAAATGATATGATAGATAGCAAAACCTAACTGAAGAATTCGTCATAATTCTCTCCATGCAAGTAAGTTACCTTTTAGCTTACCTTTTAGCTCCTATAAGTTTTTCTTCCTATGTCACTGAAGAAGAAATTAATTTCGTGCTCTTTTTAGGGTTTTTGTTGGGTATCAAGAAAGGTAGAAGAGAGCTTTCTTATTCAACTTCATATATATGGTTCTTTGAGCTGGCTGCATGCCCTAGTGACTTATCATAATTCAAGCTAGCTCTTATTTTCATGTCACTCTTTATTTGCTACAGAAACAAAGCAGTAATCAGAAGGGGAAGGAACAAGGCAAGAAGGAGATCATCAAAGACAATAATATGGCTGGATCAGATCATGCAAAGGATCAAGAAAAGCTGCCACCAGGGTTCCGATTTCATCCCTCAGATGAAGAGTTAATCACTTATTATCTCATAAACAAGATATCGGATGCTACTTTTACAGGAAGGGCAATCGGAGATGTTGATCTTAATAAATGCGAACCGTGGGAACTTCCAGGTAGTAGTAAAGCTGAATTAAACCAGCTTGCTGTCTAATTAATGTAATTAGTAGAACTTATGATGATCATCATGTAGTTAGCCAGTTTTACACATCCGCAGAAATAAATAAAAAAATTGCTTTATAATTAACCTATTGTGATTTTGATTCTAGGGTTTTGACGCAATCAGTGAGATTCTTATTAAAATTCGTTCGTCAATATTTATTAGGGTTTCGATCCTCACGTGCTGATCCCAGCTTGGAAGAGAACAAATCATAACGAATACATTGTTCATTCGTATTTAATTAATATATCAGACAGAATAATATTAAACATCATAATATAAGGAAAATGTTGTCTTCTTTTCTTGTGATACGGATAACATGCAGAGTTTTGTTTAATTCTGAACAAACAGCTGAATAAAATTCTTGTCTCATTTGACGGAATTCCTTTTCTTATTTCTTTCAACTTCTTCTGCATGCCGGCCTAATAGGGAAGGCTAAAATGGGAGAAAAAGAATGGTATTTCTTCAGTCTGCGGGATCGGAAATACCCAACCGGTGTGAGAACAAATCGAGCAACAAATACAGGTTACTGGAAGACCACGGGGAAAGACAAGGAGATCTTCAACGGCGAAACGTCAGAGTTGGTTGGGATGAAGAAGACTTTGGTTTTCTATAGGGGGAGAGCTCCCAGAGGGGAGAAAACCAACTGGGTCATGCATGAATATCGCATCCACTCAAAATCTGCCTTTAGAAATACTAAGGTACGTATAATATATAACGCAATCAATATATAGATATCATCACTCAAAAAACAATGTAGAATGATATAATTAATTCTTGATGATTTTAATTTCCCTATCCTAGCTAGTTACTAGCTTTACGAGTGCACAAAACTTAGGTGAATAAATTCAAGTTATATGTTCAAGGACGTGATATATATAGATATATATATATATATAGATATACATATATATCATGTATTATATATATATGAATTCACAGGACGTACTTGGAAGAGATCATTATTAAAAAACAATAGCAAAAACCAGAATAACGAGCCCCTTAATTTTGTTGCTGATTAAGCTGCGGGCCAGTAGTATGTACTACTAAAATTGATTTCTTAATTAAGAATGTTTTTGCAGCAGATCAGTTACGAAACTTGTATTATCAACAGTCTCTCTCTCTCTCTCTCTCTCACAGTTTTTGGTCAGATATATCTAGAGATCTTTACGTACTTCTATATAATATGGAGGAAAATAATATATTACTACGTCTCTCCAGCACATTTATATTACTGGAACAAGAGACATTTATAATATAGAATTATTGTTAAAAATTAAGTTTTAACATTTTCATTATTATGTCTTAATTAATGCAAAGTTTGCTATATATATATATATATATATATATGTATATACTACAAAAAAATTATTTATTTACTATATTTTTATTAGTCGCAAATAATTCATTTTAGTCACTAATAATCTATTTTAGTCATTAATAATCATTTTCGTTATTAATGTTGGGTCACTAATAATCATTTTTCTCGTATAGAACGCACATTTAATTTGTTCTTCGACAGAGCATCATGTGTGTGTATATATATATATATATACGTATATACGTACAAGCGATCTCTATTGGCCAGCAGTTATACTAACTTTTAGTCGATATAAAAGAAAGATTAATTAGTGTACTCAATTTATAAAATCTTGGTAAGAAAACTTGTAGCATCTTAAATATTTAGTATTTAAGATGATGAAGCTGTTTTGTCCCATGAGCACGTAATAGGAATTGCATGCAAAGACATATATATACTAGTCCGAGCATGAAATGTCAATGCTAAATTAATAGTACTGCGCGCATGCAATTTATAAGTCTATAAAGTAGCTAGTATATATATAAGGAGTCGCAAGTGAACGTAAATAAAATACATGCATTTAGTACTGGTGATCGAACTTCATGAAAAGCTGTTTTGTCCCTTATTGATCTTGTAAAGAACAAGATCAGCCTAATCATGACAGATAATTTACAAACAAAAAAATTAAGCTGCATCTTATGAAAAATCTAGATAAATGAACGTACGTGTAAGTACAGAAAAAATACATATAACTTTTCTCCATATATTATAGCTTAATATTGCATGTGGAAGTAGTACTAGGCCTGAAACTTTGTTGCATAAGTACAGCAGGATGAATGGGTGGTTTGCCGAGTATTCCAGAAGAGCGCAGGCACAAAAAAATTCCCATCGAACCAGTCAAGAGCTATGCTGAATCCCTACAACCTGGAAATAGGTGCCAGTGCCATGCCAGTACCCCAAATGATGCAGCTTGGAGATCCTTCGGGACAGTTCCATTATGGAAGGAATTACGTGAGCAGTGCAGAACTAGCTGAGCTCACGCGGGTTTTCAGAGGCGGCGGATCGACTAGTCATCATCATGTCAACCAGCTGCCAATGCAACCCCAGTTAAACTATCCGCCCCCGCTTGGTGCTGGAGGAGGATGCTTCACAATATCAGGTTTAAATTTGAATCTTGGAGGTGGATCAGCAGGCAGTACTTCTCAACCAGTTTTCCGGCCCATGGCCCCAGCACCACCATCTCTGGCAATGAATCATCATCATCATCATCAACATGATGTGTCTTCCTCCATGATGAATAGTAATCCTCTTGCTGCTGAGACTTCAGGCTATGGCACGGCGGAAATGAATCATGGAAACCCGCCCGGCAACAGATACAATATGGGCATGGATCATTGCCTGGATCTAGATAACTACTGGCCTTCCTATTAATGGGGGCGAACATGGAACAGAATGCGGGATCGATGACCAGCTAGCAATTTAGTCTAGTTTTTATTAGTTATTACTATCAATTTAGAAAGAAAAGACAAGGTACTACTGCGGCAATCGTACGTAGAACTCTTACGGTCGATCTGTTTCTGCATGTTTCTACTTGCTTTCGAAAGGATCAGTTAAATTGTGGACCTGAAAGAGGAGTTAACATCTTGGTTTCATGATAGTTATGTGTAAGGGAACAAACGGTACCCTTTAAGAGGAGTTGCTTGCATTTAAAGTTTTTCTTTTATTATATTGCTTATAGACGGTTTTCAAATGAATAGACAAATCAATAATTGGTGATTAATGCTATTCTCGAGCCGGCCTAGATGATCAAATGTATACCCTTAAACCCAGGGGCGGATCCAGCTTAGTGGGTGGGGGGCTAGCGCCCCCCAAAGTTTGTTAAAAATTAATTTATAATATAAATATATATAATTAAAATTCTTTCTCAAATTAAAAATAAATAAAAATTGCCCCCCAAATTTTTTTTACTAAAATTATTCATCTAAATCTTAATAATATCTATTTATATTCTAACTTTTAATTTCACTTAAACTCAAATTTCCACTCACATAATTTCACAGTTATTCAACTAACAGTCTAACTCTAATAAAAAAATTGATTATAAATTTATATGATTGTAAAATTGATTGATTATACTCACTTATTTAGTTTCAGTCTAACTTGTATGATTATGAGATATAGTTTATTAAAAATCTAACAACGTACATCATGACTTATTAAAAAATTATCAAATTTATTCTTATAAATTTTTCTTAAATCATAAAAAAATATGAGCAAGTACATAAAAATAATTGATTTAAAAAAAACGTGAACAATTTGAAGATTAATATACATTTAGAGAACTCAGTAATAACATAATATGATATTTTTATCAATAATAATTATTCTTATAAAATTTATATTTATTACATATTTTATCGATCGCCTTCCAATCACAAAATTCTGAGTCTACCCCAGCTTAAACCTATAATATTGACCCAATTAGAATTGGGCGGTCGTGCCCACTGAGCAGAATTTAAAAAAAAAAAAAAAAACTAGTCATATTCATATTATCTCCTACAGTGTTTGGGCAGGCTATTTGGCCGTACGTTAACATGCATGCATGATCTTTGATACTTATCAAACCAGGACAAGCTACATTTTGCTCGCTTCCTTTTGGTCTTAATTCTGATAAATCAATATCCTTTTATTGGATTAAGTTGTACGTACGTATAAGATTATTTGGATATTTGATTGTTATCGGAAATCTGTGCCCACCCCATGCATGATCGGCCGCGTCCCGATCAAGCAACTAAAAAACCCCCCATATATTTTCACTCACCAGCAAATCCCAAACAATCCGCAGCCTCCAAATAATCTCGCAGACTAGCCTAAATTCACCACAAAGTGGGAAGGCTCACGGCCACCGCGAAACCAACCTTTAATAATTCGATCATTGTCAATCCGCAAAGTGCACTGAATTATACCCTCTACTACAAGAAATAGTGGCTTTTGCCACGAAGGGTAGTGGTCACAAAAAACTGAAATTAGGTAACAAAAAGATTTTTTCCCACCACATGTTATTGTAGGAGCTTCGTGACATATAATGAGTGGCGAACACTATTTTTGCCATATTTTTTTTTCGTGGAAAAAGTTAATTTTTTTTTTCCATAAATCCAGTTTATAGTAAAAACTAATTTGGTCTGTGGCAAAAGTTGTTTGGATCTACGTTCTTGTGGTCCTTTAAACTTATTTATCCACTAATCTTTTTGGTTAGAAATAAATAATTTCTACAATAATATTCATGAAAAATATGGTGGGCATTAAGTTTTTTGCGATGTATTGTATTGTGCCAAAAACATGTTTGTAATAAATTTCGTTGGTGCCAATTATATTACAAAATGCATTATAGTTGTCAAAAACAATCTTTTACCACTATCTTGTATGGTTGCCAATGTTAATTTCTAATAAAAGTCGGCCATGGAAAACTATTTGGTGACAAATAGGTATTAACTATCGAGCATATAGTGGTAAAAAATATTTGCCACGAGTTACATTCATAGCAAATGCTAAAAAAATGAGATAAGCCTAAAATAATCCTAACAAATTGTCTAATATAGGCTAAAATAAATATAACTTAACTTTAGAGATTGAAATTGACACTTACAATAATTTAAAAAGAAAACATTAGGAAGATTTATATTTATTTTTACAAACTTAATCCATACCCAATACATCCAAGTTTTATAAACAAACACCAACATCATGCTTTACAAACTCACTAATGCTCTATCATTTAATCCCAACACTTTATAAACAATTCGTCATTATCTAACTCTATTCATCGTATACCTTTTTTCTTGTGGACCTATCAGCAAGAATTTCAGAATAAAGCATCATGAGATCACTCAATGCATGAAGGACATAGAAAGCCTTAAAGGGTGTCAGACATTCCAATTTATTGTCATCATCAAGTTCCACCACATCTTCAGAGGCATTTTCATCATCAATTACAAATAAATTTGTGAGCCATTTTGACCAATTTCCTATCTACAAGTACAAAGAAAGGAGACCAAAGAACTTTAATCAATAATTCCTTCACAATCATAGGACTTGAGACTATCATTTGCTTTTATACATTTAGAGAAATCCAAGGACAAAATAAGAAACTTCAAACAAATCCAAATGGGTTGTTATAACTCAACACAATGTAGATTAAACTAATTCTTAACTGATGCTAAAAAAGAACAAACTGTAAAGAAATGTCTCAGAAGCAAGATCCAAATAGAAATATTTAAGTTGAGATGGAGCATTATTGCTTGCTATCCTTAAGCTAAAATTGTGATCATGAAGACATCTCATTCCACATGCACATGACCCAAACAGAAATGTCTACAAGATATACATTTTCAATTATGCATATTCCCAATTAGACATTCAAAACTATCCTTACAATTTATTCAATATCCAACATTTTAAGTTGGTTTCACAAATTGAGGAAAGATTCAATCAATTCCCAAAACATGTATGAAAAAATGCCAATGGGACTAGAGTAGAGTAAATACCTTTCAAATCCTTCCCACTAGCTGCAGCATTAAATAAAGAAATATATATTTCTCTATCTTGGAAAATAACTACAGTGAAATTAAACATAATAAAAAAATATGAGCCAATAGATTATCATTGCTAAAAAGTCCTAACTCACAAAAACGAACTGACCACTATTTAAAGTAAAGCCAATAGTAGTGTAGCAAGGATGAAAGATGGATCTTGTCATCATAGCATTCTGTTTGCAAACAAAATACATTGATTAAAGACAAAGTTATGCTATGACATATGCCATGGTAATCCTTTGGCAATACAAAATCCTTAAGCAGTTAAAAAAATACCAATGGATAATAAACCTTAGCAGTTAAAAAACCTTAGCAATCTCCAGTCCAAGGATGATAATCCATACAGAAAAAAGAATTCCAACTTCCTTCCAGTACTAAAAAGAACTTGAATTTCCCCAACTAGCAAGAACATAGATATGACATAGGAGCAAAATGGCATGCACCTTTGTGATTTGGGTGCCCCTGAAATGTTAGCCTAACACACACAGCTCACCTAACAGTTTTCTGCCATTAGACATCTAAACCACATCCAATAAAGTTAAGATATTAGCTTTAGAAATCCAAAATTCTTAAACCTTATTGAAGCACCCAAAAAAATCCATTATTTTTTTCATATTTCAATGCAATAGACTACAAAAAGAAGTAACAAGTATTCATACCATAATGTTGGTCACACGAAACAATAGAAAGAAGATACAGAGTCAAACATCCAATCATGTACCAATCAAAAAAATTGAAATTCCTATAAGCCTTATTACTCTGTAAATGCAAAACTAGAGTGTTAGTTTGCAATTTTCAAACCATTCATATAGCAGCAGTTAGAAAATTAAACGAAGAAATCACTGTCATGCTTGACTAACTACAAGATCACAAACAAATTATAGCACTAAAATGTATTTTTCATTCACATGGAATAAAATATCTTATTACCTATATAAAAAAGTATTTTTTAGTCACAAACCCAAGGGTTACTCTATTCTGGGTTGGCTTACGACATTCAAGGGGAGGCGATGGAGCAAGGGGGTGGCGTTGCGGCTGTGTGGCGGGCTAACTTGCGGTGGTGCGGCGCCGTGGAGGAAGGCAGCGCAGGGCTTGTATGGGGCAGTTAAGCGAGATCCGTGAGGGGGAAAGAAGATCAACGGTGAGAGGGAGGGAGAATTTGTGGTGGCATTGGAGACCTTTAGGGGTTGCTACGCCGGTAGTTGGAGGTGGTGCAACGGCTGAGGACGCGGTGGCATTGGGAACCCGAGAGAGAAATGACTTCAATGGTGAAAAGGGAGGGAGATCTGCGGGAGAGAAAGAAGCCACAAGAGAGGGACTTGGTTGGGTTGGCCGGCAATGGTGGAGGTGGACGGTGATTGTGGGTTAATGGCAGCGTGCAATGGCAACTGCGTGGGGGCGTGAAGAGTAGAGATCGAGTGAGATAAGCAGAACGACAATGGGGGAAGAGAGAGAGAGGGGGGTGAGGGGTATGACCAGGATGGGGGGTGGGTTTTAAAATTTAAATGTTTCTCTTTTGAGGCCATTTAATTTCGTGGCAAAAGATAATTAATCTCATGACAAATAATTGATTACCCATGAAGAAAAATCTTATGAACGGACATATTTTATGCGATGATGTTAATTTCATGGCAAAAAAAATTTTGGTGACGTTAAAAGTTTTAACCCATGAAGACCAAGTGTTATTGTGAATTTTTTTTTACCATTAACACAAAGTAGTAGCAAAAAGTACATTTCCTTATGGTAAAAATTTCTTTTATCACTATATTATTTTCACTAATATGATCTCATGGTAAAAAACATGTTTTGTTCTCACGCAAATTTTTAGTGTCAATAAAATACTATTTGCCACGATATTTTATTATGTAAAAAGAACTCATGGAAAAACACAAAATTTGTTGTAGTGACGTACACCTATTGAGACCATTGATGACCTACCAGATACTTATCCTAAAGTTCAATCTAGCAAAGTGTTTTCCAAAGACATACACCATGGCATTAGTCCTAGCTCTTATTTGCTGGTTTTCATAGCTAACTGCCCAGACAAAGAAGGTCAGAGAAGGCAACCCCTCAGGTATGATTAAGTCTCAATCGATCTTTCCTTAATCTATTCCTGGTCGTTTCTTTCAAATCTTTATCTCTATAATTCCGCATCCTGGTCGGCAGGAACACGAAGTCATCATCCTTTTGAAAGTGAGACCTGTTGGCAACGAAGTTCCTAGTCGAAGGGAACACAAAGAAGTAAGGATCACTTTAAGAGTTCCACAATAAGAAATTATGAATAGCAGTTATTGGAGAGGTTTTGTAATGGTTTAATCAATGATCATGAGGTAGGCGAGGTAGTTCGTGAACTGCATAGGATCTATAACCGTGAGTCATAATATTCAAAGAGATCTATAACGAGAATGACTTATGGTCAATTCAAAGGGATCCATTGAATGGCTCCTATGAGTTATCTCCTTTTAAAAAGGTAGTGGAAGCCACTTCGCCAGTGGCTGTACAGCGCTCTGAGTACTGCTCCCGCATGATGACACATTGCAGCTTACACACTACAACGAAAAACTCTATTTCCCGGTGATTTATGCTTCAGTACTGCAAAAAAATGCCGCAAATAACAATTATTCACGACGATTCAAATTTCGCGGCAGACTTTTCAATTAAATTATTCTGTGGCTCTTATTGTAGTGAATTGATGATTTATCGCAGCGATTTCTTTTGCCTCAATATATTATTTACTTGTTACGACGAAATTTAATCGCCGCAAAATTCAAAATTATTTTAATGAACGCGCGAATTAATATTTTCCTCCCCCCTTGGATCTCCCTTCGAGTTTTCCCCCCCAGTCAGCGAAAAACTCCCGAGAACCAAACAAGTGAACAACCCATTGTCCCTCGCGAAATCGCAGTAAACCCACGCAACTCGTGTCCCTCCGCCGAGAACTGCCACGAGCGGTAGCCGCTGCAACTCGTGTGCTTCCCGTGCGCATTCGTGATTTGCTACATTTCTCGAATTCCCCAAAAGGTATTGATGTACTCTGTTTCGTTAATTTGAGGACGATTTATTAAAATTTTGCGAATCTCCACCTTTTCTCATTCCTAATCTTCTATTTTGCTGCAGGCTCAATACCCTGTCTTAACATATTCAAAGTTTTTGGTTCCCAGCATTCCTATGTCTGGATAGATTTCTGCTATCTTCAGTTGCCTCATAAAGAAAATGATGGAGATGATAGGCCTGCTTGTTTTTTGCAGAATTTTTATGTCAGAATATTGCCTTATATATGTTGAAGGAATGTTTTGGGTCCTTTCCTGAATTTTGGTGGTTTAAGGATGGTTATAAAGAGTTTGAACTTTGAGCATGATTACATGTGAATCATGGGGAGTTTTGGTTTGTTTTTCTTTGAGCAACTTGGACTTTCTTTTCTCTTCTTCTCAGCAAACTTGTACTTTGATTTTTGGGTAGATGAGTAATCTGAACTTGATGGCCAACAAGGCTCCTCTTTGTTTAAATTAGGGAGAAGGGAGGAAATGAAGAGTTGCTCTTTAATTTTTTTTCTGCTTTTTAAGGTAGGTATGGGTCTTTGCTTTTGCTAAAAGTAGGTGGAAGATCTAGCATGAAGGAATTTTTCCCTAAAATCTTTGTTGAGAGTGTGGGGTTTTCTATATATGCTCATTTAATTTACCATGAAGGAATTTGGACTGAAATTTCTTGATGTTTTTTTTTCTTTTTTGTTTTTTGCCTATCATGGAGCTTTTGTGATTCTCTTCTTTCAAAATTCTGGGAAATCCACTGAACATTCAACAGCAGGGGAAGTTCTTCTAAATAAACAGGGTACAAATTCTCAAGATGCGAATCCAAGTTTCCCCATTCTTGCATTCACAGTAGATAATATCATGTAAGTCTCAGGTTCTCCTGTATAGATGATCATTTCAACATTGCTCGAAAATTTTAACACTTAGATCTTATATGGATAAACCAGAATACATATTATTCAGATGCAGAAAAACCAATCGTAGACATGATGTAATTGGCTGCAGACGTGTTGTAAATGTGTTGAGTGGTTATGCTGCTGCCTAGAAGATTCTTTCTGTGCATAGGAGGTTGGGTTAATGGGATTGCTTGTAATTGTGTGAATTGATCTAATTGGAAAAATGCTAGTAAGTAGATGGCCGTAAGTTTTTAAATGGAAAAATACCGGTGTTCTCATCTTGGCAGGGCAGTTGGTTTCCTTGTTTCATTGTTTGGATTTGATTTCCTTGTTTCATTGTTTGGATTAACCATATGACTTTCAAAAATATTTTAGATCAGATGTGTGATGTTTAAATAAATCCCTTTAAAGTATCTCCATCATCCCTTTTTAATTTCTTAGATTGTATGATAAGAACTGTTTGTCATCTTATTCAGCTTCTTGTGAACTAGAACTAGAGAAATCCCAGAAAATGTTCCATATCAACCAATCCATCCTAGAAATATAGGCATAACTTCATAGGTTGTCCTGACATGCAGAAGTGTTTGGGTTTTTTGGTTTTTGTTTTTTTACTGTGACTCCGTGAAGTTAGACAGTAGAATAACTGATTGCAAATTCTGTTTTTTCCCATTGACTTCAACTCTTGATCTGTATGTTTGCGCCGTTCCTTGAACCATGGATCTTTAGCATTATAATTCACAAACCATTGGTGGGCCATTGCAGATTGACTAAGCTCACCAGCATTAAAACCAGACAACATACACTAGGATTATTTGAGGCTAAAGGCAAAAGTTCAGGTACTGTAGAGATCTCAGAGGTAAAATCTGCAATCTTTATTTTTGGTGGATCTTACTTTGCTTCTGAGAGTTTAACAGTTTCAGGTTTTTCTCCTTTTATATTAGGATTTTTAGATGTTCTTTTTTTCTTTTTCTTTGTTATTGTTTTGGTTTTTTGAAAGAGAACAAATATGGTTAGAGCGGTGATACTGGAAAGCCCTTGTTTAAGCACGAAAAAGCACGAATTTAATTAAAAATGGTGCGTAGCAAATAGAGCCTTGTCCAGTCTTATTTTTCTTCTTCCCGCGTCTCTATATTTGCTCATAGTTCTTGTGTGTCCTTTCGACTAGTTATTTCCCTCCAAACGTCACCAACACCTAGATTTTTGGTTTATAATTTCCTTTCCCCCAAAATCCAACTTAGTAGTGGGACGAAGACAAAACCATTTTGAGCCCATTCCATGAATGCAGAACCAAATGCTCACCAATTTTCAGGTTTTCGTGCTATAGATACGGTAAATTCTAAAGTTTCATATATCAATTTAAATAATTTTGTACGGTTCTTTTTTAGGGTTTAATTTTGGAATCCCGTTTTATCATTGCAATGTATGAATATATAGCTAAATGTTGAATTGAAAAAGTTGAGCCCGTTTTCACTGAGAAATTCTTCAGCTAGTGTACATACTATTTTGTGTTAGAAAATGTCTTTCGTATGCAGAATTGTGGTCTGTGAATGGAGACCTAGCTTTTTGACTAGGGTGTTTGGCTTCCAGAGTTTAGTGCAGAGCGAGTAGTGCTGGGTACAGTCCAATTTTTTGGACTCCTTTATAGTCCAATCTAAGAATAGACAAAAAATATCCTTATTGTATCAATGACTTGACCAAAACACCCATAAATCAAAATACACCCAAATCAAAATACCCCCAAATCAATCTTCTGCTCCTACGTGCTTAAGACCCCATCTCAGTTTTATATTTTTTGCACTAGACATCAAAAGATCCCAGCTTGCTTTATTGTCAATGGTATGCGCAATGAAGTTTAATTTAGATTCTTGAATTTTATCATTTCTATTCTATTAGTTTGTTTGTGCCCCAGAAATAGAGAAATGGAGGATTTTATCATCACAGCTTTATTGTCAACGGTGGATATTATCATCCCAACTTTATCACAATTACTTGAACCATTTGCCTCGTAGCATAAGAAATAGAGAAATGGATTTGGAAAAATAAACATTTCGAGTCAATTTCTGTTCCATTTTTTCACGGGTTTGAAGCACATGCATATAATTAATTGATTACCTATGCCTTCTTCAAACAATCCAGTAAAAAAATTCATATCTTGAACAGAACTACGCTGGTTGGGCGTTACATCGAGCATATTGTATACGCCAGTACCATTGGACCTAGGCTAGAGTTTGTTACAACCAAAAGAATTCCTTCATACAATTTACACAAATAGACATCCAGAATTACAGAGAAAACTATTCTAGAAGATTCGTTGACATCCTAGAATTTTGATTTCGGCACCTCTCATGAAGATGAAGTACTCAAAGTGAAAGTCTTGGTTGTGCAGTGGAAGTCTGAGCTGTAGCTGAGCTTCCGTGCCTCGATGATCCTCTCTTCCTCTCCAATATTTCTCTTCTTTAACCCTCTGCATGTCCAATGACATCGATGCACGGATTTGGCAAGATGCACCAGAAAATCTGAGTTAGGGATTTGGGGGGTTTGGGAGCGAGGTGGGGACGATGGTTGAAATGCATATGGGACGAGATCTGTGAAATGCAAAATCTCTTAAGCCCTAGTGAAACACAGAGTTTCATTAATGGACTGTATGTATGGACTGCAAATAAAATTATTCTTAGTATAAAATAGGGGTGGGATTTTTAAAAGAGGGTAAAAAGATAATTTTACATATTTAAATAGGTGTGTAATAAATGTGTAATGAATGAGGTTTTAATCTAGAATTTCTCATATGGTTAACTACAAGTAAAGCTGGGAATACGAAAGGTTACAACTTAGTAATGGCGATGTTAATGCTGAATTTATTACTAAGATTTGATCATTATTCTTGATTATATTAGAGCCCTCATCATTTACTCCATGATGCCATTATAGAAAATATTAAATATACTCAAAATATAGGGGTCTTGTTGGTGAATAAATATTGTTTGTTTGTTTCCTGATTATAGAAAATATTTTAGGTGAAAAGTTGTGGGAAATACATGTCTGATATGGGTTACCAAGTAACCTGTTTCTGTAATTCTCTCTAGGATCATTTAATTTGTGTTATTTGATAGTTTGCGGGAACAAATTTAACGTTGTAGAACTACTATTGCGGTGAAAACAAAATCGTTGGGAAAATTATCCTATAACTTGTTAATATTTGTCAGTTAGTATTTTTTGCGGCGATTAGAATGATTTTAATGGCGATACCTATGCGCTACAAATAGTTTTTTCCAGCGATATGGTAGTTTTATTGGTGGTGCATAGGATCATAGTTTTGAATTCCATTCTGTTCCGGCCAGAATCTTTCGTTCTGATGTCTCAATCGGTGCACTATACCTCATTGTTCTGTTTCGATCTGAATTCTGGCATGTTCTAATCGAATTCCGACCGTTTCGGTCCAAATTCCGGCCATTCCAATCCTTATTCCGCTTTAAATTGTTTTTGTAAATTTTTAGTATTTGAATGATTTTTTTTTTAATTTTAAATTTAGATAGTATTTAATTAATTCTAGAATATAAAATATATTTATAAATTTTGTAATTTTAAATACGTATTTTTTTAATATTATTATTTTCTAATATTTTATCTATTTATTTATTTTTGTATTTCAATTCAAGTTTATATTTTTTCAACTTATAATTATTTTATAAATTTTTAATTCTTTTAATATGTACACATGTACATGATACACGCTTACATATATATGTCTTTATTATATTAGTTGTTAGTTTATATATATATATATTATAATATATAATTAATCTTGAAATAGTACAATAGAACAGACCAATATCTAAATATTCTATTTCAGTGCCTTAACCGAAATGGAATTTAAAACTTTGCATAAGACTCTTTTTGTGGCCAAAAAATTTGTCAAAAATATTAGTCCATTTGCAACAACTATTGTTTTTCGTTGGAAAATAGTTTTTCTATAGCATCGAACACCCGACGTGCCTGAAATTTTTGGAAAGCTACTATTGCGGCAAAAGTAACACTTTTCTCGGCAATTTTGTGTTGCCGGAAAAAACCTTGTTTGTAATTGTGGCAGGACCGAACTCGTTGATGCGTTAGCGCTGGGATTGTGGAGACGGCGGTGCAAAAGGTGTAGCTTAAGCTAGGTTTGACAATTGAGAATATAAGATATTTTTAAAATACTTTTCTTCTATTTATTATTTTTTATCAATTTTTTTTTGTCGGGGAACCTCTTCAAGGTAGGGCCCTTCGAACCCACCCTTACAGAGTAAACCCCGATCCCGTGCACTGCACTTTCGGAAGTTTCCCTTCATGAAATTGATTAATTCGCTAGTTTTTCATTAGGGAGTGTGATCTCAAATGATTGTTTACACCCATGAGTAGGGGTGAACAAAATACCCGTTACCCGTTACCCGTTACAGTCCGTCATTTCGACCCGACCCGACCCGACATTTTCGACCAGTTAAGCTTGTTAACGGAAACGCTTGCTTCCGATATACCGAAACCCGTTACCGCTTACCGTTTTCCAAACGATTAAAATACCCGATAATCCCAACCTCATACCCGTTACTCCTGCGATTGCCCATCTTCGACTCCTGCGATTGCCCATCTTCGATTTGCCCTCTTTCTCATCTCTTTCGCTGATTGTTCTCATCTCTCTCGCCGGCTTCTCATTGTCGCATCTCTCAAGCTCTCACTCGCTCTCTCGCAGGCTCGCAGCTCCCTGTCGCCGTCACAGAAGGTAAGGAGGAACTGCTGCTTTATGAAACTTTAATCAGGGAAGTCATAGAATTGATAGTTGTGCACGATAGGTGGACTCTGATGGGTTCTTGCTACAGAATCAGTATATGATGGGTGGAGTCTGATTTTAGGCATTTGGTTTGCGTAAACCATCTATCAGTATCTCTTCTCTCTGCATTATCTTGACTGTATGAATCATGATGCCCTGATTCTTTAGTCATTTGAGGTCCTCTCTTTGATTTGTATACTATCATAATCACCTAGTTATTAGCTTGTACAGATTGTTAATAATAAAAAAGACTGAGTGTTTTTGATTGCTTATTTGATTACCAATTAAATGGAACACCACCTCGGCATATTTGATTGCTTTCAAGTCTGAGTGTTTTTAGAAAAAACACATTTCAAATAAATACTAGAAATCAGAATGCCAACCGCACCTAGCTCAGGTGGCAGAAGCTCTAATTTCATGTTTATGATCTAATGGCTTATCATATTTTCTATAATTTCCATATTTCATTGGGGTACACTAATTAGATATTTAATTCATTAAATTTTATCTCCTTAGGTGGAGTAGGATTTACCCAAGTACTACTAGCTGAGTGGAATTTCCTCTTTTTCCTGCTCCATAGAAATCCCCTTGTCTCTTCTCAATACAATTAGCAATGCCTATTGGTAGGGAGACGGGTATAACGTTAGTTGATGAATTTGAGAGGGTGCCCTTTATATTGCACATTGTGAGCTGTCTAAAGATTTAAAAATATCCTTCCCCGTTACGAGTTCTAGCCAAGAAGCCTGAAAGATGGTCACCATCCACTATCAAAGAAATCAAACAAACATGAGGATGAAAAGAGGATATGTTGGTAGAGCCCTTGAAAGACCTAGACTGTGGCCTCTGATTCAAGAACTAGCTATACACCACTACTGCACAAAGCTCATTCTGTTTTTGACTATCAATGAAGCTTCTGCAGTATTCTGTTTTTGACATTTTGCGTTTGGTACCCACGTTAAGATCCAGATTCATCCAAGTATATTCTGGTCTAGATTTATGCAGAAGCAAGCATTATATTGTGGAGCAGAAAGAGGAGAAAATTATGTATGTAACCTTTTTTTTTCTTGGGTAAGGAATTTGGAACGATTAGAATCAGAGTAAATGATGCAGTTTTTTCAAAATTCTGTTAATCACGCAATGTATCTATGTATCATTATTTTGATAGAATCAGATTCTTCGATAATAGTCTGCTGGTTTCGTTCAGCATATTATATCTTCTGTTTTTATTTGATGACTTGTCTGAAAAGTCCTACTTGCAAGCTGGTGTGAAGAACACAACCCTCACCACTGGTATAAATTTAAACTCCTCTTGCAAATTAAATCCTACAACACCAATGGTGTGAGGTGTGTTGTCCTCTACACCGGATTGGAAAACTATCGAGATTTTTGTACGATTTTTGAAGATTTTTTATGATATGACTTTGCGGGTTTCAGGCTCAGTTTATGCAACTTCAAATTTGTTTATAAGAGAAATATTTGCAATCTATAACCATTTGAAAAAATCTTCAAGGAGTGAGAGCAATATGCTTAAATCCATGTCACAGAAGATGATGTTGAAATATGACAAGTATTGGGGGGATTTAAGTCAATTGAACAAAATGTTGTTCATTGCAGCTATGCTTGATCCGCGCAACAAGTTGGACGTTTTAGAATTTTGTTTTACAAATGTTATTGGTCATGGGCGAGGATCTGAACTTGTTGATGGATTACGGAGGATGCTTGAGCAGATGTATAAGAAATATTCAAAATCCAGTATAGGTTCAAGTAGGGGCCAGCCAAGTGTAGACGGAGGTGGAACCCAAAGTAACACTTCTTGTGATGATGATGAAAATATATTAGATATGTATTTTCAACATAGATCATCAATAGGTGTGGAAGAGTCCAAAACAGAATTAGATAAGTATTTTATGGAGAGTGTTGAACGGATGACACCCGACTTTAATATTCTACTATGGTGGAAGATGAATTCAGCCAGATTTCCGATACTTGCCAAAATAGCTCGAGATGTGTTAGCTATTCCCGTATCTACTGTTGCTTCTGAGTCTGCATTTAGTGCTGGAGGTCGTGTCTTAGATTCATTTCGTAGTTCATTGGCCCCAACAACAGTTGAAGCTCTTATCTGCACACAAAATTGGTTGAAGGCTCCCTCTGTTAATTATGACTCTCAAGATGTAATGGAAGATATTGAAAGTTACAAGTTAGAAACTGGTAAGATCCATATTTGAATAATATGTTATCTTAAATTTTTCAATTAATTATATGTTTAACATAACTTTTTGTTTCTTGTAGAGATAACTTTGCAAAATATTTTGAATGAGATCGATTGAAGATTACTTGAAGACTTGAAGTATTTGAAAATAGTATGTCAATAAAAATTGATATTATTATATTTTATTAATTTAAATTTCAAGTTTTGAATAAAAATTGAAAATGTTGGATTTATTTGAATTTTGTGTAGGTTTCATTTATATAGGGATGAGGATATACTGGACACTCTTCAATCTTCATGACTGATTCATTTTTAGAAGAAGAAGTTTATTTTCAATGAATGTAAACTGATTAAAGACATTGGGTTTATTTTTGGTTTCAAATACAGGGGGTTGTGGGCCTGTGATTTTTCTTTCTGCATTTTGTTACATTAATTTACCAAAGACTTTCATACACGTTTTTTTATCTCTCTCTCTCTGGCATTAGTTAATGTGATGTCTTGAATTGTAGCTGCCTTGAATCAAGAGATCAATGGACAATGAGTACTTTATAAGTACAACTGGTGGGAGGTCGATCTACTGTGTAATTCTTTTTTCTTTTCTTTTTTGTTGTAGAGATCAAGAGATCAATGGACAATGAGTCTTTTCTTGTCTTTACTTTATAGTTTATAATGTGCATGGCAACGTGTAAACCACTAAGTGATGGATTGCAGCAATACTACTAAACAAAAAGAAGAAAAAGACGGTCCAAATATATAATAATGTGCTCGGCCCCTATTATGCATTGATCATGGGAGGAAATATTGTATCTGCATATATACATATATATATCTACCGGTCTCAGCCAGCCTTGAAGTTTTCCATCTTTGTCGGTCTTGAATTCATAATCCATGGGAGGAAATTAATTAGACAAAAGAGTATTAAACAGTAGGACCAATTTTAAAAAAAAAAAAAGGGCTTAACGGAATACCCGATTATATTTTCGGGTCGGGTTTTGGCTTATCGGGTATTCGGCTAAACGGAAGACTATGTGATCGGGTCGGGTCGGAAGATATGATGTTGGGTCGGGTCGGGTCGGGTCGGCGCACACCCCTACCCATGAGGTATTGAACTTTAAACCTTAAAGTGAATTTTAAGACCAAGACCCTTACTACTTGAGCCAACTCCTTGGGGTTATTTTTTTTTATCTAATTTTTATTACTATTATTACTTTCACTACTATTTAATATTCTTTTATTAATTTTTTATTAATTTTTACTATTATTCACAATTAATCTGTTTTCAACTTTTCTTACTATCCAAACGTACAAAGTAGTAAGGACAATATGAAAGAAAGTCTTTCTATTACCATTTCAACTGTTTTAAGATTCTTAGTTATTTCTGCTTGATACGCAAAGATCATTTTGAGTCGAACGTTTTTATTTTTAAAAAATCTCTCTTTAAATTCTTGCCTCAAATTATAAAAGTCTCAAATAATAATAAAAAAAACGCATAAAATACACCTTATACAATGACCGTTTCATATATCTATTGTTCTTTATTCAGTAGTACTCACTCTCTTCAAGTTCTCAACGTGTGAACTTGAAGTGACAGTTTAACATCTAAACTCGAAGGGAAATTACTCCATTTTCCTTTTCAACCTATATAGCCTACATGATCCGGAGCTGCATAATTTGATGTACTGATACAGCGTATGTGTCTCAAGCACCGAGCGCATTTCCCAAGCGTCAATACTTCATTTCCGTACAAGAAAACCGCGGGTGGAGAATAAAAACCGTAAACAAGTACACATATATATATATATATATATGAGTACTTATGAAATTCATATTCGCCCCTTTTGGTCGTCACAATCCAATAATAAGAGTACATAAATAAGTATATTAAGATGGAGGATTTTCGTCGTTAATCAGTCACAGAAAATATAACTCTGACGCACAATATATTGGAGAGGAAGACATTATATCTCGTGAACCAAAAAAATTGCAAAAAATAAAAATTAAAAAGACGACCCCTCTATCAACGTCAACAACACTGCCCATGATACCTGAACTACGTGTCAAACTATCGTGTGGTGAAGTTTCTAAAAATTTTCTTCACAAAAAAAAAAAAAACAACAAACCGAGCAAATGGAGAGCGCTTCAAAAACATTTGAGGTCACTGGCAAGGGCAGGATCTTCCAAAGAAAACAAAGTACACGGACAAGTAGATAGCTAGAAAGCCCATGCCAAGAGTGCACCTCCATCTGCAGTAAAAGGAAATTCAGTATTCAATCTTATCCAATGAACAAACCAACAAATCATACAAAATCAAAGCAAATAGATTTAACACTTATATTAAAATAGCTAAACAAGTATATGTTAGAGGTGATCATTCGATGCGTTATATCTCCTCTTTTGAGTAAGAGGACAACTTTTGATCCACTGTGTCATGGATTTAAAATTTCTCCACACGTCCCGTGTAGTCTTAAGAGGTTTTGTCCTCGACAAAACTCTCAAATAAGCCTTCTAAGTGGCTCAAGAAAAGAGAGAACAAATATAGAGTGAGAAAGTAGAAAGAGAGAAACTCTAGAGAACTTGTTTGCTCTTATTACTTGGTGGTTTACACAAATAAGGACTCCCTCTATTTACATAGACTTCTTGGTACAAATAATGGTTAAGATTGTGACAAGTGTCAATAATCTAAGGATAAAAAGTATTCTAAATCACTATTCTAGAGTACTCCATACAACTAGACAATGAGGTTCTACACTATTCTAGAGTACTCTATACAACTCTACAATTTTCTACAAGATTCTATAATAATGTACAAAGAACTAGAAAACTCTAGAGGGTTGTAGAGTTCTCTAGAAAAATTTGGGTGGTGTCATTCTCTCTCACCTAACTTCGCAACATCTTCGATGCGGTGTCTTCATGGAACCTTCAGATATGATCTCAAACTGTCACAATGACTCTTTTGGTTTTCAAGTTGTCTCATTTGCAAACAACCCCTTCCACTTGATCAAATATTCTTGGCGTGGCTTATAACCCATTCGTCTGATCTCACGATCTATCAAGATTTCTTATACTTCTCTGTCAAAAATGGTAATTATGCCCAATGGTGTGCACTTAGACTCTCCTCGTGTTGGCTCTTCTTCATCACTATGATAAGGTTTTAAACAGCTTGCATGAAAGATTGGATGAAACTTGAATTTAGGGGGCAAGTCTAGCTTGTAGGAGACATTTCCTATTTTCTTGATGACTGAGAAAGGTCTCTCATAACGTTATACAAGCCCCTCGTGCAGCTTTCTTGTAAGCTTGTGTTGGCATGACAGGATCTAGGGGTGTAAATGGTCCGGTCCGGTCTGGTCCGGTCCGGGAAATTTGTGGACCAATTTCATTCGGTCCAAGAATTCTCTCACCCTGGACCGGACCGAACAGGAGTTCGATCCATACCGGTCCAATTCGGTCCAGGGGCGGTCCGGTCCGGTCCAGGGGTGCCCCATATGATTTAATGGGCTAAATTTAATATATAATTTTACAATAATCAAATATTTTTTTGGTCCAAATTTAATTACTATAAATTATAATATGTTAATATTATAAAAGTATATATTATATATTAATATGTTAGTATATATTATATATTAAGTATGTTAGTAAATTATAACTAATAGTTTAATAGTCTAATAACACTTTCACATTAGTATATGTTAATAAACTATAACTAATAAGTAATAACATTATTACAATTTATATTAGTATATTATATATTTATATGTTAGTAAATAGTGATAAATTATTAATAATATATTAAATAATAATAATATACTTATTATTTATATATTAATATATAAGAGTATATATTATCTATTAATATATTAGTTAATATTAAATATTAAGTATATTAGTAAACTATAACTAATAATCTAATAGTCTAATAATATTATTACATTAGTATATGTTAATAAACTATAACTAATAAGTAATAACATTATTACAATTTACATTAGTATATTATATATTTATATGTTAGTAAATAGTAATAAATTAGTAATAATATATTAAATAATAATAATACACTTATTATTTATATGTTAATTTTATAAGAGTATATATTATATATTATTATTTATATATACATATATTTTAAAAAAAATTTAAAAAAAAATAGGGATTCGGTCCGGTCCGGTCCGGTCCAGGGGGATGAACTCCCTGGACCGGGACCGGACCGAAATTTTCCGGTCCATATATTTTTTGGACCGGACCGGACCGAATTCTAACCAGTCCGGTCCGGTCCCGGTCCGGGACAACCGGTCCGGTCCGGTCCGCCGGTCCGGTTCGGTCTTTTTACACCCCTAACAGGATCTTTACCAACATCAAGTCAGCTATACGATACTCCACGTGTTTCCTCTTTTGATCAATTCATTTCTTCATCTTCTTGGTTGCTTTATCTAAATAAGACCGAGTTACATCTAGCTGTTCATTTCAAGATTTAGCAACCTTGAAGGTTGTTGGACAATTCCCCACGTAACTTGTATCCAATGACTGGGGAGTGAGTGGTTGTTACCCACTTACAATCTCAAATGGACTTTTGTTTATAGACTCACTTCTTTGTAAGCTGTAGGAAAATTGAGTTATATCCAACAACTTGGCCCAATCAGATTGGTTAACACTTACAAAGTATCTCAAGTATAACTCCAACAAGGCATTCACTCTCTCAATTTGTCTATCTGTTTGTGGTTAAAAGCTAGTAGAGAAATATAGTGTTGACTCCATAAGCTTGAATAGTCCCGACCAGAACTTTTCTGTGAAATGAGGGTCTCGATCACTGATGATGTTTTGTGGTAAGTCCCAATACTTAACTGCATGTTTGAAGAATAGCTTAGCTGTCTCCTTAGCTGAGCAATTCTTAGAGGCAGCAATAAAAGTGGCATACTTAGAAAACAGATCCACCACAACAATGATAGTGCCACATCCTTCAAATTTAGGGAGAACCACTATGAAATCCATACTAACACTCTCCCAAGGACGGGAAGGAGTGGATAGTGGTTCCAACAAACCAGCAGGACTCTGATTTTCCACCTTATCTTGTTGGCACACAAGACAAATTTTCACAAAGAGGTCTACTTAATCTCTCATCTGTGGCCAATAATAAGAGACTTCCAACAAAACCCGAGTACGACGTTGGCCAGGATGTCCAGCCTATAAGGAATCATGGCATTCTTTGATAAGGTTTCTCTGTAACTTTCCCCTTTGGAGAATATATAATCGCCATTTGGTAGTATAGAGTAACCTATCCTCTACCAAAAATCTCTTGGTTTTTCCTTCCTTAGCCAAATTCATCAAATTCTTGGCTAGGGGGTCGTGCTGCAAGCCTTCACAGATCATCTCTAGTCTCCCCTTATACACTAATGATGTGGGCAAGCTCACTCTTCCCACTAAGAGAGTCAGCAACAACATTAGCCTTTCTAGGCTTGTACTCAAAGACATAGTCAAATTCTGTCAAGAAGTTTTGCCACCTAGCTTGCTTTGGGCTCAGTTTCTTCTGAATTTGAAAGTAACAAGTGACAACGTTGTTTGTCTTTACCACAAAACGGGAGCCAAGCAAATAGCGTCGCCAAGCCTTAAGATAGTGAATAATGGTTGTCATTTCTTTTTCCTACACCGTGTATCGCCTTTCAGTCTCATTGAGTTTGCAACTCTCATATGCAATTGAGTGTCCTTCTTGCAAAAGAACTCCCCCAATGTCAAAATCTGATGTATCCGAGTGTATTTCAAAAAGTTTGGTGCAATCTAGTAGGGCCAAAACTGGTTCCTTTACCATGGCTACCTTTAAGTCATCAAAGCTTCCTGATATAGTAATGTCCACTCCCATGTTCTGTTTTTCTTGAGCAAGTCGGTGAAGGGAGATGCTCTTGTAAAGTATCCTTTTATGAACCTTCTATAATAGTTAACAAATTCAAAAAAAGATCAAAACTCGGTAACCTTGGTAGGAGGATCTTATTCCTTGATGGCCTTCACTTTCCCCTCCTCCATGCTGAGCTTTCCTCCTTGGATTTTATAGCCAATGAAATGGACCTCATTTAGTGCAAACGAACACTTCTCCCTCTTGACATAAAGTTGGTTTTCCCTTAAAACACGAAAAACAACCCTTAGATACTCCACATGTTCCTCAAGGGTAGAACTAAAGATGACGATATCATCTAAGTAGACCACCACAAATTGATCAATGTACGGATGAAAGATCTTGTTTATGAATATACAGAAGGTAGCTGGAGCATTTGTGAGGCCAAAGGACATCACTAAGAATTCATATGCCCCATACGAAGTTACGCAAGTTGTCTTTGGTTCATCTCCTTCCGCAATCCTCACATGATAATATCCCGACCTTAGATTAAGTTTAGAAAAGTACTTTGCATGCCCTAATTGATCAAACTAGTCAACAATTAAAGGAATCGAGTACTTATTTTTTATGGTTATCTTATTTGGAGCCCGATAGTCGATGCACAGCCGCAAAGACCCATCATGCTTCTTCTGGAATAACACGGGTACCCCATATAATGCCTTGGAGGATTGAATGAATCCAGCATCAAGTAGTTTTTTAAGTTGTCTCCTTCATTCTTCAAGCTCCGGAGACGACATGCGATAAGGCGCTTTAGCAGGTGGTTTGGCGTCGGGTTCCAGCTCAATCCGATGGTTCACCGCTCTCCTAGGTGGTAGTTGTTTGGACAATTCCGGTGGCATGACATCCTCATAGTCCTTGAGGACCTCTTGGATCTCCTCAGGTGGAGGGGAAGAAATCTTTTTATTTTATATAAGTAATAAGCAAATGTATTAAAAAGAAAATAAATAGGCATTGTCCAATTACACGGGAGATATACAAAGAAGCCTTGCTTAGTTACAATCTAAGAGTTCGAAAAAGACAATAAATCATATGCATTGCTTCCATAAGGTACAATGGCTGAGAACCATAAAAAGAGAATATGTAGAAAAAAATCTTGGAGCTCCTTGATTGTTTGCTCTCTGTATTCGAAACAGCGCTTGTTCCTTTTCGACCAAATGCACTACATGATACACAATAGAATCATCTTCCATGCAACTTTCACCTATGGACAACCTTTGATTTCCTTCCAGCTAGCAAGCAAATTAACTACCTTAGCCGGTATAACCTATGCAACATGCACTCGACTGAAAACCGCATTCCACAAAGACCGCGTCACCTCACAATGCAACAATAAGTGGTTCACTGATTCACCGTGATCTTTACATAAACAACACCAATCCATCACAATAAAACCCATTCCTCAAGTTGTCTATGGTTAGAATTTTTCAAAAAGCAGCAGTTCACACAAAAAAAAAACCACTTTGGAGGATGCACTAGATCGCCAAATATTTTTCTACGAAAAAGCTACTTGTCCTTGAGAGGCCAAGATTGTGTAATAAGACTTTACTGAGAATTTCTTGCTTGCTATGGATCGCCACTGGAGCTTGTCTTCCTGCATTGTTCTATTGCCTATGGAATGAAGCAAATTGAAAAAATCTGAAATGAGTGACAACTCCTAGTCGTGATTATCCCTAGTAAAAAGGATGTTCCATTGAAGGGTGTCATGCATAAGAGACAACATGTCCGCAACTGAGGCCTCCTTGTTAGCCGCTATATTGTAAAGTGCTAGAAAAGCTTGCTCCAAATAACTGACTCCACACCAAACATCTTTTCAGAATCTAACTCTGGTACCCTCTCCAATCTTAAAGCGGATATGATTGACAAAGCACTGCCAACCACCCCTAATATACTTCCATAAGACCATACCATGTCTCCCCCTTACCACATTGGAGCACCAACCCCAGGTGGAGGAGAAGAAATCTTCACTTCACCTTCTTCCATAGAAGCTAAGTAAGATACCTCACCCTTCTTCCAACATTTTTTGAATTACATGGCGGATAGGAGTTGAGTTGTATTTGGTTTAGATACGGTGGATATCATGCATGGACCACCTTCTAAGATGCACATCGAGTTATAATGGCGAAGAGACACTACATTGAACTGTCTCAAGAACTCCATCCCCAATACGACATTGAAATCATCTATGGGAGCGACAGAGAAGTCCAATTTCCCCTTCCAAGTGCCGAGTTGTAGCTCTACATCATGAGTTACGCCGCCAAGGGATTTGGCTTCAGCATTCACAATTTTCAACCATTCTTGACTCTTTTTGAGAAAGATCCCAAGCCGTGTGACCTCTTTCTTCTTGATGAAGTTGTAAGAAGCCTCCGAGTCGACCATTGCATGAGTATTCTTCCCATTGACCAATACCTCCACAAACATTAGGGACCCATCCTTGGTGTTTTCCTTGAGTGAGTTGATAAGTTGCAAACACCCCATGTGCGACTTCTCTTGGACTTCCTTTTCTTCTAGCATGGCATTGAGGGCCTTCCTCTTAGGGCAATCTCTAGCCCAATGCGGTTTATCACAAAGGAAGCAAGCATCATTTGGTTTCTTGTCTTTGGAGTGATCTTTCTTGCCTTCCCTTGATGTCAAAAGCCTAGCTCCCCACTCTTTGTTCTGTGGGGGCTTAGACCCCTTTGCTCTCCTACCTTTGTCGTGGTTATCCTTCGAAAACTTGGATTTTGAAGAATTATTACTCTTGTAATAATCAAATTCTTATAAAGTTTCCGTCACTATCAAAGCAGTGGAGATGTCGTTGAGCCCATGGTGGTGATGTCGTCGTTAACCCCACGACGCTTAAACTCTTGAGCCACCCATGACTTGAGGTCATCAATGAAGTTGAAAATGAGATCTTCTTTGCTCATGTTTGTGATTTGAAGCATAAGGGCAAAAAATTCCTCGACATAGTTGCGAATGGAAGATGTGTGCTTTAATTTCTTCATTCTCTTTTGTGCATTGAGGGCCACATTCTCGGGATAGAATTGCCTTTTGAATTCGGTCTTGAATTCCTCCTAAAAGTTGATGGTACAAGTACTATTCTCTATCTCATTGTACTTACGACGCCACCAAGTCCCAGCAAGATTAGTGAGGTAGAGAAATTTAGTACATACCTTGACATGCTTATCTTGCATGTTCAAAACTTCGAAGTAGCGCTTCATGTGCCACATGTAGTTGTCTAGTTCTTTGACATCCCGCTTGCCATCAAACTCTTTCGGTTTGGAGGTATCCACCCTTGGTGTCGCCATCATTCCAACTCTAATGGTACTTCCATTGGCCATCGCACGCTTGCACATGGCCCAATTCACCTTGGTCTCCTCCAGATCGATGTAGTATACCTCCATTTGCTCATGGAATCTTGTTAGCTCCCCCAAGACCCGGTCTTGGAAGGCAACATTCTCAACACGTTGTGCCTAGATGGTAGGGTTGATGACGTTCAGAATAGACTCCTTGAGCGATTCAGATTGGCCCTCCAATCCTAACTCCTCCAAACTTTGCTCCACAATGTCAAGTCGATCCTTGACACCCGCTATCGTCACCTCCATCTTTGTCACAGTGTTGTCAAGAGTGCTCACCTCCCTGTGAGACTAATCTCATTTTTCCATCTTGGCCAATATCTTAGTCATGACCTTCTCAATGCCATCGAAAAGAGACACTATGGACGAGGTTGAATCCTTCGACCTCTTGCTCTTTCGTGGCTCCAGGTGCTCCAAGGTGATCTCACTTGGTTCCGCCATCCCAAGCTCGATGCTCCGATACCAACTATCACTGATTTAGAATTTTTTCACACGTCTCGTGCGGCCTTAAGAGGTTTTGTCCCTAACAAAACTCCCAAGTAAGCCTTCTAAGTGAATCAAGACGAGAGAACAAATATAGGGTGAAAAAGTAAAGAGAGAAGCTCTAGAGAACTTATTTACTCTTATTGCTTGGTGGTTTACACAAATGAAGACTCTCTCTATTTATAGGGACCTCTTGGTACAAAGAATGGTTAGAATTGTGACAAGTGTCAACAATTTAAGAGTAAAGAACATTCTAGATCACTATTCTAAAACTATCTCTAAGGTTTTCTTATAAGGAGATTCTACACTATTCTAGAGTACTCCATACAACTTTACAACATTTTACAAGATTCTGGAATAATGTACAAAGGACTCAGAGACTCTAGAGGGTTGTGGAATTTTCTAGAAAAACCTGGGTGGTAACAACTGGCTCTTAATTGAAAGAGCTGTGGGTCTTCATTTTCAAACTACTTTCTACATATATAGATTATTATGGTAGCCAATCGTCTTTCCTATTATAGACGACATACCCCCTCATGGAGAGAAACTAGAATTAGGGATTTACACAGAGAAATGATAGAAGGTATGGATGTAACAAGATGAGTAACTGTGCATTTAGAGATAGAGGCTTCAAGGATCACAAGAGAACAATGGATGAGTTAAAAGTTTTCTTTCTTAACATCTTGTTCATATGCGGGAATCATTGATTTTAATGACCTAAATGTCCATGATTATTTATTTTCGATTAATGTAAACACTAGTTAAATACTTCTCATTTATACATCCTGCGCACTTGGACTATGCATTCTTTTCTCATGAATAAAACTTCTTGATTACTTGGTAAAAACAAGGGGCAACAATCAAATAATGGAAGCATCAAGAGTCGCACAACAATAAAGCATGGGAAGAGATATGACATCAATGCAGCAGCTCAAGCAGAACAATGGTAAGATACACAAATCAGGTTTTTGAATCTTGGTTTGAAAGCATATTAAGTAAATCCTCATATGAAGTGGTAAACAACATGGAGGTGATGATAACTAAACAGTCAAGCAAGATATTATGCTACTTAGACATCAATCACAATAACATATGGTAATATCAGGGAAGGTGAGACCTTTTTTGGATGTATTATCCATACATCAATGTATTTTAATTCCAGGCATATGAAATCCAGGGGAACACAAATATATAGAATCTCTTCAAAACAATTAGGATGAAGCATACCTTAAATAGTCCCTAGTCCCCTGCCCTGAATATAAAAACCAGTGGATGAACATGTCGTGCTCTACTTGTCTGGATGGACCCGTTTAGCCTTACGACGTGCATGGTTGGTGTGAGCATTTCGAGTAGGTTTCTTCACCTTTTTGCTGCAGAGATCAGGCACATAAAACCATGTTACAAAAGTTTTTGAAGTTCAAGAACAAACAAGTGAAGATATGGTTGTCAATGACTCAATCCTTTGACAAAGAGAAAGGCAGAATAAAAAAGGAGCTAATTGAGAAACTGACTAGAAAATGGTGGAACCAATTCTGAAGAGTATAATGATGGGTAGGGCCAACAAGGCAGAAGCCTGCACCATTTAGCTCACTAGTAAGTCGCATGGTCCAAGTCAAGTAATGTGCAGCTAAACAACAAGATTTCACAAAGTAAATAAGTGAAGAAAGTACACGGCCATCACATACCGCAAACCACTCGAACTCTTTAGTAGCCAGAGGTCTTGTCAGTTCATTCCTTTTCAGCATCTCTTGCACAGTCGCTTGCATCTTAACAAAGCATTAGAAAATAGAATAACACATTATTGCTGAAAACGCTATGATATTCCTTTACCACATATTTGAGCACAGGTACCTTACAAGTAAAAAGGCCAAAATTAGGGGTAAAGAAACAACAGTAACTGATATTGAAACCTGATGGTGGTAGGTAGTTGCGGATTTTAGAAACTCCCCATAGGCATAAACTACTTCCTTTGTATAGGGCTTTATCGCCACTCGTACTTTTTCAACATGAGGTTTTGCCACATCCGCAATTTGATCAATATAAGGTTTGCTGAACTTCTTTGCATTCTGTCACCCATAAAGAATTCTTTTCAGATTCATGTTAGCAGAACAGATAACCAAGGACGCTAAAATATTAAATTTACCTGAAAGTAAGGATCAATAAATTTTTGCACTTGGACAAGATGTGGAGTTACTTTGGTCTTTGATGCCCCATAAACTTCAATGGTTTTTTTCCTGAGTGTCTGGACATGTGGTTCTGTGTTGGTTTTTAGCGCTAACCACTGTTCCTTGATAGTTGGGATCCATTTCTTCAAGCGAAAGAACAAAGAATGAGAAGATTACACACCCAGGTTAGTCATTTCTAACAGCCAAAGCAACTTTCAAAAGGGGAGAAAAGGAGAAGAAGGGGGGCGGTGGGCAGATCATGTGAGAAACAGTAACCACCAAACACCATTATTCACTTCACTCTCTTGTAAGAAACAAGAAACAAAACAAATAACAAAAAGTTGACATAGAAATATTGGAAGTCCCAAAACACAACGCACAAAAGCAGATTAATGAAAAGATAGCTTACAGTTTTAATTGTTTCCATCTGAGGTGCAGCCCACTTTTCGGCTTGTGCTTTTTTCACTAGGGCCTGGAGCAAATTCAAAACATAAGGGTCGTGGGTAACGAACAATAAGATATATATCATTCAAAACAAAGATCAGAACTAGTCACACCAATTCCTAAACAAACTAGTGTAAACATTAGTCAAATAAAGTCTACCACTTGGTAAATACATAGCAACAAGGAGGAAAAAATACCTTCTCAATTACCAAATCCATAACTGGTTTACCACGCTCATTCCAATGTCTCTCCATGAAGGACTACAAGAAGATAGGTTTTCAGCTCTCATGTGAAGTATCCCACTTGTGCAAAACACAATTGCACTAAATTTACCTGACAATGGATAAAATGCACAGCAAGCCAAGGTGGAAACCACGCACCATGAACCTGCCACATTTTTGTCAGTTTTTCCATTGAATTCCATTTTTAGCTCCTTTTCTCGTCATGGGTATACAAGATATCAAGAAGACAATTAATGCAACCATGCAACATCTTATATACATTAATGAGCTGCTTGTGGTTAACTAGAGTTGCATAATGTCACTCATGTGCCTGGATGCATAATGCACGTACACAGAAAAGACAATGTTCATAACAACAATGGCAACATTCAGAAGCTTTGAACCCTCATTCGGAACAGCAAACAGTAAATTCTGGGCAATGTCCACAAAATTTCTGGCCAATATATATTTTAACTAGATTCAGTTCAAACTGTGGAGGGTAGAGTAAATAGAGAAAATTAATACTTGAGCAACAAAGTCAAAGGACAAACATGACCGATATGCCCTAGAACTTTCCAAGCCCATAATACTAGTAGTCTACAAAGAGATGCAGAGCATGAAAAACTAAACCAATTTTACCTCCTTTAACTTCTGTGTTTTTGAAGTGGCCTCAGACTTTGCCTTGATCATTTCTTCCTAACAAATTCCAAAAAGAAAACCAGCACATTAGATCCATCACGTAGAATCTGACATAGTATGAGTTCTATCAGCACCAGGTTAGGTACCTCAGCAACTTTAAGAGCCCGTTCAATTTTACGGATTCTGGTCTTCTGTTCATCATTAATCTTTTGGAACTGTACAGAGAAGACAAACTTATTTAAAAATAAAAATAAAAAGAAGACAGTGTCTGTCTTCACTATACCATTATCATATCACGATATCAGAGAAATTTTCAAATTGAATGATTAAAAGCACAGAACTGGAATAACAAAAGGTGACATGATATATAGTCAATGAAAAGATAGTAACTAAAATTACAATCAAACAAAAATCCAAGTTCAAGCAAGAACCTTTCAAAGTTGCTTAACTTGAACTCTGTCCAAGAAGAGACACACCCCTAACCATGATAAAATTTGAACTTACGGTTCTTGAGTTGCGTTAGGAATCAAAGCAAATGGTATGCTTTCCTTTTATAAGTAATAATCTTTATTGATTGAATGCAACTAGGCAAATCCCGTGTACATAGGAAGTATACAAAAAAGACACCTAATTACATTCTAGCAAATTGAAAAGTAGTCAAAAATTCATGGACATTCCCTCCCTTTAGAACAAGGGCGGAAAACCATTGAACCAAAGTAAAAACAAAGAAGTCCCAAATTTCTCCCATGGACCTCTCTTTGCCATTGAAACATCTCTCATTTCTTTCTATCCAAAGACATCACAGTAGACACAAAGGAATCATCCTCCACATCGCAGCCAATTGTTTGCACTGATGATGTCGATTCCAAAATGCTAGGAGATCCGCCACACGTTTGGGCATGACCCAATTCAATCAAGCCCTACTAACGACACCGTCCCATAACATCCTTGCTACTTTGCAATGCAGGAAAATATGGTCTATTGACTCCTCATTCGTCTTGCACAAGTAATACCATTCCATAACTATCATTCCTCTTTTTCTTAAGTTGTCAGCCGTCAAAATCTTACTCCATACCGCTGTCCAAATGAAAAATGTAGCTTTAGGTAGCGCTGAGACTTTCCATATACCCTTCCAAGGGAACCCATCTAGCTAGCCGGTTTGCAGCACCTTGTAGAATGACTTAACATTGACTTTTTTGTTTCCGGAGTGGTTCCATAGCATTCTATCCCTCCCATTCCCTCCAACCTGCCTAGAATAGAGGAAGCTGTAAAAATCAGTAATCTCCTCAACTTCCCAATCCTGCAGATTTCTGGAAAAAGTCAGATTCCAGTACACTGTGCCATTGGCTCTACTCTGCACATCGGAAACAACAACCTGTTGGTTTGAAACTAGACTAAAAACTCTTGGGAATGCAGAAAAAAGAGTGCTCTCCCCACAACATTTATCAAACCAAAAACTGATTCTTGCACCCTCACCAACCTCATAAGTAATGTGTTGAAAACACATTCCACCCCTTCCTAATAAACTTCCAAAGGCTCATTTTATAAGTCCCTCTACCCTCCTTAGTGCACCCCCCCCCCCCCCCCCCCCGGTCACAACCATATTCCCCTCTACAACCATTCTCCACAAAGACTCATCTTCCAACTGAAATTTCCACATCCACTTTCCTAAAAGAGCTTAGTTGAAAGTAGTCAAGTTCTACACCCCCAAGCCACCCAGCTCCTTTGGCCTACACGCTTTAGACGAACCCACTAGATGAAATTTATGTTCCGCCCCGTCCCCGTTCCCCCCCCCCCCCCCCCAAAAAAAAAAAGCGGTCTCTAAATAATTTTTCAATCCAATTCGCTACCCCTGCCAGAGAGGGAACAAAAAGAGGTAGTATGTGGAAATATTGGAGAGTGTGCTTTGAATGAGAATTAATCTCCCACCCTTTGACAGATACAACCGCTTCCACCTTGATAATCTTTTTTCAACCTTCTCTACAACCTCATCCCATATTAATGTTGCTTTAAATGTCCAAGATATCTCATAGGAAGGGTGGCCACCGTACAACCCAAACAATCTGGCTAAATGGTTGATGTTCTCTACTTCCCCCACCCGGACCAATTCCGATTTTACCAAGTTGGCTTTAAGATCCGAAACCGCCTCAAAACATAGAAGTATGGCCTTTAGCGCTTGAAGTTGGTTGCTATCTGCGTCACAAAAAATTAAAGTGTCATCCGCATAAAGTAAATGGGTGATGGATAACCCATTACCCACTGCAAAACCTGACAAAAAATCTCCCCGGACTACAGCATCCATCATTCGGCTTAGCGCTTCCATTACTATAACAAATAAAAAAAGAGAAAGTGGGTCTGCTTATCTTAATCCCCTTGAGCTCGAGAAAAAGCCACATGGTTTGTCATTGAATAACACAGAAAAATGGGCCATTGAAATACAATGATTAACCCAACCACACCACTTATCTCCAAATTTGCATCTCTTTAACATATAAAGCAAAAAATCCCAACTCAAGTGGTCATAAGCCTTTTCCATGTCAAGCTTGTAAAGTACTCCTGAAATACCATCCATCAACCTACTATCCAAGCACTTGTTGGCTTTTATGATTGAATCCAAAATTTGTCGACCCCGCACGAAGGCATTTTGTGGTTTTAAAATTATCTTGTCCATCACACAACTCATATGACATGCTAGCACCTTCGAGATGATTTTGTATAACCCGCCACCAAGCTAATAGGGTGAGAATTCTTTAGCTCCGTGGCACCCATAATCTTTGGAATTTGAGCAATAAATGTGGCGTTGAGGGATTTCTCAAACTTGTGGCTAAGATGAAACTCATGGAAAACCCGCATCACATCCTCTTTCACCACCTCCCAACACTCTTGGAAGATCGCCAAGGAAAAACCGTTGGACCCCAGGGCTTTATCTTTTCCCATGTGGCGCACCACTTGGTGTACTTCAACTTCCTCAAAAGGTCTCTCCAACCAACTTGCAACACAATCATCCAACTGGTTAAACATTAATCCACCCAATTTAGGACACCATGCAGCCGTTTCTTTGAGGAGCTCTTCTTAGTAGCTCACTATATGGTCTTGAATCTCTTCTTAGACTATGCTTGTTGTAACTTCTACCTAAAAGCAATCCCTCCCTAAAGAGGGCATCATAGGAAGTAATATCCATCGAAGCATTGTAGAGCATGATAGATGTTTAGTGTCCGCTCATCTCAAAAAATAGATACGTGAAAACACTAAGTCTTAATTTTCTAATATGGTTAATCATTTATGCTCTTGGAGGGTTTAACAAACTATGTCCAACTCCCTAAATGGAAAATCTTCTTGTTATGTTGATGTTCATTTCATGCAACAAAAATGAACTAATCTCAAAGAAATAAAGTGTTGAAACAGAATAGATAAGTAACTCACAGTCTCTAGTTTCAAACTCAAATCATGTACTTTCCTTTCGGCTTCATCTACCCGAGCTTCCAAAGCCTTCTTCTCCTTGTTTTGAGTTTCTAGTTCACTTTTACGTTTGTCAGCCTGTGTAGATAATGACAGAGAATAAAGAATCAATGTTTACAAGAGAGTCAATTGTTTGCTTGCCGATATCTTACCTCCTTCTCTAATTCATCAACGCGCGCATGAGCCTTACGAACCAACTCCGCAGCATCTGAAGTCCCTTTTTCCTGAAATTAATAAGAAAAAACAATGTATATTGAACTCTTGTCAACACAGACCTCACAAAAGTAGGTATTAATGTTTCTTTTTTTTACAATTTTGCACTTGAAAAAAAAAAAGGCTAGATGTAATTCCAAGGATGGCTACCCTATGAACGTGCCCTTAATTTTTGGGGTAAATTATGGATGATACCCAAAAATGTAGTGGACAGTGAGTGCCTTTGCAGTAACTTCTATTTTCATACAAATTACAATAATTAAAATATAAAAATGTCTTATATATTTCAACTCTTGCAAAATGAGATTAGTGGTTGTTTTCCGGCAGTGGTTTTGCAGAGTCCAATCCCAATACTCACCTGGAGGGATGCAATCTCACTCTGCAAGGAAGCAATGCTCTCTGACTTCTCTTGAATGATCTTTGCCTTCTCCCCTATCCTACCTTCCTTAGCTTTCAGTTCTTTGGATTTCTTATCAACGTGGGACTCTTCAATGACAAAAAGTGAAAAAACATCAGTCAACAAGGCAACACAAAACCCAGTTCAATATTTCAAAATTTCATCTCGAGAAAGATGGTGATACTCCTTTTATAATACTAAACGTGACCCAATTAAGCCTTAATCCCAATAAGCGAGATTCACAACATGGATCTTTCCATGCCACTCGTCCACACCTTGACATCAACGAAAGCTTCCAATGGCTGAACAGAGAATTTAATATCATCTAGTGACTCTCATATATTTATAAATCAAACGAAGCAAGACTAATTTTCATCACGCTTTAACGGGTGACGTGGGTTACTGTTCCTTTCACCATTGTTTCTATCATTCAGTTGACTACGATCTTAGTCATTCTCTCAGTGGTTGTACTACTGTTCCATTATGCTCTATTTCGATGCACAGAGAAAAGGTAAACAAAACAAAACAAAAACAAAAAATGAACGAACATAGAATTTTGAGAATTAACAAAGAAAAATATACGACAACCCATAAAGCCAATTACCAGAGCTTCAAGATTAGCTTCTTAAGAAACAAACACAGCATTGGGAATTTATCTCCGTCAAAGCTATAGACTACAGTGCCCCATAAATCAAACGGACCAATCTTCATGGAAGTAATCTCAGAGTCTTCGTCAAACTAAGCGATTTCCCCTCAAATTTCGCGTTAAAAAATTATCGAGATAATTAAAACTGAAATTCACGGGGGCATAGAGCATAAAAACCATCATTCAAATAAGGTTTTCATTGTAGAAGGGCCTATTGAGTGACACCATCTACTTTTTTCTTCTTCACTGCCTCAAATCATCTCCGCATCCAAACAGAAGCAAAGGAACTACAAAGAAAAACTGAAAACGAGAACGCGCTAAAGTCGGAGAATAACGAGCACAGAAACAAACTGACCAAGTTCTTGGATCTTGAACTTAAGTTGTTCCAGTTCGATCTTCAGAGAATCAGAAGCGTCAGATCCGGCGACTTTAACTGTCTCGTCTTCATCGACCGGAACACTTGCCCTAACATGCGCAAAAACTAGAGATAGGAAGATTGACAAAAGCAAGAGCTTCGAAGTCGTCATGGCAATGGCATGCAATCACGGCCAACGAAAATGAGTCGAGAGAGACAGAGAGGGAGAGACTTGTTGGAAGTTCTTTCAGATCATTTGCTGTTCGGTTCTCGCAACCATCGGTGATATCGTCGCCAGCAGCATAGTACAGGTATTATTTCGAAACTTTAAAATCAAAATGTCAGGGGGTTCGGGCGGTCGATGTTGCGGTGTACAGAGCACGTGTCGTTTTGGACGGTTGCTAATGGATTAGAAGTGTGTACATTTCTGGTTACGTGGAAGCCTGCTGAGAATGACGGATATCAAACCGGGGTAGGTACTTTGGACTTTAAAACTGGGTTGTTGGGCAATGGGTGGTTGGTGACTGTACCCTGCGAAAGCAGGCTTGGAAATAACGAGCGGTTCAAATAAGATTGCAAACGAAGAAAGTGGCTGATGAATAATTTAAATTTGATTTGTATAAATTTGATTTAAATTTAATTTATTTAATAAATAAATAGTTCATGATTATTAATATTAATTCAAATATTAAACTAATTAAATTTATATAATTTTAATTAGATTCAATTTATATTTGTGAACAATGTTCGTTTAAATCCGACTCGACTCGTTTCAAACTTATAACAATATTCGTAATATTTTTATATACGTGTATATAATATTGTATATATTCTTACATAAATTCTTTTATTATATATTTTATGTATTATATATATTATTTTTAATATTTTATATAAGTAATATATTTTTTTATGTAGAAGTAACATATTTTATTTTTTTACGATAATAATGCATTAAATTTACAACAAAATTATTGAATTAAATATTTATAAAGAGTAAAAAACTCGAGTAATTACTCGATTAAGTTCGACTCAGTTCGTACGGATCATTAAAGAGTAAAAAGAAATATCGATAAATAATTCTATTCGATTTGAGTTCGTCTTTAATCGGCTCGAATTTGACTCGATTCGACAAATTTTCAACTCGACTCGAACTAGAGTTATTTGAATTTAGCTCAACTTGATTCGGCTTGAATTTATTTTTAATCGAATAATTTGCAGCCCTAGGTCCAATGCTCCAAACTCTATTTAATTTACCTTTTACATAATTCACATAATTTTTTTTTATATAGAAATCAGAATTTCATCCGTGAATTCACATAAAAAATAATAATTTAAAACATCAGTTGATGGCATGATGCTGTTCTCATTTAGTTATGCCATTTAAATGAGGTAAGATATTTTATAAAATTAAATATAATATAATATATTTTTATTTTTATTTGTAAATTAAAATTAAAAAAATATTTATCATATTTAAAATAATACTCGACTATGTAACCCATCTCATTCAAATAGTCCATGAAACAAAAAAGGGATATACTAAATACTCCCAAAACGATTAGAAAATTCTCTTGTATGGCATGCCAAAATCTTAATTAAACTCGACTATGTAATTCATCTCATACAAAAAATTCAGAACATGCTTCAGCGGTGCATGTACAGATAATCCACCATCTACCAAACTAATTAATTTTAATAATGCTTGGTCTTTGCGTGTGACTGAAGACCAATTTATGAGGTGAAGACTTGCTGCAAGACGGAGTTGATGCTTGAGAAATGCGAGATGAGAGTGAAGTTTCGAGACATGTTCATTTTTTTTTTTTTTATATATCAGTTAATCGAGTGAAACGTGGAGAAACCCGAAATTTATGAAACTTCTTACATGCCGCTGTGTAATTGAAGGGTTATTTTTTAAAGGAAAATATTATTTCTCCCCCTCCTACAGATCTTGTTTCTTATGCCGTTTAAGTTTTTATTTTTATTTTTTTGTTAGTTTTTTTTTATATGATTTTTAAATCTATGTTTTTTATATAATTTTTTTAATATCTTAAAATATTTTTTAAAAATATAAAAAAATCATAATATTATTTTAAAATATTTATTTAAAATTCATGTAAAAAAAACTGAAAAAAAAACTTAACGGGATAGGATCAAGAGCAATAAAAGCGGGATAAATAGCAGTTTCCTTTTTTAAATTTTAATGACGGACCTATTGTCAATTTATTTTTTAATTTATAATAATAGTAATTTTTTAATTTATTATATCACATCAAATCATATTAATTTATAAATTTATTTTCATAATATTTTTATGATTAAATTATTTCTCTTTTATTGTGTATGAAATAATTCCCTGATTTGAAATTCAAATTGAAAGAATAATAATAATTAAATGCTAAAGTCACAATTTGGTATTCTCGGTTGGGATCTCGAATAACTTTTTTTTTTTTGTTTTTTACTTGACAATTAAGTATTTTTATTATTATTATTGCGATTTTTTTTAAAAGGAATAAATATTTAAAAATGATAAAAAGATACATGAAAAACAAAAAAAACATACTAGACACTGACGGGTTCCACAACCCGATCTCCATATATGAATGTAGAAGTATTCTAATAATAATAATTGGAAAATGATAGGATTTTTTTTTTTTACTCATCTACTATTATTTTTGTATTTGATTTTTTTTTTAATTTTTTATTTTACTTGATAATTAAGGAAGTGATTATTAATAAAATTTTATTATTTTATTATTTTTTTAATAATTTAATATATTAAAAAAATACTTTAAAAAAATTTTGAAATACAATAACTATAATAAACGGATAATCATATAGTAATAAAAAGGGTAATGCTACATACAGTCGTGGAATTGCAAACGGCGTGCAGTCGCTTTAGAAAAAAAGTTAATTTTTTCACGTGGGTCCCATATATATTCATTTTTTTTTAAAACGATTGTACGCCACTTGCAACTCCACAACTGCATCTATCATTTCTCTAATAAAAATAACCCTATCACCCTAATAATTTTGAGTTACAAAATGGAACGTATGCCCAAAATTTTCGATAATTAGGCATTGACAGGGACTCGTACTAGATATAATCATATAAATGCATATTTTTTTTTTTTTTTGTAAAGGAATGCATATCAAACTTCTTAAACTTAAAAAGCACCAATGTCATGCTTATCAGGATGCTTTGACCTAAAAACTTTTCTTTTATTGGATCCGATTCTAATTTAAGACTTTCCTTTTATTTTTATTTTTTGATAATGATCACACGTGAAATGTGTTCCTACTATTCTTTCGGACATCTTAAAGGGAGAAAGCAGCTTCACTAATCTTATGGGGTAGTCATATTTTCTTCCGGATGTAATTCTGACCAATCATATGCCACTTTCATCATTAGATTCGAGATATTTGTGCATGTATAAGATGTGACACTGACAAAAAAAATTTGACCATTCATAAGATTCGATTCTTATTTCAAATTGAACAACGCGTGGTCCAAAATGGATGCCTTTTCTTGTATTATGTAATGATCGATTCACTGGAATGAACTGCTTCAATTAGACCGAACCCTCTTACACCAAGTTTGCCACATCAGAGGGCGTATTTTATGTACTCGTGAAACCGGCCTAAGGATATAATTATCCTTCAAATATTCCTAAAAACTTTTTACTTCTTAATGGGTGTAAAAAAAGACGTACATGACCAGAGAGAATCTATTGGAAACAGAGGACTTATGTTTAGCGAAAATTCTGGATTCATATTTGAATGAGATTTGGGACCAAATTCGAGCTAGAATTAATGTCATGCAGTTGAAATAATTATGGCTGACAAGTCCAACTATTAATTCAGCGCGTTTGTTGCGCTAGCCTAGCCTTTTATTGTTCTCGTAAGAGAGGATTTGGTCATGTTTGATGTACTACATAGTTTGAATTTGAGAGGCCCGACTGACCTTGAATTAGCTTATAAACTTCTGATTTCAATTGCAACATTCTGACATGTTATTTAAATATATAAATATTGATGTGTAAATTTATATATTTAAATAAAAGATAAAAAAATAACAAATTATATATTAGTGTGTGATGTGAGAATAATAAATAAGATTTCCATAAAAAAAAATACTAAAGACAAATGCTAATTAATAAATTATGATGTTGATATTTATTGTATGCTACACAATATATATGATTGAGGAATAAAATAATGAATTTAAAATTAAAAGAAATGAAAATTGTGTATTTTATTTATTATATTATTAAAAAAATTAATGATTTGCCCAAAAAATTACGGTGGTCAAAGTCAACGCCATTGCTGTCGCAAATCGTTGTCTCAATGGAAGACTTTTGAAAACCAATTTAGAAGTTAGACCAATCCACTCACGTCTGCCGATCTTCCCGGTTTGAATTGAGTTAGAGATTATTTATAATTATGTTTTTCCAATATTATTTTATGATTAAAAGGAATATAGACTTGAATATCATAATATTTAATTTCGTTTATTCCTACATAATATCAACCTTAATATCATCAAGCAAGTGGTAGGTATACATCAGTCCGGTATACAAATAAATAAAATTTCACTTATCATATATATTAAATAATTAGAAATTAATATATTATGAAGACTTAAATAAGAACCCTTCATTCCTACTTTAAAGACATTTAATAATTAAATATTTGAATAATTTTTCATTACCAAATATAAGAGTTTAAATAATATATTAATCTCTCCCTTAATCACAATATATATTTGAGGAAAAAATTTAGGACTAATTGAATTTTCAGTTTCTAGATTTTTCATGTTTTTATAATTTGAGATCTTAATTTTTTTTTTAAATTTACGTATAAAAAAAAGAATTATTTCACTGTCAATTTCTTGTTAAAAACTAACGGAATATAAGGTATTAATTTTTATAAATTGATAGCTAATATTTTCTTTTGATTAATCTCTTAACGCTAGATTGATATAGATATCACTCTCGCTTCAGGATCTCAAATATTAATTTTTAAAAAATTTAAAAATAAAATAATTAAGTTGTAGAAGGTAAAAAATCAATGCCTATTAACGAAAATTTTTTTAGGAAATCCCGAACGCCAACTGGCCCATTGGCTAGGTGTGAGCCACGCGATTCAAGGATTAAACGGCCACAATTCAATCGATCCAACGGCTAGAATTGTCCTTGTGATTCACGCGACTATTGCTATCTCAACTTCGACGTGTATGTTAAAAAAAACGTACATATAATATTTCTCTATTTTTTTCGCTCCTTACGTGCACATGAGAAAGGGCGATGCCTACAAAGTACAAACCAATTGGGAAGAGAAAGCTTACGTGTCGGTGGATGCGGGTTAACCATAGCATGACACGTAGAAACTGCTGCCATCGTGACTTCATTCTATTGGTGAATTCACGATCAAACGAACATTATATAAATTGTCTCATTTTATTTGAAAATTATAATAAATCATTTATATTTGTTAATAAAATATTATTAAAAATATTATTTTAATAATATTCTATTCTAACTTTAATATATATATATATAATTATATATATATATATATTTTTTGCGCTATTCTAACTTTAATATATTACTACTTAATAGGTGATCAACTACCTAACCGGACGAAAAAAGAAAAGCAAATTCATTCGTTTCTAGGAAGCTTCAATATCTTTCCTTTCCTTATTTCTGCCCACCCTCTCCCTCGTTCTCTTCGCCCGAAACCAGTCTCTTTGAGAACTCAGGTAAAGACTTTTCTTCGATTTTCACGAATTATTAGTATTGACTTTCTAATTGTTCGGAGTTCCAGAATAATTTTTTTAATATTGAAGGGTTATTCTTTTTTTGGGGGGTTTGGTTTCATCTATGTTTCTTGGATTATTGGGGACTATCAATTTCTTTTCATTATTAGTTCATAAATACATGGATTATGAATTAGCTTCTTCGTTGGTGTTGCATCTTTCTATTAAACTCTCGCTGCTGGATTTTGAGAAAATGAATTTGGTGTTAATTTGTTCAGAGTTCAATTACGTATGGATGATAAGTCGTAGTTTTCAACACGACAGAAATGATATGAGCAAGGCATCACCTGCGCATTATGCAACATTAATTTCAGGATACAAGAACACCATTTATAATATATTATTAGAATAATGATATAATTGCAATGAAGAAAACTCAGGTTTACGGAGGTACATAAATATTTGTTAAACGTATCCACGATCGTCTTGGAGGAAAACTTTATGTTTGTTTATGTTTTTCTAAATCTTATTCTAATTTGAAAGGAACTAAGAAAGAGAGAGAGACAAGTGACCTCTGCAGCGGCTGACATCAACCAGTTATTAACGTTGATATTCTTAGGCCCGGTTTTGATTGAGAGTTGTCTCAAATTCATCATTATATTTTTTCAAATTTTCATACAAAATACAAATTTCAATACAATTTTTTCAAATTACAATGCACATTTTTCAAATCTCAAAACAATAATAATAATAATAATAATATAATATTTTATTCAACTTTCAAAACTCATCTTAACTTATCTCAACTCCCAATTCAAATCACCCCTTAGTATATATGATCTCAATTTCAGTAGCACGCTTTTAGAGCTTCTATCTGCCTGTTTTCTAGTCTAGCACATTAAATGATAGTGGAAAAATCTCTTCTTGCTGGAAGGTCTCTGATGGTTTAGCTTAGCATACAAAGAAGCACCACAAGTGTTTAGTTATCTGTGGCAGTTAAATGTTAACCGCTACCCTAATGATTTACTATAACAGCTGTGCCTAAAAAGGTATTTGTACATAATTCAAGAAACAGTATTTCACAAACTATGAAATGGGGGATTTTTGCTGCTTGCATCAGCTGTTTGTGTTTCTGGACTATTTTCATATAATGAATTCCCCATTTAGCTAATTTTATGAGACTTGAGCTCCTTGATTGTTGTCAATCTACTTTTTATTTTCAGCATATTTTCTGATTTATTTATTTATGCTTTTTTTATCATGCACTGACTGCTCATGTTGATGCTAGTTTCCTTGGGGCCATCTTATTTAAAGTCTGACATATCTTTTTATTCTTTAGCAAAGATCTGCAAGCTTAAACTCCCATTGAGTCCATTTCGTGCATAGCTTTTAACAATGGGCTGGGGAAACATCTACAGGAGACGCATGAGAGTATTCACTGTGACTTTACTAATATACCTAGATTATAAGGTAAGAGCTTCTCAATTGCAGCTGTTGCTTAAAACAAATGGAACACCACCTTACCTTTTTTTTTTTTATATCCATGAAGGCCTTACAGCAAAGAGAGAAATGGGCTAGTAGACCTAAAAAATCCATCATATGGCAAAGAGCCCACGAGCGCAATGCCAAGCGTGTGCTTACTTTGATAATGGAGTTGGAAGGTCTGTGGGTGAAACTTGGACAGTATCTATCCACACGTGCAGATGTGCTTCCTGAGGCATATATATGTGTTCTCAAGCAGTTACAAGACTCTCTTCCTCCTCGTCCCCTGCAAGAGGTATTGTGCATACCAAATGATTGTATTTATTTTTGTTCAATGTTTATATAGAAAAAACATACTCATCATCCTCTCATCATTTCAGATGTGGCATTAAATGATAGGTTTACAGTAAAATATAATAAATAATCTCCAATCATCTAATGCATTTTTATTGGATGATGAAAGGTTGATGAGAAAATGGATGATGAGTAGCATCACTCGTTTATATATCTCATTGATAGAATCAAAAACCATTAAAGTGATATTGTCAATGTATTGCATAATTTATTGGACCTACAAATGTCATGCAACTTTGGTAGGTCCTAACAAGAATGCCAAAGTGAAAACATTTTTGAAAATTTCATTTGAAAGACAATTTTCTGGTGTTGCTAATATGCTATATTTCAAACAGTTATTCTTAGATTCTGGTTGTAAAAATGGTTTCTAATCATCATATGTATTCTTCAATGAAAATGCTTGGTTTTTTTTTTTTTTTTTTTTTTTTATATTCCAAAACTGACATGTCATGCCAAGTCACATGAACAGTAGTTCATGAATGTTTTTGCTTAGCAGATACTTTACAGGAGGCTTCCTATATCAAGATGGCCCCCAGGTACATATTTTTTGAGTGGTCAATTTTGTTTGTGCAGATTTGTCATACCATAGAGACAGAGTTGGGGAAATCAATGGATGAACTGTTCTCAGATTTTGTCAAAACTCCTCTGGCAACAGCATCTGTAAGATCCTCAAACTATTGTTCGTAGCTGGAAATATATATATATATATATAAGCTGTTAGATTAGGATTATGAATGAATGATTTCTTCTTCTTCTTCTTCTTCTTTTTTCTTTTATCTTTTTTGTTGGGTCAATATTATTATTTACTCATTCTGTTCTAAGCAGATAGCACAAGTCCATCGTGCAACTCTGCTCAATGGGCAGGAGGTGGTTGTTAAAGTTCAACATGAGGGCATCAAGACAATCATATTGGAGGTTTTGCATACTTTGGCTTTTGAGATATCGGGATGAAAAGTAAGTCGAAGTTGTTTCTCATAGTTTTTTGCATACTGTTGTTTGACAGGACTTGAAGAATGCGAAGGCAATTGTTGACTGGATAGCCTGGGCAGAACCACAGTATGACTTTAATCCCATGATAGATGAATGGTGCAAAGAAGCTCCCAAGGAACTTGACTTCAATTGCGAAGCTGGTATGCCCGGCTCTTGCCTGGACTGGTCATTTTGAACTGATTTTAGCATTTTTTTTGTGACTGAAAGGAAAATGATTGTGCTTTCTTGATCCCCTTGTGACATTTAAGGTGTGTGTGGAGAGAATTATGGATTTACCTGAGGTTATTGGAACAATGGGAATAGAAATTCCATCAAACCAAAATGGTATTGTAGGGATGGGTATCATATGAAAATGTGTGTTTACTTATTAAAAAAAAAAGATTTGTCTGATACAATTCTAGTAGGATGTTCTTTTCCTGGGTTGGTTGAATAGCTGGGTGGTGGTATGTTGACTATGCTCTATTGTCTAACCCAGCTGTAGTTGCCTGTTATAGCCCTCTTATTTTCAATTTGATTAATCCAAGTTTAGTGTTATGTGCTGTATTCTTAACTGGTTTTGAGTTTTTGAAATCGTCATCTTTAAATTTGGCATTGATTATGCTTAATTTGGGAAATTTCTTTATGTTTGTTTTTTATATTGGTTACTATTGACATTTTCTTTTGTGTCAATAGAGAATACTCGATCAGTATCCAGAAATCTTGGATGCAAAATTGGTAGACATGAGAATGAGAATAACAAGAATGCCAATCGAGTGGATGTATTAATTCCAGATGTTATTCAGGTATACTGTCTCCCAAGTTGTTAACACCACGTCTGTAAACTGGAGTCGTGGGATTTAGTTTGCCTCATGCTTTATATTGAAAAAAAAAAGACCTTAAATCGAATCTTTGAAAGATCTTAAGAAGTTAGAAATCATGTACCAGTTTTTAAAAGTTAGATTCTGTTGTCATGTAAATTTGTCTTCAGTTCTGGTAAAGGAAAATAATACAATTATTCCAAATAGAGTATTAATATAAAGAAATTACAAGGCAAATATGAAAGGTTCTTTAGTACTCTCAATACATTTGACCTAAGATTGAAGTTGTACAATTGTGAAGACATCTGCCCGAAAGATCCTCTGTGACAAAGCCCTTGTTAACCAACAAACCCCTGCCCTTCTGCACAGATTTAGGTCTCCCTAAAATCAATTTTAAACATATTGTCTCCATATGTAATTTTTCAACATTTAGGATAATAGGTCTTGGAGTAGGGTTAGAGAAGTGCTTCCTTATTTCAGCTGAGTTATATAGATGGTTGAAATTAATATGCTTCAGTTATTTCACATAAGTATATTTTTTCTATTACAGTGAGAAATATATTTTCACCTATCGTACTCTTCACCGTCTTTAAATGATAGTCAACAGAGAAAGTCCTTATTTTGGAGTACATGGATGGGATCCGTTTAAATGACTTGGAAGCACTGGAGGCTTTTGGTGTTGACAAGCAAAACATTGTCAAAGAAATTACACGTGCATATGCCCACCAAATTTATGTTGATGGATTTTTCAATGGTGACCCTCATCCCGGTAATCTCTCTCTCTCACACACCGACAACCAACAACCCCCCCCCCCCCCAAAAAAAAAAAAACCCACAAACACACACAATTGTCTTTTCCTCACTTTTCAACGGGAGTATGGTATTGTATCAAGTTATTCTCTCTGTGTAAATCTTTTTAAGGAACAAATGATAATTTGAATTTTCATTAACTAAAAGAGATAAACAAAAATTATGGAAGGAAAATACTGCTTCACATGTGATCATACAGCTTATGCAAGCATGGCAAAAAATGAAAACCCTTGTCAATGTAAATGAGATCACTCCCATAGTAGCTGGAATCTACATTCGATTGTCTTCATACTAATAAAGCAATGCATTCTGCTTTATAAACTGCTTTATACGGATCATCACTGCAGGGAATTTTCTCGTAAGCAAGGAACCTCCTCATCGTCCAATTTTGCTGGACTTTGGGCTTACTAAAAAACTATCAAACTCTATGAAGCAAGCACTGGCGAAGATGTTTTTGGCATCTGCTGAGGTTTGTACAAGCTTTTTGTAAATTCTTTATCTATCAGACTGACCATGATTTGGCAAGGTTTTATGTGTTCATGCTCTCAGACATAAAAAAGTAGCAGTACTTTTCTCCTTGCCTTTTCCTGATTGGGAAACATATTACCATTTTCCTTTCTTTTTCTTTACATATTATTTTAACTTATTGTGTTGCACTAGGTTGTCATGATGAGTGTTGAAAATTAAGTCAAACAATCCATAAGGATCTGTGTAAGGGTAATTGGTCTGTTTTCACTTTGATGACTTAAGGCAGTGCTGTGATGTGCAATTTTTCATGCACAATGTGTGCGAGGAAATTGATTATCAGATGGTATTGATTGAATTGTTTTAGGAATCTAAATTATAGCTGTTACAATACAACTACACGTGGTTTGTTACTGTTATCCATTACTTTTAAGGTTGCTTCAAACTACACTCTTTGAATGATGGTATTTTGTGATGCTGTTTGCCCAGGGGGACCACGTGGCTCTTTTGTCTGCTTTTGCAGAAATGGGACTTAAGTTGCGCCTGGACATGCCAGAGCAAGCAATGGAGGTGACAACTGTATTCTTTCGAAATTCAGCACCTGCCAAAGAATCCCTGGTAAATATGCACGAAGCTCTTTTGATTTTTCAGTTCTTGCTTCTTACATTACTTTTGTAAACTTAGTAAGTCTCACTCATTTATTTATTTGCTGGATTTTTAAGGAAACCATGAAATCTCTTTCAGAGCAAAGAACAAAAAATATTAAGCTTATGCAAGAAAAGATGAAACTCAACCAAAAAGAGGTTAAACGATTTAATCCTGTAAGTTCATATATTTGTCCCCTACCATGTTTTTCTGCTATGTTAAATTGGCCATTTCGTCTCCTTTCATTTTGTTAATGATCTTCTATTTCTAGGTTGATGCATTTCCTGGAGATATTGTAATTTTTTCCCGGGTCCTTAATCTTCTACGAGGTCTGCAATTGAGATACCTGTTGTTAAGTTGTATGGTCAATGGATGAAACTTTTTAATTTTTACGTGTTACATGGATTTAGGGCTTTCTTCTCTGATGAATGCTCGGATAGTATATCTGGATATCATGAGACCATTTGCGGAATCCGTTTTGCAAGGGTGAGTGTATCCTGAATCTTGGTGTGTCAGGCTTTATTGTTGTTTCTGTTTAATTTCTGATTGAATTCTGGATGCATTCTCAGAAATATTTTTAGGGGACCAGCTGTTAATGATCAGTGGGTCTGTGACACACCCGTGCATTCTGATGTGGAGGCAAAATTAAGGAAGCTCCTTGTTGAGATGGGGAATAATGAGAAAATACTTGGAATACAGGTGTGCAGCTTGTTTAGATATTAATATGATAGGATGAAAACTGAACAGTCTCCGTGTTTAGGTAGCATGATTGAAGCTTAATATATTCTCTGTCATCCTGTTCTTTACATTGTACTTTTGCAGCTTTTAGTGGTGGTGTATTTATCTCGGGTGTTGGTTTTTTTCCTTTCAAAGGACAAATTAACTGGTGTTTAGTACTAGCTTTTCTTGTCAGTCATGCTTTCTTTATTGCTAAGGTCATTTTTCCTTCCTCTTTTTTGTTCTTAACGAAAGTTCCACGATCACATCTCTTTGTATGTCATTTTTTTTGTCTCCCATTATGGCATGCAAGAGGGCATAGTATAACTCTTATCTGTTATTTAATTGTTTTCACCATTCTATGGGAACCGTTATTACTGAAAGAAGTTGCTATAAATGTTGACTTATTCATGAGACCTTTTCTCTCCAACCATCGACCCCTTTATTCATTTGAGTGCACTCAACAATAAAAGCTGTTTATAATAGGAGCCTGTATGGAGTTATCATGAATAGTTCTTGAAACGCTAGTGTATAGTTGCCTGATACCAGTATTTGGCATATACTACATTCTGTATCTAGGTCTCCGTTAAACTTTGCCTGAAAGTGCAGGTAATCAAGGATAACTAGATTTATTAACCCCAGTAGAAATTATTGAGTGTGGAAGTTTTGTCGCAAATGAAACTAGTGATTCTGGATCTCTGAATGAGCGAGAAAGTGAGGAAAACCTTCAAAAGTACATGGGTGATTAGATGCTAAGAAGAAATTTAGGCTTAGTTATTCTGTATTGTTGTGAACTACTAAGGTCTGAACAGAAGTATAGATTTAGGTGAGTTAAATTCACTAGAAGCCCTAAGGTTTTTTGTGTCTTGTGTTATTGAGAAGAATTATATTTTGTGTTCCCTGCAGGAAGCTTAAGTAACTGCATGAAAAAAGAAGTCTCTTCATTGGTTCCTTTTTCTTGGAAAGTTTATGTGGTAAGGTTAAAATCAGAAGAGCTCTATGTGTACAAGATGTAATGTATGTGGCAACATACAAGTTGACCAAGTTATATGTATCCATTTGATATGTAGGACAGGAGATTTACCACGGGTAACAAATGAACTTGGGTGACATAAATCAACACATCTTAAATGATTTCATAATCTTTACATTTTCTTCAATTTTATGTGGTTAAGTATGTTATTGAGATTGTTAATATGGATTTTCAATGTCTATGGCATTCTGAATTTTTTTTTTGTGTGTGTGATTTGATTTCAATCTTTTCTGAAGGTATGCGCATACAAAGATGGAGAGGTTATCATTGACACTGCTGCTGGAGTGCTTGGTCGATATGATCCTCGTCCAGTCCAGCCTGATAGCCTTTTTCCAGTTTTTTCTGTGACAAAGGGTATCACAGCTGGAATGTTACATTGGCTGGTCGAAAATGGGTGCGTTGTAGAATCTTATGAACTTAAAAATTTCATTTGCTGAATCAAAGACCAATTGATCATTTTATATTTTCACGTAGTGATGGACAAGCATTTAATCTTTCATCCCAAAAGTGGATTGATGGTCCATGATGCCGTACAAATAGTGGGCATGGCATGTGAATTAGCATTTTTTCTTTCATCTGTATGCACACACACAAACACAGACACCAATATAGGCAGCATTATGGCAGATGTAGGGTTTTCAATGTGGCCCAACTTCTCAATAGTTAGAAATTTTTTTGGGAGCATATTCTGCGGTTCTCCGATTCCCCTCCTCCTCCCATCCCAATGCCTGACTGAAATGTATCTTAACATTTATAAACGTTGACATATGTTGTGAAATTTTAGCATGAAGGAAAGGCAATACTGAAATCTTAGGCCTTGTTTGTTTTCAAAAAACATCTCATCTCATCTCATCTCATCTAATCATAATCCATTTTTTTAAATCCTAATACAAAATAATATAAACAATTTAATTTTTTCAAATCTCAATACAAAAATCATATTAAGAAAATATTTTATAATTATATTTTATTTAACTTTTCACTTTAATCTCAACTCATCTCATCTCCATCTCATCTCTAAAAACAAACCAAGCCTTAATTATTTCATGTACTCTTATTTTCCCTAATTTTTTCCGAGTGCGTAGAATTGCCAAATTATTTACCTATCAAAAAAATAAAGAATTGCCAAATTACATGTTTGCAGGAACCAAGTAGATAAATTTTCTATTGACATCATCTGTGATTTAATACATGTTTCTGTCCATTTTATCGTGCAGGAAGCTGAATCTCAAGGAAAATGTAGCAAGTGTTTGGCCGGAATTTGGATCAAATCGAAAAGATCTCATTAAGGTTTCAATTTTGTCTCAACTGCTGATAAATTCTTCCATTATCAACTGAAATCTTATTTTTCCTTTATTCTTGTCTAGGTCCATCATGTGCTTAACCATACGTCTGGTCTTCACAATGCTTTAGCCGACATTATCAGAGAAAACCCTCTACTATCATCCGACTGGGATGAATGTTTGAAGCAAATTGCTTTATCTGTGCCTGAGACTGAACCTGGCCAGGTGCAATTGTATCACTACCTGTCATTTGGCTGGTTATGTGGTGGCATTATTGAGGTATTGTTTACTGCCTACATGTCAGAATGATTTGACAATCTGTCAATTTATCTAAAATTCCTCTTGAAATTTTTTATGCCCTGTATGGATCTGAGAATGATCTTATGAAAAAGTTTTGCGGTAATTTGATTATCTACTATTTCCTATAGGTATTAGGTTGATACAATAGACTTTTTTCGATCACATCAATAATAATTATCTCTTACTCATATAAAAAAAGTTGATACAATAGCTTAGATTGACCTGGGTCTATAGTCCTTACAAATTATTGTAGTTATGTATCAATGTGGGAATTTCTTCCCCTCGAGTAATGCTTAAAGAAGTTCATTCCTTTCTGCTGACATTTAACCTGGCCCAACAATGGTAATGCTCCTGACGTGTCCAGATTTAAGGGACTTCTGTTTGGACATAGTGGCCTTTACTTCTGAATCAAGTAGCTTGGTCTAACAGCACTAAACATGGTTAAACTTGAATATTTAGTCTGGCATCCTTGATAATAAAGAAAAGCCTTGATGCTTGATATAGTTTTCATTTTGCCTTGTACATGACGATGTGGTGTTCATTTCATTCATTCTGATAGATTTTAGCTCTCCCCCTTTCCCCTCCCCACCACAACACACACACAAACAGAGTCCCTAAATTCCTCCCCCCACCACCACCCAAAAAAAAAAACCAACAAATATAGACAGTTTTTATAAATATCATGTTTTACCTGTTATCCCAATTTAATATTCTGTTTTGATCGCAGCATGCATCTGGGAAAAAGTTTCAGGAAATTCTTGAAGAAGCATTAATTCTTCCCCTGCAAATTGAAGGCGAGCTATACATTGGAATCCCTCCAGGCGAGTGTTAAATCGTGTTATCCTGAGCAACGTGCTCTATTTTGCATCAAGTAAACACGATTGTGTTACATTCTTCCCCAATCACGCTGAGCTAAAAATTAAAATCAAGTTTATAAATTTAGTTTATGTTTTCTTTTTGGTGGGTTTATAATAGTTGGGGAAAATAAGGTCAGCGGTAAACTAATTATCATCTCCCTTATCATTATTTACTGTTGATCCTATTCAGGTGTTGAATCGCGACTCGCAACGGTCACGCTAGATACAGATGATTTGCATAAGCTCTCAGGGATCAGCAGTCGTCCTGACATGCCCTCCACCTTCCAGCCAAGCGATCTTGCCCAAACCATTACCACCCTTCCGGCTATGTTTAACATGCTCAACACTCGCCGTGCCATCATACCTGCTGCTAATGGACATTGCTCAGCACGTGCACTTGCACGTTACTATGCAGCCCTAGCTGATGGTGGTGTAGTACCTCAACCTCATTCCTCATCTTCCAAGCCGCCACTTGGCAGCCACCCCCACATCCCCAAATTTCCTTTCCAGAAGCCCTTAAGAAGGCGGAGAGGTAGTAGAACTAAGGAGGCAGTTACCAATTCAACGAACAGTGCTAATGACTCTGAACAGAAACCGAATCATGATGACGTTAGACTTAGTAGAGATACCAGCCGTGGTGCTTCCTATACTAGGCTTGCCAATGATGATAGCCCTAGCAATGACAGTGGCAATAGCACCAGTATGACCAACAACCCTGAAAATCCCAATCCTCAAAACAGCTCTATTGGTAGGATTTTTAACAATCCCAAAATTCAGGATGCGTTCTTGGGTGTTGGTGAATATGGGAATTTGGCTTTGCCAAATGGGGATTTTGGCCTAGGATTTAAGAGGTTCGATTCGAAGGAGGGGCCTTTTGTAGTCTTTGGGCACTCAGGAATGGGCGGATCAACAGGCTTTGCCGACTTGAATAACAGGTTTGCTATTGCTGTGACCTTGAACAAAATGTCTTTTGGCGCTGTAACTGCAAACATCGTACAACTTGTTTGTTCAGAGTTGAATATCCCGGTGCCGGCAGAATTCTTGAGATTTGGTGGGATGGGACCTGATGCCCAGTTAAATCCTGTGAGACCTTTGATTAATTGAGGATGGGAAGAAAAACTTTCCCCGTTTACATATTACATTGTTTTTAACTATACTACCAATAACTATATATGTATATATACATATACACATCTTGACATTCAAACTCTACAGAAGCTTTTCTAGCCCGTAGTTATTCCTTTACAGAGGGCAAATGTAGATGCCATTGTTCTTAAATTGTACCGTATATGCTTCCACTTGATCACAAAACGTGACGACAGGTGCAAAGCATGATTATTTTTTCATGGTCTTTCTTTTAGACTGATTCCCTTATTCTGTACATAGTACATAACTTCGTGCCAACGGTATTAGTTTAGACTTGAGAGCATACAAATTTGAAATTTTGTCCAACTTTTTTGAAAAAAATTACAACTATTTAAAAAAAAAATCATTATTTATGGTGGGAATTATTTATTTATTTATTTTATAAATAATTCAATATTGGATTTAGTAAAATGATGTTCGAACTTTCTTCTAAAATTTCTGAATGAATTGGCATTGCGATCTCACATGCAAAAGTTGTAGCCAAGATGCATATCATGATTTCCTTCTTTTTTGTCTAGAGGCATTAAAGATCCGTGCGGGGAACCTGTGGATTTTTCATGCTTTACCAAATTCGCGGAAAGAAATGACGAAAATACCAGTATGAGTAGCCATTAAAATAAGTCGATCCACGTGACAAAACAATTGCCTAATCTTTTTTCTTCTCTCTCCGGGCTATATATCTAACCTTGTTCGGGTATCATCACCTTTTTTCCGACCAGAGGTGGTGGAGAGTCGGCTCCACCCTTCCTCCCCCTATTTGGCCTTTGCCGGACTTATCCATTTTTTTACTTTTTTTTCCCGATTTTCCTTTAGTTTCTCACTCATACCACCAAAATGCGTCAATTTGTAGCCTATCGACCTTCTACAACAGCCATGCATCTGCCCATCAGATTCTTTAATTGCCAATCTGCTAAACGCTAGAATGAAAAGGACCAAAAACACAATGTGACACGTGGCTTACATCGCGTGAAACTCATGCACTGCCGTATTAAGAGAGATCTTTCTTCCTCACATGCAACACCATTAAAATTTACAATTTTGAATCTTTTAGATTTGAAATATACTTATTACCAAGTAGGGGCAAAACCAGAATTTAAAATTTGGAGGGAGAGTGATTGACAAAATGTATGATACATTTGAATATAAGTAAATGTGTGTTTTATGCCCGTGACTATATGTAAAAACAATAATAATACATCATAAAATTGTATACAAAAAATATGTCTAAAAATTTATATATATGTATCACTTTTTCATTTATACAAAAAAAAAAATAAAAATTGTTAATACATAACCAATTATGAATACCCATAAATAATATGCATAAAAAAATACCATAATTTATATAAAAATAAGAGTTTAATATGCAATTTTCATTTACTTTTTCTAAATACTTTTTACTAGTCATCCAGTTGCTTCCTTCCCAATATGATTTTAAATAGACAAAAAAAAAATACAAGGAGTTCACGCAGGTTTGAGTCCAGCATCTCTAGAGAAAATACTGACCCAATGAACTATCATTCATTTTGATCCCTATTTTTGTTTACCCAATTCCTCCAAAAACAAAATGGTAGTTACTAATACCATCATGATAGAGTTTAAGGTCCATCAAATAATTAATGCAATTATAGAAATGCTTTAGTTTTTTTCACAAGATTATGAAAGTTAAAAAAAAATGCAGTACGGCATGCACAATCTGATTCATCTTGACCCCTAGCCAATACAAAAGGAAGAAATGAACTTCAACTCCAAAATTTCAGTCATCGAGTAATAAAAAATAGAAGCCCATAACATGCAACAACAAACTTCAGTATTATTTTACAACCTTTACTGACCTACAGTAAAAAACAACGTACGAGACTAACATTATAATAATAAATCAAATGGTATAAAGAGAGCTGTGCGAGCTATATCCTACGGTACAATATATTGTCTATAGACATTTTGGTTTTCAAGGCACGTTTTAGGCTAGACAATATAGTAGTTAAGACTTGCAGGGGCTAATATTAGTATTGGGGGACTAATTTTAGGAAAACGTTTCTAAGTAGTAAATATTTTTTACTTATCTACGTATTATCTAAACTTTTTAAAAAGATTTGGGGGGCGGTAGCCTCCCCTATAAGCCATATAGTTCCGCCCCTGCTGTCAAGGATGGCGACGCATAAGCTACAAGTACCTCCACATGCAGCGGTAGTCTTTCGTAAGCAATTTGATTCATTTTTTTATTATTATTTTTTTATGTTTTTGTTTTTCCTAACTAATGATTAAGATAAAGTAATCGTGAAAGTCTACTTCAACCACCCAATCTAGCAAAATACAGCACACAACAATCTATTATGATTTATAATTGTAGTTTTATAGTCCATTTATAAACTATGTAAAACTGCTTCAATCAATTTTTCCTTCCAGAAAATGAGTGTTAACCAAATTTTTCATGCTTTATCAATTTTTTTTTTTTTGCTTGTGTTGTATTTATTAATTATGAGATGATTATTAAAAACTTCCATCCCATGGCTTATATCTCTATGAGATGATTCTTCCTTGAGGAAAAAGAAAAAATAAAAATAAAAAAAGATCCACGCGACGGGAGCAGGCAGTACTTGCAGAGAAGTACAAAATAATTTGCTTGCGAGTATAGCTAATAAAATTATTACGGGTACAGCTACAAAACGCGGTTTCTGCCCTTTCTCAGTGTTTTATAATATTAATACACGAAACCGATCGGCCGAAGATTTGAATAATTATATTATAATCGATCAATTTATTATTTCTTACAATATATATATATATATATATATATATATATATAATTCAGATCATTGTAATTTGATGAACTGGTGCCCTCCATTCTTCCAGGAAGCTGCCGTATCAAGTAGTCCCCCAGACCCTGGCTTGCCTGGACTACGCACAGTGGCTTGCCTCATTAACACTTACTAATAAAAAAATCAATAACTCAACACGCAGATTTACATGTACTGGGGATTTTCAATTTCCTTACTTTATTGATTCCGCTGTAGACCCAATAAATAGAACACGTCCTTTTTTATTTTTACTGAAATTAAAATTAGTAGACTTTTTAGGATATCCCCTCATTTAGAGGATTTGTAATCGTTGTGGTATTTTAATTTTTAATTTGTGTTTAAAGATAGATAAACTGATTTCATAAAAAGGGTGAGCCAAATCCCACTTGTTTTATCAGACTACCAAATTTACACACTTTTAAACTCTAACCCAAATTAATATCTTCTTCTCTTTCTTGTTTATAAAAAATGTTTTAATTATAAAAAAATTATACAAAAAATTTACAAATTGACTTGATAATTTAATATATTACCTCAAATTATAAATTTATTTTTAATATAAAATAGATATAATGCATTACATAAAAATATGTCAACGCATCACGTACATTTATTTTAATTTATAAATTTATTTTTATATAATCTTTTTGTATCTATAATATTTTTTTAGTTTTTATTTTTATTGTTTTTTAGCTGAAAACCAATTTGATGTACCATATACAATGCATCATCCCACTTAGATATTCAATTCCATCTGCAATGAGCCAGCTGTGGAATCCAAGAGGTTAATTATCAGCTTCATTTAATCTTAAAAATTAGTCATCATCCACCATGACCATTAGAATGGCATTCGCGTGATTTACATAGAAAACGAGGGTATAATGCCATTGTTCCAACTATAAAATCTGTTAAACACGAGAGGAAAAAGGAAAGCGATCTTGCTCTTATTTGCTCAACTCCACTCGTTCAGAGTGATTTCTTCTAAACGCAAGTAATTCTTTTGAAAGGCGAAAAACTTTGTCTAACATATAATGGGCATAACCGAGGCATGCTCAAGATTGCTTGGAGACGTGTTGCATGCTTTTGGAAGCTCAAGAGCTAGCTCAGCGGCAACTCATCTTGGCGAGGACGATCATGGTTGCAAGCCACAGAATGCTCGCAAGGTTGATGACACAATGCTCCGAGCCCTGATCACCGTTTTCGGAATGCAAAACAATGGAAGAATCAAGAAGGAGAATGCGCGGCGAGTGGTGGAGAAGCTTGGCTTGATATATAGCACTCCTCCTAGTTCTGAGGAAGGTAAATCTGGCTTTGAGCTACCTGGCGAAGGTGTCCTAGACGACGACGACGATGATGAAGTGCCCGTAGAGGAGGTGCTCGGCGGCTTCGAGGATGCGTCGAAGCGCAGCGAGTTAATGCGTGAAGCTTTTAAGATTTTCGACGAGGATGGTGATGGATATATAGAGGCAGTGGAGTTGAAGAGGGTGCTGGAGTGCTTGGGATTGGACGAGGGATTGGATATGGATCAGATCGAGAAGATGGTGAGAATTGTGGATTTGAACCTGGACGGGAAGGTTGATTTCAGTGAGTTCGAATTAATGATGAAGTGAAAATTATTTATCAAAGAATATTATTATTTATTGAGTTTGTTATGCTAATTGTGTATATATCCTTCTCTTCTTAAAGGAGAAAATGCATCGTCTTGAAAATTTGAGATTGGTTTAATCGAAAACATGAAATTGCAGAGTCGCCGCATTTGATCAATTTGCTTCATTACTTGTTTAGAAGAAACTTGAACAATAAATTGGCAACATTTGAAGTCCAAATAGATTACCATATAGCCATCAATCTTCAACGTAAATATACATTGAACTCTGTCTTGCTATGCACTCGGATACAAATGCAAACCCCAATCATGAACACTAGCCATCTTAAGTAGTGCTTATACAATCACAAAAAGATTACACAAGAAGTAGTTTTACAAACTGACATAATTTTACGTAGTCTTTTAGATCTATTTTACAATAAAAATAATTTTACAATCTAGCAAACATATCATGCCATATTAGTTTGTGAGACGATTTTTGTGTAATCTATTTATGGCTACTGTAATTTTCAAATTTAAAACAGTACGTTTTGATCTTCATTGATTACAGCATTACTACTCAAGATTCCAGTTTTAATGTTGTTACTATTATTAGCATTGGTGTCTCCATGGACAATGGCAGAATTCTGCCCAGAAACTGTCATTCGAGCAAACGATGCATCATTTCCATGGACAGTGATGGTTGGTGACACATTCGAAGCCCGGCGCAAATTATAGGTATTAAGTGGTTGTTGTGGTGTACCTAAATGACTTTGAAGAAGCTGACACAAACTGTAGTTTAAGGAGCCTCGAGCAACCATATCTTCAGCCAATTTTACCTAAAATCCACATAAAAGATTATTTACCTTCGTTATTTGTATTACTCTGTATCCAAACAAACTCTTCGAGTTTTACATTAGAATCTGCTCCAATATTACCTTGGCTCTCAAAGCTTCCACATTTGATTTCAGCACTCGATTATTTGTATCCGCAACATTATACTGTTGATTTGCATCTGTGAGCTGCTTGCATAAAGACACATTTTCTCCTCTCAGTTGTTCAACCTGATACAGAACCATGACTTAAACCAAACACAGTAATTTTAAATTGCTAAAGGAGCATTCAACTACTTCCAGGCTTAAAATAGTGGAGTAAAATGCTACTTACAGTCGTAAATGCAAGCGTCGTACAATTACTTTAGAAAAGACTAGTAGGATCTACTATTAAAATTTATTATTTTTTTCATATGAATCTCGTATTTATTTACTTTTTTTTTAAGTAATTCCAGCGTTTGTACACTTACGACTGGAGCTATCCTTCCTCAAAATGGTGGGTAGATTACGACCACAACTATCATTCCTCAAAATATTGGGTAGATTCCCGGCATCAAGACTAGACTTTTCTTTTCTTTTCTTTTAACCCTTTCAAGATTGACTATCACATAACGCAAACACCTCAGAACATAAGATACCTGCAACTCAAGATCTTGCAGCTGTTCTTGTTTTCTTCTTCTAGATCGCCTAGCAGACTCCCGATTGGAAACCATCCTGTCCACAATAACAATTTGATGAAAATAGGGTCAAGAATTACAACCTGGTATATATGTTACAATGTAGTTGATATACATGAACATACCTTCTTACACGTTTTAAATCGGTGGGATCCGTGCTCTGCTCACATTGACCAGCTTCTAACTCAACATATTCATCATCAGATTGCTCATGCGAGGAACCACTTGTAGCTCTCCTTTCTTGAGTATTCCTGCCTTCTGGTTTATTGGCTGACATTGGACTGCTAACTGACAGATTTCCAATTCAATCGAGTATTAAAAAGAAGAACAAACAGAAAGGAGATTCATTAAACTCTAGGATATCTTGAAGGATGCTTATGTATATACCCGTGATCTATTCTATCATACCACATATTGATGATTGGGAATCCATGGTTGCTAAAATGCTGGATTTCTTGACAGTGAGGGGAGAACCGAGAAGGGTTCCTGTCAATCCACTGCAACCTGAAAATAAACTTATTATGTCCTGTATTTACCAACAGGAACATGAGTTAGATCCTTTTATACTAGTACTAGATGGTGAATATGTGTACTGTTTATTTATCCTATGTTCTCTATATACGTTCAATTTCACTTTGGCAAGAGACGTATAAATTAAATTAGCATTTGTCTTTAAAAGTTTAAGTTGATAAGAAATAGTAAATTTTCTCCTCGCAATGAAATTTAATAGGAGATCTACTCTAGAAAATTCTAGTCATTTTGAGAATCCTAACTACGATATAATTAATGGCATTGGGAGCTATCCCCTGTCGACAACTGTTGACGTGTCCCTTTGTCTAACTTCCTCTGTTCATTTTGCAAGCACAAAGGAGGAAGGATATTGGTCATCGCTTTCCCAATAAACTACATTAACTTAGCACTCACAATATTATAACCCCAATATACATTTTCACCTTAGCACGCTTCGTTAGAAAGCGTGGGCCAAGTCGTCAAAATGGACGTACCCCTCTTGTCAATGGCTTTCAATTCATCCAACCGACCAAAATTAATGAAAACTACATTAATAGTGCCGTTTATGACATTTGGCAAAGCGGGTGTAAAGTCTATTTCTTCTGCAAGTTTAAAAACCAAGAGATTGATGGTCGACCTGGATATACCAAAAATTTTAAATGAGTTATATTATTTCCAAGTTAGTGGGTAGAATATACTGTTTATATTACTTATAAAATAATAATATTTAATTTGTAAAATTTAAAATTTAAAACTGTCTTCAAAATCAAACTATACCATATACGTATTTTATTATGTGTGCTTTACATTATCAATTATTTGAGAATAGAATTTCTCTTTTTTTAAACTATTATATGTCTAACTCCCTCTCAGTCTAAATCCTAGAACCCAAAGGCCGAAGGCTTAGGTCTTATTTGGGTAATGAAATATTCTCCTATCATAATTTCTTTCCCAAAATCACTCAAAGACGTCATATACTTTTTAATTTTTAATTTTTTTCATCGAATATTATCCAAACACAACATCTAATATAACTTGTTCAAACTCTCAAACAAACATAAAAAAAAATTATATATATAATTTTTTAAAAAATTTTAAAATAAAAATAATATTAAAAAATTATAATTTTTTTAATTCAATTTTCTCTTATCTTTTTCAAAATTTAATAAAATATTTTAATTTAAACTATTTCACTATTATTTATAAATTATTTCACTCTTTTTTACATCATTCTAAAATATTTCAAAGTCCAAATGATGCCTCAATCTGGTCGCAAATCTCCTTTGTGTAGGAGGGTGTGGGACCTTGTATGTTAGATGGTTAACTAGTACTACAAGGGCCAGTAGAATTACTCTAATATTATAGGCATGCCTAATTAATTATTGGTTTTTATTTATTTTAGAAATCGGCATGCCCCATGCGCCCATCTTGGCATCTTCCATGCAGTTAGGGACCAAAAGCCACGTCACTTTACCAAGTAACACTGCGACGGTGATATAGAGAAAGAGAGAGGGACTGACCCGGCTTTTGAGAGCGAAATTGGCAAGATCACCGGAGAGCACCTCGGTTAGATAGCCATCGACTTCATTGGCGAAACCAGCTCTAGCGTCTCGCTCATTAGACTGATCAATCTCTCCATTAATCTCGTACTTGTCATCGTTATCATGGCTTCCGGTATCGATCAACTCGGGACCGTTTATCGTCCTCCTTATGAACTCCTCGAGAGCCAACTCCGATGCGCTACGCTTCATGTCACCGCCACTAAAAATCGACGGGTTTTTAGATGGAGTCCCAGAGCACAACGACAAAGTGTTCTGCAAGTTGAACCGGTTCCACTAGGGACTTTTTTTCCCGCGGCCGGGGGGGGGGGGGGGGGGGGGGAGGCGAATTATGCCATGGGGCAGAAATAAATAGATCAAGCGGAACATGGAAAAGTTGCGAAACAAAGTACGACAGTGAGAGAGAGAGAGAGAGAGAGAGGGGGAGAGGAAAAGTATCTTAGTATACGGTAGGACCGCATTTCAAGTTTTAGATGCGAGGTGCTTCTCATAAAAAATAAAATAAAAAATTCGATGCGAGGTTCTACGAAAATTCAATCATATTAATATTACAATAATATTACGTAAAATTGTAAAATATATAAAATTTGTATAAATATTTAAAAAGATAGTAAAATTTATTATCAAAAAATTATATTTATTATTCATTCTATCATGATAAATACGTAATTTATCCTTTTTATTATTTTATTTAAATATATATTGAAGGAATATAATATATGAATATATAATCTATTATTTTTGTCATTTTATTTAAATATATATATTGACACATCAATACGTGTATTTAAATAAAATTATAAAAATAATAAATCACATATTGATACGTGGCATGAAATTGATAAGTTACATTTTAATATTATCTTACAAAAAATCATATAGTTGTAAGATATTTGGTATCGTATATTACATTTTGCTGTTAAATTTCTATAAAGCTTTTTTTATTGTTTATTAATTTGTATCTTAATCCATTTATTGCTGCGAGCTAATTAATTAGTGCTAAACTAATTTTAGGGCTATAATTTGTGGAATGGATGAAATTAGAATCAAAATTCATGCTAAATTTTTATTGCACCTGTCAAATATATATGACACTGGAACAATAAGGGAGGTGATGGGATAGACGAGAGAGCTGGCAGACATGCAGAATTTAAATGGATGTGCAGTAACGAAGTGTAGGAATTGAAGGGAGGAAGTCGACTGATACACGTAAAGTAAATATCTGATCGTATTGACCGAAATTTGGTTATAAAAGGTCTTGAACAGGTGAAAGAGGGGGCTGGACTTTCTCCCGCTAGAACAATTTTGGCAGCCTCTTCTTCTTCAACATCAGCTTCTCCAGATTTCTCCAAGAACTTCAATCGACAAATTTAATTTACATATTTGTGTATATTTTTTTTTGTATACAGTGAACTATGAGTGACTATAAAAATCCTCATTATAATAGATTCTCATTCCCAAATACTCGTAGACGTAGGCATTTGTCGAACTACGTAAAATTGTGTGTTCACATTTATTTATTTTATCAACTATTTAAGTACGTACAGCCATATCGAGACCTCGTTGGAATCTCAAACGACCCCAAATGAAATCTAATTCGCCACTAATGAGTTGGAAATAATTTTTTTCTCACTCCAATGGCCACCGATTTTGATGGCCTTAACAATTTGTTCCCACAAGGAATTATATATTATAATAATATGATCAGCAGCAATCTTATATATGCGTAACAAAGGGAAATAAAAAGGCAGTACTAGTTGTACTTGCGTATCTGGAAGCTGGGGCATCTTCTTATCTAACGGCAGACAATGAAATCGATTTAATTTGGATTTGTGAACGTAACGTTCATTTGTTAAGCAAAAGGTTTCAGTGGAGCATCAAAGTTACTGAATTATTATATGGACCAAGAATATTTCAGAACTGATGCATCATTCGAAAGACTCCCTGCAAAACAAAAAAAACAAAACAAAAACAATCAAACTCTGTTAAGCTCCTCTCTCCATCAAGAAATTAGCAAGGCAACACCAATTAATTAATGGTACTAATTTATTTGAAACTAAAATTAAAAACTCCTTACAATAAAAGTAATTTGTCCGTAAAATAATTTTTCTTGCAGTCAAATGAAACATTTCGATTTCATGAGTAAATAAAATAAAATTTTCAAATTTTTAGAATTGCTAATTGATAAAATAAGAATATTTTAATTAATTTTATTTTAAAATTAAGAATTTTTTTTCTTTTTTTAATCTATGTAACATTTCCCTTCATCCGTATGGCTTACGGTTCTGTACAAGTAGTGGCGGAGCCACGTTTGGCCATCGCCCCCTCTTCCCATGGTCTACCACTATTTCAAAAAAATTTAAAAAAATATAATATATGTTTTTTTCAAAAAAAAAATTAGATATTTATATTTTTATGAGCTTGTAAGATAATATTATTTTATTTTATATTAGTCTCCTCTCTAAAAAATTATCTTAATCTTCTTCTATAAAATTAATCTAATTTAAAAATAAAATACATCTTATATAAAATAAAATGATATAATAACATGATAATATTTTTTTATTATGATAATATGTTCTTATTATATTATATATTTTTTTAATATATAAGTTATATTAAACATATTTTATTTTTATTATAGATTTTATTATTAAATTATTTTATAATATCACAAAAAAAATTATATATAAATATGATAAAAAAATATTTTATTTTAATTTTATTTAATCATTCCTTACCTAAATTTCTGATTTTGCCAAAAGCGGGTTGCAACAGTAGTGATAAAGACAAACAGGAAAAATTAAGCAATAAAAGTTGATTTGGACAGGCACCGACCTACTAAAGTCGGTGAGGTGCTTTGCACAAAAGAGATGAACTCCCACTTTCTTTTGAGTTGAGATTTAAAGTAATCAGATTTATCAGAATTTGCTCTCTTTTTTTGCCCTCCAGCTCCCCACTTTAGAACTAAAGGCCGAGTAATACCTAACTTACTTTGTAAGGTGAATTACGCAGCCCCACGATACACCCACCATCAACAAGAAAGTGTATGTATGATTTTATTAATATTGATAAAACGTTGATAATGTGAGAGAATGAATTAGCTAATTCCATATATATTTACTACGCACGTTAGCTAGCTAGCTAGCTAGGGCCCGGTGGCTTTTTGTGTATAAACATACATGTATATACCACAAAGTACAAAGCTTTGTGGGTCAGCAAAGCATTTTCTTTTCTTAAATTATTATGCTACAGATCGAGTACTTCGAGACAGCTGGCCGCTGATTATTGGTTCTTTAGTATAGATATTCTGCCATGATCTTTTCCCCGCATGTCTCATCTCTATTAAACTAAAAATGATATATAAAAAGAGATGAAATTTCTCAACAAACGCAACAAACTAAAAAATAAAAGTGCAATGAAGTGAAAAGAAAATTGATTTATTTGAGATTAATTTGTTAATCCCTATTCAAATCTTATAAGAGGACAACATCTTATAAAAAAAAAAGGATATTTGTTAAAAAGCAAACGATAAACACCGATGAAACTCTCCAAGAAGTGATAAGAGTCCTAATAAAAATAATACATGACACAACTTGTTAAGGCAACAGGTTATTTTTGCCTCGTTATATATAAAGTTACCTATAAAAAGAGAGACCTGGCAAAGGAGACATTTTTTGCAAGGGTATATACTGTTGACAAAGACAAAAATAAGGAAAATACTATACTCACATTTCATTCTTATTTAATGATTTAAGGAAGTATTTTAAAATAATACCCTGGATTTTAAAAATACTTAGAATTGTTAAAAACATACATAGAAAAAAAAGATTGATTTTACATTAGCAGGAGCTCCCAATGTCTATACAAGCACTTGATTAAAAGAGATCATGGACTCTTTGGAACTCAGTCTACGTTAAGAACTGATCAATTGCATGTGTTTTTTATTCTTAAAGAGCATTAGATTAAGACGGGACGATTAAGTACCAAATTCTGTTGGAGGTAGATTTAGATGGGCTGATTTATTACCAAGCTCTGCCGGGCTTATTTAATAGGTTTCTTAAAAATACGAACCCCAAGCCCAAATTAATGATCTCGAGTCAGATCCTAAAGCTATTCGCGCATTCCAATAACGCATTTCTTTAAAGTTAGGCCTGTGTTGTAGGCCCGTCAAGAACGACTTGTTAACTAATTGAAAGCGGAGTTGACTAGGAAGCCGATAAAAACCAACCTTGGAACTTTCTGCTTGGATGTGCACTAATTATACTAGTTAGGCTATAAATAATATATTGTTATGAAACTTAAAGAAAGGAACTACTATTGCAAAAGAGAAATAAGAAATTCTCTTGAAACTCTTAAGAACTCAAACTTTCTTTCTCTCTCTATTTTTTCTTATGAATTTCATTACAACTGAAGCCCATATTTATAGGCGTTGAAATTACTATGCAAGTTACTATGCAAGTCACTATGCAAGTCACTATGCAGATTTAAAATAATAGTGGTGGAGTCATTCACATAATTTAGTGGTGGGCCAAGGGGGGCGGCTGCCGACTCCGTTTATAACACTCCCCCTTGAATGACCACCCATAAAGAATCTGCCTCGTTAAAACCTTGTCAAGTAAAAACCCAGTGGGAAGAAAAACCAATGGCGAAGGAAAAAGAGTACAGTCTTCTTATGTATCCACAAGTGCTTTAGGATTGCCTCATTAAAACCTTGCAGAGGAAAACCCAGTGGGACAAAACCTCAGCGAAGGAAAAAGAGTACAATCAGCACATTTACTCCCCCTGAAAAGTGCATGACAAAAGATCTTTGAGTCTTCGCATTCCAATGTTATGCACAATCTTCTTGAATGTGGAAGTTGGTAACGCCTTTGTGAATAAATCTGCCAGATTATCACTAGATCGTATCTGCTTGACATCAATTTCACCTTTTTCTTGAAGTTCATGAGTATAAAAGAATTTCGGTGAAATATGTTTGGTTCTGTCACCTTTGATATATCCTCCTCTGATTTGAGTGATACAAGCAGTATTATCTTCATATAAGATTGTTGGGCTATTATCCATCATAGGAAGTCCACACTTTTCCTGGATATGTTGAATAACTGATCTCAACCAAATACACTCTCGACTTGCTTCATGAATAGCAATGATCTCTGAGTGATTTGAAGAGGTAGCAGATAGTGTCTGCTTAACAGATCTCCATGATATGGCAGTATCTCCATAAGTAAATAAATATCCAGTTTGAGATCTACCTCTATGTGGGTCTGAAAGATAACCTGTATCTGCATACCCAATCAATTCTGGACTTGAACCACGTTGATAAAATAATCCCATATCAACTGTACCATGAAGGTAACGAAGGACATGTTTAATGCCATTCCAATGCCTTCGAGTTGGTGCAGAACTATATCTTGCAAGCAGATTAACTGAGAATGTAATATCTGGTCGAGTGCAATTTGCAAGATACATCAAAGCTCCAATTGCACTGAGATATGGTACTTCAGGACCAAGAATTTCTTCATCGTCATCACAAGGACGGAATGGATCTTTCTTCACATCAAGTGTTCGAACAATCATTGGAGTACTCAAAGGATGAGATTTGTCCATATAAAAATGCTTTAGGACTTTCTCAGTATACATGGACTGATGAATAAAAATTCCATTTGGCAAGTGCTCAAGCTGCAGGCCGAGACAAAGTTTTGTTTTGCCAAGATCTTTCATTTCAAATTCATTCTTTAAATATATAGCGGTTTTTGAGATCTCTTCAGGAGTTCCCACAATATTTAAATCATCAACATAAACCGCAATAATGACAAATCCGGATTCTGATTTCTTAATAAAAACACATGGGCATATAAGATTATTCTCAAATCCTTCTTTCAATAGATATTCGCTTAAGCGATTATACCACATGCGTCCGGATTGCTTCAACCCATATAAAGATCTTTGTAGTCTGATTGAGTACATATTTCTAGATGTACTTGTAGATGCTTCAGGCATCTTATATCCTTCAGGGATTTTCATATATATGTCATGGTCTAAGGATCCATATAAATATGCAGTGACCACATCCATCAACCGCATTTCTAATCCTTTTGTAACAACCAGACTAATCAAAAATCTAAATGTGATTGCATCCATAACGGGAGAGTATGTTTCTTCATAATCAATCCCGGGTTTCTGCAGGAAACCTTGTGCAACAAGCCGTGCTTTGTATCGCACAATTTCATTTTTCTCATTACGCTTTCGTACAAATACCCACTTATATCCAACAGGCATTACACCCTTTGGTGTTTGGACAACAGGTCCAAATACTTCTCGTTTCGCTAGCGAATTTAATTCAGCTTCAATAGCTGTTTTCCATTTTGGCCAATCATTTCTACGTCGACATTCTTCGACGCTTTTTGGCTCACTTTCTTCATTACTTCTGGTAATGTCAAGGGCCATTTTATATGAAAATATGTTGTCGACAACAGTTTTATTTCTATCCAGAATTTCTCCAGTTTTCATGAAATATATTGAGATCTCATTATTTTCAGGTACCTGTTCCTCTTCAGGGGAAAACATTTCATGACACACCTCTTCAGAAGGTCCATTTTTAGGAGATTTATACTCTTCAAGATTTTCCTCTTCAGGAGGTTCTGGAATAGAAGATTTAAACTCTTTAGGAGCATCAATTATATTTGTGGCCTGTATTGTGGGTACGTGTTCTTCAGGAACACCAAATTCATTTTGTATTCTTTTCCTTCTGGGAATTTTATCTTTTGCACCAATAGGTCTTCCACGCTTCATGCGTATTTTAGATTCACCTATTGCTGCTTTGACAATTTGTCCTTCAGGGACTTCAATCCTTGCTGGAGTATTAATAGCAGGAATATAAGATTTTACTACACCTTTAGTGTCAGTAAATACATCCGGTAACTGATTTGCAACATTTTGCAAATGAATAATCCTTTGAACTTCCCGTTTACATTCATTTGTAGGAGGATCAAAATGAGACAGGGTCTTATTATCCCAAGTAATATCTTGTCGTGCTTCAGGCACCGACTTTTCTTTACCCATTAACGGAAAATTTGATTCGTCAAAATGACAATCCTCAAAACGTGCTTTAAACATATCCCCTGTAAGGGGTTCAAGGTATCTAATAATGGATGGAGAATCAAAACCAACATATATCCCAAGTCTACGTTGATGGCCCATTTTTGTACGTTGTGGAGGTGCAATTGGAACATATACAGCACATCCAAAAGTACGAAAATGAGAAATATTTGGTTGTTGACCATATGCAAGCTGTAATGGAGAATATTTATGATATGCAGATGGTCTAATGCGAATTAGAGATGCTGCATGAAGTATAGCATGTCCCCAAACAGAAATAGGTAGTCTTGATTTCATAAGTAAAGGTCTAGCGATTAGTTGAAGCCTTTTGATCAAAGACTCAGCTAAACCGTTTTGTGTGTGTGTATGGGCAACAGGATATTCAACATCTATTCCTATTGACATGCAATAATCATCAAAAACTTGAGATGAAAATTCACCTGCATTATCCAATCGAATGGTCTTAATTGGATACTCAGGAAATTGTGCTCGTAGTTTAATTATCTGAGCAAGAAGTCTAGCAAATGCAACATTTCTAGTGGAAAGAAGACAAACATGTGACCATCGACTAGATGCATCAATTAGAACCATAAAATATCTAAATGGTCCACTTGATGGATGAATAGGCCCACATATATCTCCGTGAATCCTTTGTAAAAAGGATGGAGATTCAACAATGATTTTTGAGGGAGATGGTCTAATAATTAACTTACCTTGAGAACATGCAGAGCACGGAGATTCATTGGGTAGAAATATCTTTTGATTCTTTAAGGGATGCCCATGCGAATTTTCACTAATTCGTCTCATCATTATAGAACCCGGATGTCCAAGGCGATCATGCCAAGTCATAAATACTTTAGGGTCAATGCACTTCTGATGCATTACCACATATGATTCAATTGTTCTCATTTTTGTATAATACAATCCAGAACATAGAGCAGACAGTTTTTCTAATACGAGCTTCTGGCCCGATACTGTTTTAGTAATAAGAAGATGCTCTTTACTGCCTTCATTGGTCGTTTCAATATGGTAATCATTACGACGTATATCTTTGAAACTCAATAAATTTCTTCTGGATTGTGAAGAGAATAGAGCATCATCAATACAAAATTTGGTGCCATTAGGCAACACAATATAAGCTCTTCCGGAGCCCTCAATTAAATCCGATGAACCTGATATGGTATGGACATAGGCTTTACTTAGTGTTAGATTTTGAAAATATTTCTTTTCTTTGAGAATTGTGTGAGTTGTAGCACTGTCAGCCAGACATATATCTTTATCATTCAACTCAGAGATAAAAAGCTCATCAATGTGATCCATGATTCTACAAAATATACAAAACTTTTATTATTGATAGAAAGAAAATACATTAATTGAGTGGAACACTTCCATCTCCAATTAAGTGTTCAATACTACCATCAGGATGATTAAAGAAATCAGATACATCAAGATGAGTAACGTCTACATCTACTGAATCTAATAAATCATCTGATGGTTCTACTAAATTTGTTTCATGCACTTTATTCTTTCCTTTAACAGAAGCTTGATATAAATCAGCTAAGTGCCTGGCCGTACGACAGGTACGTGACCAATGTCCAGTCATTCCACATCTATGGCACACCTCTTCACTTTTCTTTGAAGAATTATTCTGAGGATTTTTACCCCTCTCTGAATTGTACCACTTCTGGTGATATGGTATATTATAATCCCTTTTAATGTTGTCACTCCTGGGACCAATATTTCTATAATTTCTCCTACCACGTCCACGCCTCCGATTTCTTCTAAAAGATGTACCATTCACTTCTGGGAATGATGCAAACCTATTACCATTCACTTCAGGGAATGATATTGAGCCAGTAGGGCGTGTATTGTGGCTTTCTAATAAGAGCTCATTATTCTGCTCAGCTACTAGAAGACATGATATAAGTTCAGAATATTTCTTGAACTTTCTCTCTCGATACTGCTGCTGCAGGAGCACATTCGAGGCATGAAATGTAGTAAAAGTCTTCTCTAGCATATCTTCATCGGTGATTTTCTCACCGCATAATTTTAACACTGAGCTTATTTTAAAAAGTGCGGAATTATACTCACTAACACTTTGATAATCTTGCAACCTCAGGTGCATCCATTGAGAACGAGCTCTTGGGAGGATGACAGTCTTCTGGTGTTCATACCTCTCCCTTAAATTATTCCACAAAATATAGGGATCTTTTACAGTGAGATATTCAGTTTTCAATTCTTCATGAAGATGGTGGCGAAGGAAAATCATTGCTTTAGCACGTTCCTGCAGGGATGCTTGATTTCCTTCTTTAATAGTTTCTCCCAGGTTCATTGCATCAAGATGTATTTCAGCATCAAGTATCCAGGATAAATAATTTTTCCCAGATATATCAAGAGCAACAAATTCCAATTTTGTAAGATTTGCCATTTTCTACACATATAAATAATAAATATGCGTATCTCAGAAAATATATTTATAAATTCACACAGATAATCATCAATAAAATATATCAATGATTTCAAATAATATATTGAAAAACTTACAGAGGAATAAGGCCACTAGCTTCAGAATTGGCAGAACCGTCGTGCTGATAACGTGTTATGAAACTTAAAGAAAGGAACTACTATTGCAAAAGAGAAATAAGAAATTCTCTTGAAACTCTTAAGAACTCAAGCTTTCTTTCTCTCTCTATTTTTTCTTATGAATTTCATTACAACTGAAGCCCATATTTATAGGCGTTGAAATTACTATGCAAGTTACTATGCAAGTCACTATGCAAGTCACTATGCAGATTTAAAATAATAGTGGTGGGGTCATTCACATAATTTAGTGGTGGGCCAAGGGGGGCGGCTGCCGACTCTGTTTATAACATATATGTATTTGTTTGTGAGCAATGCTAGAAATAAATATCAATTTATATGACATGATAAACAAAACGTATTATTTTTATTTATTTTTTTAATTTTGGATCCATTTTTTAATTGATCAACTCACAAATATTGTGTCAAAAAAATCACAAATTATCAGTTGACATTTGTTTCTAGTATTTTTGTTTGTTACGGTGCCCCACTGATAAGATTATGTGGGATCCAATGATCCACGTTTGATTTCAGATATTAATCCATGGATGATGGATGATCAAGTCTGTTAATTTGTCTAACTAGTTTCGGTTAATTCTAGCTGTTGGACTGAGAACGTACAGAAATTTTAAAAGAAACACATGGCCGGAATGAGAGTATGCTTGTGAGTTACACAATTAATTAATAATATTTAAATTTCAAACTTCTCATTTTTCTTATTAAATAGGATATGTCGGAAGTACAATTGGCATCATTAAGGGATCACGTTCACGCGATATCTAAGTTCAAGACTTCAATAACCGGAAATTATTGAAGTCTGTAGATGATCAGGGCCAACCCATGCATGCATGGTACGTAATCGTGAATATTGCAGCGGATATCTAAGGCTCTCAAAAGTTTTAGTTTCAAGCAACTTTCGATTAATCCTCTTTATCAGAGAAATATATTTAAGCTGAAATGTTCATTGCATTTTTATTGATATTCACCATATATTTATATAAGTGTAATGGAATTTAAGTTGTTACAAAACTGTAGAGAATAACAGAAAATAAAGCTTACGGCTAGAGTGTTATAATAAGAAGCTTTTTTTGTTTACAATGCTATACTATTGTGCATTACAACTATTATTTGTATCTATGCTAATACGCCCTCTCGAGTCTAATAGTATGTCAATAACATTGAGACTCGCTCTAAATCGATAAAAAATTTTCAAACACCAACGGCTTGATGAAAATATCCGCAATTTGATCCTTTGAACTGAGGAAAGAAACAACAAGTGACTTGGCTGCCACCCTATCTCGGACAAAATGAATGTCGATGTCCATGTATTTTGTATGAGAGTGATAGACTGGGTTGGCAGTAAGGTAAGTTGTACCAATGTTGTCACACTACAATGTTGATGCACTAGGAAGATGAATGCTTAGCTCACTCAATATGGTTTGCATCCAAATTGTTTCAGCAGTAGCAGAGGCAACTGAATTGTATTCTACCTCGGTGTTGCGTGCCACTGTTTTTTTCTTTTTGGAACTCCAAGATATCAGATAATTACCAAGAAAAATATAGTATCCCCTAATGGATCTTCCGTCATCCGGGCATCCCGCCCAATTGGCATCAGAATAAGTTTGGAGATGCAGAGAATTTTTTAAAGGAAACAGGATCCCATGATTAATAGTGCCCTTAAGGTATCTCAAGATTCATTTGACAGAACTCCAATGAGATACCTTTGGATCGTGTATAAATTGACAGATTTTGTTTACTGAGAAACTAATATCAGGGCGAGTGTGTGATAAATACTGTAGAGCTCCTACAGTGCTTCTAAAAAGTGTCAGATCATCAAATGTACCAGAATCAAAAGCGGATAATTTTAAGGATGCTACCATGGGGGAGGAGATTGATTTTGCATGAAACATTTTGCTGCGTAACAGCAAATCCATAATGTATTTTCTTAGGGTTAGGAGAACACCAGTTGACAAATAATCTATTTTCAGACTAAGAAAATATGACAAGGGACCTAAATCTTTAACTGGGAAGGCATGTCCTAGGGCAGTAACCAAAGAATCAATGACAGAGGGATGAGATGAAGTAATGACAATGTCATCTACGTAAACAAGGAGATATAATTTCAAAGGACCATGTGCAAGTATAAACAAGGAAGGGACAACTTTGGAAGTTGTGAAGCCATACCCAAGGAACCAAGACCTCAACTGAGCGAACCATGCTCGTGGTGTCTGCTTGAGACCGTAGTGAGCCTTATCCAATTTGCAGATGTAGTCCAGGCGTAGGGGATCACAGAAGCCCTGAGACTATTGCATGTACACTGTATCAGTTAAATCGCCATGGAGAAAGGCATTTTGAATGTCGATTTGGCGCATCACTACAAGAAATAGTGGCTTTTGCCACGAAGGGTATTGGTCACAAAAAGCTGAAATTAGGTGGCGAAAAATTTTTTCCCACCAAATATTATCGTGGGAGCTTCGTGGCATATAATGAGTGGCGAATAATATTATAGCCACCAAAATTTTTTTTTGTGGGAAATAATGATTTTTTCCCATGAAATTCATTTGCGGTAAAAATTAATTTTATTCGTGGAAATTGATTTTGTCAACCAAGCCTTTGTGGTGTTTTTATTTATTTACTCATGAAATGTTATGGCCGAAAATATTTTTTTTCCATGAAGTCATTTATGGAAAAAGTTTTTTACGATTTAGAATGTTGACAACAAAAACGATTTTGCTATAACCGTTGTTAGTGGCAATTATCAAATGACCCATAAAAATATTGTCATAAAAGATTTTTTCTCACCATCAACTATCATTGAAAATTCATATTTATCATGAATTTAGGTTGTGGAAATTCATCTATATTAAGGTGTTGAGCCCGTGTGAAAATCTAATCAATTATACATATTTCTCACAAAAATGTTGGTGGAAAAAAATATATTTTTCCCCATAGCCCATGGTGGATATTACCCAATTCACAATGAGTAATTTGTTGACAACTATAATTTTGGAGTAATTCATTTGGTGGAAAAAGATTTTCCAACCCCTTTCTGATTGTTCAATCATTTGGTAAAATATTTTTTGCCATGAAAGACCAATGCAAATAACCTATTCATGTCAAAATTAACGTTTTATCCAGGTAGTTATAATCATGGCTTCATACCATATAAATTATATTTTTTGCCACAAATTTTTCAATTTTTTAGGATGAAACGTTCTAGTCAAAATATTTTATTTTGACTAGATGGTGGCTTTTTTCTCCATTACTTCATGCTATTCCTGATAGCATAATTTAGACCCACAATTCACATTTTTCATAAAACTATAACCTTGTGGGAAAATAGCTTTCCCAACACATTTCAAGCATCCTAAAAACTGATTTAATCACCTGTTAATAACAAATTATATCCCAACATTTCATCACACTAATCCAATCAAGTAAATAAAAAAGTTATATTCAATTTAAACATGATTCTTATATCTACCATCAGGAATAGATATACCCCATCATAAGCAATTTCAGACCAAATCTATGAATCCATGCAACCATACAAGACCAATCTAGTTCCAATCTGAAATACCTAAGGAAATTAATACAGAATACATGAGGAAATTAATGTCTACATGCCAACAACAAGAAGGATAAATCTTAGTACAAATGTCTAGATTTCAGCAGTGAATATTAGCAAACAAGTAGTTTGTAGCCCCTTCTTCATCCACATAGCATGTTGTCAATTATGTCCTGAAAGTGTCAAAAATAAAATGTGTCAAGCTCAAGAACTATATATGATGACTGACATATAAAGTACTGGACAACTTCTATGATAACACACTTGTTTATGTATTTAATTTATTTTTTATAAATACTTGTTTATGTATTTAATTACACTAATAAAATCTGAAATATATGTTAAATTACAAAACATCTTGTCCAGTTATGGAATATACTGATTTATGTGGACTATACCATAGTTTTCAATAGTTCTCAATTTGGAAAGTACCAAACTCATTATACAAAGCTAAATATCATTTCTAGTTTAATTAGCTAGTTATATTGTATAACTACCATTAATGTCAAATATTGAGGTGTAACCTCTATTCTCACCATTACTTTGAATTATTTACAATAATGTTAACTATAAATTGAATCATGTTGTTGCAAGATATTTCCAGCCCATTGCCCCTTTTTTTCCCCACTATCCAACTCAGAAAATAATGGTGAAACCATGCCTACCCACTGGTTAAAGTTTCTAGAAAGTTATCTTAGTATTTGTAAATTATCACTTCAAAAAACTATGAATGATTGCCTATAATGTACCCAATAGTAACAGCACAGAAAATGTGAGCAAAGTAGAGCAAAATTTCTTATAATCTGGAATTCAACATTTCTATCATAATTAATGGTGAACCACTAATAAATAAGCCAATCAAATTCAAGTTTATGCAGCAATATTAATTTGAACAGCAGCTAATCCATTACTAGAAATGCCATCTCTTGTAGTGTAAGTATGTCAACTTTTTTTCCTCATCTTTCTTTCTCCTTTTTTCTTTTATGTTCCACCCTATGTATATTTCCCCAACCAGGAGCAGCCACTCCTTATTCCAGGAAAAGCACACTAAATAGATCATTGAAAATCCATTCGACAGTTTGAAACACCAATTTTCCAACCATTGGTTTTGCACTCATAGTTCATGACACCATGCTAGGAGTGAAATACCTTCATTCCATACCCAAAGCATTTGTAATTAATTACTACTTTTCTTGATCAAGGAAATTTTAACATGAGGTTATTCACTTTCTTATCAAATAATGATAACATGCAACTAGTATGTATTCCTTGATCTAAATGCTGCCAAACAACTATTCAGCTATAAACTATTGTTATGTAACAGCTAACAATAATTTCCCATATTCTCAAAGTGTGTCCCTATCTTATAATTGCTGCCTATGACTTTGATCCTTTTAAAAACTAAGACCAAGGGTTTGGAAACAACATAAGAAATAGATTAAAAAAAATGGAACCATCAATTTTATTGGATATTTGCAGACATAGGATGAAAATGATAGACATGTAACAAGTATGATTCTTACCCAAGACCAATTGATAGAACTCATGGTCGGTGCCTTGCTTTTCCAAATTGCATCTCTGCTCCTACTCTCCACCAACTCCTCTCCTAGAATAATTGGCTATTCAGGTTGTACTAAGATTTTCCAAGCTGTATATGTCAAACCTTGGTGATGGAAATAATAATTGGTCAGTTTTAATCCTTCATAATACCAACAATGCATTAAACCAATAATTTTAACAATAATAAACTTACCCCGTAATACGGTCAGCCCTCCCTGTCCAAATGAGTATTTTGGATTATAAATCATCTTTCAGAATTGGCTTAGCCTCATCAATTGACCCACAAAAAACATTCCCTGATGTTCCATATTAATTTCCCTGCATTGGTCACTAATACATCCCCCTAACACTATTTTGACAATTAGCAAAATACCCTTGATTGACAAATATTATATATGGGCTTGGATTGTTGCATATTCAAAAAACAATTCCCAAAAACAAGCCCCACAAAATACCCAGCCACAAAAAATCCTGGCAGTAAAGTTAGGCATCTCGCTGGGTCTCTCTTTGAGACCCATAGGATGCCTCCAACTCACTCATTCTTATATCATTTGTTCTCTCATATTCAGAAAATGACTTCTTTAATCCTAAAATATCACCTACCAGCTGGTCTACTTTCGCCTTGTACATTTCTACTTCGCTTTTGTTCCGTTCATTCTCTTCTGCTAGACGAATAAATGCCTTGTTCTTCTTTATTGAAGGAGAGGGATCCGGTATTACCATGTGCCCCATTCCTACTGCATAACCAGATTTGGAACCCATCACTTCTTTGAAGACACTATTAGAGGCTTCATCAACATCCTCATCTTCCAGATCTTTTTCCCCTAATCTCTCCATCATTTGGTTCTGAAAAATTTTAAAAGTTAATAAATCAGATTTGGAGATTAAATTGTATGTACCCAAAAATCCATTCAGAAATTAAAATAGGTCCAATCTTACATAATTGTGTTCTGCTTCTTCATTGATGAATTTACCCTTAGCCTTGGACCAGTGTGTTTCTTTATATAAGGCAACCATATTTGGTGCCTTCTCTCGCTGCACCACATAATTTTTCAAGTAATATCAACTACACACCAATAGTCCAAAGTACGAACAATTATATCTATCACATTTACAAACCTTCTCCTCTAATATTCGTATAAAGGATTTGCGCCCACCAGTATGTTTGATCTTCAGTTTTTGCCTATTTGCACTGTTCTTCATGGACCTCTCCTACATTTTTTGGCATGATCACAAATTATTTTATAAGTACATTGTTTCCAAAGTTTAAGTGTTAAGCTGAAATCTAACTTAACATATGTACCTCTATTGAAATGCATCTATTAATGTGAGAAAAATTTATCCGGACTAAAGCATATCACATTTAGTAAACCAACTAAATACTAAGTTCCAATTTGAACAGTACAATATATACCTTGAATTTGTCGCTTGCCCACCTTTCACATAGCAGCTGCCATACAGGCTTCTCAACCATGGAGGTCCCACCACGTAGTGCATCTTCATGTGATCCATATTTCAAGTAGACTTTGTGTAATGCATAGTGATATGCATTATACTTATCAGCCAAATGCATAACCACCATCTCACGGTGGTTTTCTCTTGCCCAGTCCAGAACAAAATCTGCCTGCAATAATAATTGAACACTTGATTGTTAGAAAGGTTTGTCCTCAAACATGTGTATGATTATATCCAAATGATTATCCAACCAACTTATGTACTTCGCATATTACATAAGTAAGGTCCTACCTTAACACGGTCAATGAGCTCTTGCTTCTCCGCTTCAGGTACACAACTCCAACTAGCATACCTCATGTTAGCATGTACTTTAATAATCGACGTCACTCGACTAGAGAATATAGGGGCATTCTCGCACGATGGACCTCGATGACCTTCTTGTATCACCAAAGGAATCGGACCAACCTTCCTAAGCCGTTCAAATAGAGTGCCCTTCGCTGGCCCCCGTCCCCGTTTTCTAATTGGTGGATCTACACAAACGACATCAATTTATTAACCTCAATCAGAAACTATTTTGCAATGAACCATAAAAATGCATGGGATATAGCCTATTGTATATCATTTTGGTTTCAAATCAACTATGCTATTAAAGCCAAAGTACATGCACGGATGCCATACCTGTATTTGTGTTCCTCGCTTCAACCTGCACTCCACCCATGGCTTGTTGTGCGACCATAGCTCCTACGTCTTGAGTCGAGTCATCCGAGTCCGGCTCATCCCGCAAGATAGTCTTTTGAGGCAATGATTCAGGTTCTGGGGTCCCCGATGCTATGAGAGCTCTACCATGGTGTATTCGCCCCCTTCGAAACTTTATATACCTCGACATCCTTGGCTGTACTTGTAGTTTTGTATTAAATTATGTACCAACACATATTGTGGAAAAGTTAGGTACAAAATATCAATGTCAATTAGGTTTAATATCGAGTAAGCCACAACAAAGTAAAATTTCCACAACTTTAGCTGATATTCTTATCTTTTCCATGCTATTAATTGCTTCATATTGAATTACTATAAAATATTTTTTTTCCTCTTGATTAATCAACCTCCAACCAAATATAATGTATAGCATCAGATTTTTTTTTCCCCTTAGTTGACCAATTGCCAACTATGTATAATGTGTAGTTGGTGTGAACTGAATTGGGAATTACAATAAAAAAAATATATTTCAAAGGACTTTAACTAACTAACAACTAATCTAATTTAATAGCAATTGCAAAACTCAGCAAATTACATGTATTACCAATTGTTGAAGTTAAGTTCCAAAATTTTAAAAGTTGATGATTCATATTCAACATGCCATACCATCAGATTTGTTTTTATTCTTGATTGAGCAATTGCCAACTAATTAGGGCTAAATTGATATTTCTGATCTGAACCATTATTTAATGAAATCCAACCTTATCAACTCAAAAAAATATTTGAGTTTTAAAAATGTGTATGTCAATAAAGTCAAGAGTAGGCCTATTTTGTCAAATGCATTGGACTGCCATATTTGTCTTCTATCAAATGCTCTGGACTGCCATATTTGTTTGACAGCTGACCTGATATGTGTTTCCTTCTTCAATTTTTTTTTTTTTCTGAATGGCTTCATAATATGGATGAAGGCTTAATTTTTTCTCCCTTCGTTCCTTGTTCACATGTAACTTCTTCTTTTGATATGTAAGAGGTAAATATTATTATATGAAGATACATCCTTGTTCACTTGTAACTTATGCGTCAATTCTAGTATCTATCTTTCAGATTCATATGCCATATTTATTTTTTACTGTTTTGGAACTTCTATTATTACAACCATTTATTTTGAACTAGAAACATGATAACGCCCTTTATTACAAAGAGTTCAATTACTTTCTGTTTCAAGGCACTTTTAATAGTTTTACATTATACTGTAAGGTTGTATCAAAGTAGTGAAGAGGATATGCAGAATACTTTGAAGCTTTTGAGTACTATTAATTTTCCCTTGTATTGTGAATGCATCATATTCTTTGTAGGTTATGTGGAAGTGAGATTCCATGGCCCTTTGTGAGACTTAACATGTGCATCGAACTGTGAGTTGATTGTGAGTTGATGTAAGTGGAGAGTCGGCAATTGCTGTTGCAAGTGTGGAAGCTATTGTGAGTTGATTTTTTAGATAGGAACTGCAATAGGTTCTCAAACTATTTGTTTTCAACTGTATTTTAGCTCCTTTTTATATGGCTATTTCTCTATGCTTAGTAGAAAGATTTATAGGACTCAAAGTAATGTTTTTTATATAAAAAAAAAGTGCATTGAAGATCTAATTATGCATAGGGTGCTTAGTTTTATCACTTTAGTCTCTGTGAGGTAAATGTTACAGTTATCTATTGGTAATGTTTTTTATATGAAAAATAGTACATTGTTAGGATCTCATATTGCTATAATTACTATTCTAAAAAAAGCTGGTATGGTGGGTTTGTCAAGTGGATCATGGGAAAAGTATGTTCGTTTTCTAGCATTTAGTTTTGATCCTTTGTTAAGAACGCAAAATATTAATTTCTTAGCATTTAGTTTTGATCATTTATATCTTAATTTGTTAAGGAAGAGGATGGAAGTGACAACCTTGCAGTTCAACTTGCAGATAAGAAACACTAGGATGATCTTGTTATTATGATTGTTGTGGTATGTTTCTCCCTTTTTTTTTCTAAACTCTGGATGAGGTTTGTGGTGAATTTGATCAGTAAACAAATTTATGTTTCAGTGTATAATTTTAACTACTTTAAACAAATAGCAGGGCAGATGCATGTTGTATACATGCATTGACATATTAGATATTCAGCAACTTAAACAAGCTAAGTTCATCAGACTGACTGAAACATAACTAAGTAAACTTTTCTAAAATCCTCTTACCTTAGCTAAAAGAAATAAATAAATGTTGTGAGTTAAAATAGGTGTAGGTAGCATGGGTAAAACACAACATAAGTTTGACCAAAAGCCACTTTTTTTACACACAAAACACCCACCAACAGAAGGAGGATACAGCCACATTGTAGTAGTAAAAAAAAATATATAAGCAGTTTGATTTATACTGGTTTGCTTGAAGAGGTGAATGAAAGAACCTTTTGTATAGTTTATGTACAGCAGCACTCTTTTATGTAGCTTAAGTAGAAGAAAAAACCCCAGCTTTCTTCACAAAAATAAGTTAAATTCATTAGACTGGGTAAACTTTTCTAAAGTCCCCCAATCTCAGCTAAAAAAATATATATCAAGTGGGTTTAAATGGGTGTGCATGGCAGGGGTAAAACTCAGCAAAAGTTCAACCAAAAGCCACTATTTCCTTACACAAAACACCCAAAAACAGGAGGAGGATAAGGCCCCATTATAACAGCAAAAAAAAAGAGGCTCTTTTATACTGATTTGGTGGGAGAGTTGAACAAGAGAGCCTTTTGTGTAGTTAATGTACAGAAGCTATCTTTTAGGAAGCTTAAGTAGAAGGGAAAAAACTCAGCTTTTTACACCACAAAGAAAGAGGTGAATGAGAGAAGAGATAGCCATGTATTGTTGATGGAAGGAAGAAGGTTTTCAAGAAGTGAAAGAAAAGAGAAAGCTACATGCATAAGAAAACTTGAACACACCTGAACTGGAATCACCTTCAACTCGTTGGAATGAGAAGAGCAGCTCCACGTTTTGAGGTTTAGTTGACTGCTTCCAGCTCCAAACCATTTGTCTGAATGAGGTCCCAAATGTCATCTTTGCTCCTTTCTTCATTATATATGGATGTTTTAACCCTAAAAAACTGCCAGCTGTCCAGATTAGATATTTTGTTTAATACTTAGGGACTTATATATCATAGATGGCGCCAGTTTTTTGTCTCAAAAAATTAGAAATCCCGCCCAGCAGTTGCTCAGTCTTTATGCTACTGTATACCATCATTTTTAAAACGTGAAAATATTGGTCCATCCTTACACTGCAAAATATAACAAATTATTTAAGTGTTGTGAAATATAATATAACCAATACACTTATATTTGACAGAGTGAACTGTATCTTAGAATTGTTACCATATGTTTCTTTGGAAATTAAATTATATAACAAATTTTGCATGTATATTTGTGGGATTTATATATTAATAAATACGGTTAGTTGCATGCCAATAGTTCAACTTCTTCCATAGCCTTATCAAAAACAGATTTTTGTGCTTATGGCAAGTTAATTTGATTAGGTCACATCCAGCCATCAACCCCAGAAATGTGTAATTTTTATACTTTAATCCCAACCATTTATATTTGTAATTAAGCCCACCATATTGCATATTGGATTGGCAATTTTTTGGCAACCATTTATATTTGTAATTAAGCCCACCATATTGCATATTGATTTGGCAATATTTTTGCAATTTATGTGGGTTCCAATTGCATTTCATGAGTTGCATTTTCCTGGCCCAGTTTTTATTTTCTGGTTCTTGCATGTTCCAACATACACATTACTCCCTCATGGGTATAGTGCCACAACCATCAAGTAAACTTTTCTGATATTGTGCCCTAACCACTAAATAGCATTAACCTGGAATTCAAGTGCATTAAATTTTTCAACTTCAACTGCTTGCATTTTTGGTATCCGTCCATCAAAAATAGTAGCAAGATTCTCATCTTTTACTAACAAACAAACCCTCCCTTGCTGAATTTATGCAATTGAACATCAGTCGTAAAAGTGAAAGCATGGTGGACACTAGTAATTCATTAACTCACACACATATACATATTTAACCTGCATGATCCTTCTCTCTTCCTTAAGTTTCAATATTTTCTTCCCAAGACGCTGCTTGAGTGCTTCAGAATTGTTTCAATTTGTTGATCTAAAAGTTGATAGGGATACTATTTAATTACTAATTAAATGGTCCTAAGTGTGCACTGTATCACATGATTAGTCAAGTCTTCAAACAATCATTTTTCTAAGATTACCCAAACTGAGAAGAAAAAATTAGTGGTCACCTAATATGGCTTCGACAATCTGATAGTCAACTTCATATGTATTTGCACACTTTGTATTTATTAATAAAATCTCATAATACTACATATAACAAAATAAGAGTTTACAAGATCCAGATTAAAAGCAACTTTGGTGACACAATCCACTGATAAAACAAAAAACCATAAAGAAAATCACAACCAGCAAATTGAATTTAAATAACTAAAATCACAACTTTAGTTCTCTAGTACATAGTACTCATCATCATGTATACATATACAATATTGGACAGAATTTTTTTTCTTTTTTTTCTTATTACGTAAGTTGCTAATTCTGCATGCAGCATGCATGTAGCCTGTGCCAGCATTCATCTAATGATTCTATCATTAATGCAGCATATTAAGATCCTTAGAAGAAATATTACTTTTTTCAAAACGATTATATATATATATAAGAAGTTATATATATATATATATATATAAAAGAAGCAACCTAATATATATATATACTTTTCCTGCCAATTGATCAGCACAGCACTAATTAGATAAAGACATAACTTTTATTGCTCAATCATTCACATAAAAATTCCAACAGAACACACCAATCTATAAGTGAAGCCCTCCATGAATGTATGGGACCCAATATTTCAGAATACCCACTTTTTTAAGTAGGGGAAAATTAAGTATTGGGTAAGGATGGCATTACTGTTAGGAGGCAATGCGCCATGAGGATAACGCAACTCTTTGTCCCTGTAAGAGGAAGCATCACCAAATGGATCACATACTAGGTTGCCCCTTATTCAATGATGCCCCAAAACCATAGCCTAATACCTTACCCATTTACGCACATTATAAATTTTTTTTCCAGGTCTAGCATTATAAATTTCTTGCAGGTCTAGCATTTTATAAATTTTTTTGCACATTATAAATTTCTATGTTCCTATCTAGCTAGCATGTGCTAGCTCATGTGAAACTCACATGTCACCCATACCACGTAATCAAAAATAACTAACATGTCCTAATTTCAAGGGGAAAAAAAGGAGCAAATTGCAAAAGTACTAAAAGGTACTGCAATTAAAGCATGATCGAATTGAATTAGCAGAAGATTATCATTATGTAAGACTTGTAAGTACTTGCTCCAATTCTGATGCTTACAACCCCTAGACATGCATTTATAAGTAGCTAGAGATATATATTTTATATGCAGACAGATTGTATTGAACATGGAGGGACATTGTGTAGCGCAACAAGCCCGTCCTATAATTTCTAGGTGATCACATGCATGTAGTCAACAAGAACATGAGTGCTTCGTGGCACTCGAGTTAAATAGATATACCTAAGCAGATTGACATGCTAAAAGGTGATGAGTCAAACTCAGTGCAAAGAGGTTGCCGGACAATATGTTGCGTCGGATGCCATTCTCTGCACAATAAAACACAGATAAATTTATGTTTTACGCGCAATAAAGAGGAGGGGTGGGAACTACAATTGAAAAGAACATAACATCTTAATTCCAAGAAATCTAATTACCCCATGCAATATGCATATATAAATATATGAAAATGGCACAAAGTAGATATACCTTTTATATGCAATTGACTTAGATATGAAAGAGAAATATAAAGCAGACAACAAAAATACAACAATCACGACATAAAAAACCCATTTAGCCTTGTTACAAAATAAGAGAAAAAACCCCTTCCACATATTTCATTTAAGATACATAATAGCTGAAAAAATAATAAAACAGATTAAGTGTTCATTGTCAACCACCATACAAATACAAAGCTGAATATCTAAAAATCATCATTAGAGTCCTCAGTCAATTGATTCTCGGACTCGCTACTAGTCATATCATCAGCACTGATGTCTTCCATGCCCATTTCCTCGTCAAGTGTTTCATCATCAATTAAAGCATTGTCAACTGAAACTATCGGGTCTCGACGTGATAAGATTGCGGGATCAACAGGCAAATGCTCTTCATCGTCTCGAGTTAACGGATCGGGGATGATTGACTCACTTGCGAGGATAGGAGGGTAGTTGTTGGGATTAATGTAACTTTCATCTTCGGAGTCATCCCCTGATGCTTCGTTAGTGTCCATTCCATCCTCTATAGCAGTACTTATAGGAATGTTGTAAACATTCCTATTTGTAATTTTTTGAACGACTTGCCAACTTCCCCCTAACATAGGATCAGGCAAATAAAAGACTTGACTTGCTTGGGAGGCAAGGACGAAGGGCTCATCTTTGTACGAATGCCTAGCAGTATTCACTACCGTCAAGTTGCCCCTGACACGTATACCCCTTCTCATGTCGCCAACGTCATACCAAGCACATTGAAAAAGATATACCTTACGCCAACCCATGTAGCGTACTTCTATGATATCATGCAACACACCGTAGAAGTCAACATGGGATCCCTGATGCTCGCCATGAACCACCACCCCGCTATTTTGAGTGCGGCGATGCATATCACAGTCTTTGATATGAAAGCGAATACCATTCATTATGCATCCGGCATAAGATGCAACGCTAGGATCAGGACTACATGCTAAGGCGTATATTTCATCGGTTACCGCAGTAGGGCTAAGTGCACGCAACTCTCGAATCTACAATACAGTCAACAAAAAATAGAATTAGTTAAATGTTTAAATTGAGTGGTGTAATTGGCTCGTCTTTGGATACTTACATGTGATTTGAACCATGATGGGAATTGACTCTGGTGCCTACGGTCGATGTTCAGAGGGTCCTCTTCTTGGATCTTCTTATAGTGCTCCCTGTCAACATATATGACCCGATTCTATTAAAAACACACTAAATGCATCATATAACCACTATAAAGTGGACATCAGGTCAAGGATGATGCACTTACTCAATGTATTGCTCAATCTCCACGCAATTATTAAGTATATACCATTGGGCCTTGGCCAATAATTGGTCAGTTAATTTGTGGGAACTTGCTGAACCCAATGGTCTAACCTTTTGTGAGAAAACTGATAAAACTGGTGCACTTACTTGTTCACATGCCCCAGTACGAACGTCACTGTTGCGTTCTTCTCGATTGTATCTAGTTTCGATGTCATTGAGGTACATAGAACAAAATGTAAGGCACTCGAGATGCACATAGGCCTCAGCAATTGACCCCTCTGGTCGGGCTCTGTTGCGGACATAGCGCTTGAACTTGCCGAGATACCTTTCGAAAGGATACATCCACCTGTATTGCACAGGTCCTGCGAGAATCGCCTCATCTGGCAAGTGAATGGCAAGGTGTACCATAACATCAAAAAAGGCTGGAGGGAATATCATTTCTAATTTGCAGAGAATGACGGGAATATTATCTTGAAGACGCTGCAACACTGATAAGTTCAAAGTTCGGGAGCACAATTCTTTGAAAAACGAGCTTAAATCAATCAATGCTTGCCGCACATCAGCCCGTAAGAACCCACTAATCACAACCGGCAAGAGTGTTTGCATGAAGACATGACAGTCATGGCTCTTCATTCCACTGATCTTTCCGTCCCTAGCATTCACGCAACGAGTAATGTTCGATGCAAATCCATCAGGAAATTTCACTTTTGACAACCAGTCACAAAAAGCCCTTCGCTCATTTAAGTTTAACATGTAACAACCAAGACTCATAGTAACACGGTCTCCATCATGTTGTAAATGCAGTTCTTTCCTTATACCAAGATGAGCCAAATCCCTGCGTGCATTGGCAGAGTCCTTAGTTTTTCCTTCAATATTCAACAAAGTTCCTAAAACGTTGTCACATATGTTTTTTTCAATATGCATGACATCCAGGTTATGTCTCAAGCCCAAGTCTAACCAATAGGGAAGTTCATAAAAGATAGATTTTTTGGTCCAATTTAGTTGATTGGGCGTTCGCTTCCTTTTCAAAGAAGATTTACCAAACTCGACATGTGAGACCCAATGTAATTGTTGTAGCAAATCCTCTCCCTCGACCCTTGATGGTCGTAGTCGGTGCTCTTCGCACCCATTAAAGGCATTTTTTTTCCGTCTCCAACTATGATCTCCTGCCAACCACCGTCGATGTCCCATATAGCAATGTTTTCTTCCATGTACCAACCATTGTGATTCTGTTTCAGATGTACATGAAGGACATGCCATCTTGCCCTTTGTGCTCCAGCCAGAAAGATTGGCGTATGCCGGAAAGTCATTGATAGTCCATAGTAGCGCTGCATGCATCCGAAACATTTGCCCACTGAATGCATCATAGGTATGAATACCCTCTTCCCATAATTCATTCAACTCATCGACAAGAGGACGCAAAAAGACATCAATATCATTCCCTGGTGACTTAGGGCCAGGGATTAGCAATGACAGAATGGTGTATGGATCCTTCATGCATGACCAAGGGGGCAAATTGTAAGGTACAAGTAGGACCGGCCAGATACTGTATGGATTGCTCAAGTTATTGAATGGGTTAAACCCATCACTAGCCAACCCAAGTCTAACATTGCGAGGATCTTGCGAGAACCTAGCATGTCTATTATCAAAGTCTTTCCAAACCCGTGAATCTGCTGGATGTCGCATGCATGTCGAATCCTCAACACGTGCATCAGCATGCCATCTCATGGATTGTGCGGTCTTTTTTGACATAAATAGCCTTTGCAACCTTGGCTTCAAAGGGAAGTATCGAAGAACCTTTTGTGGTATCATTCGTTGCTTACTTGTGCTTGCAATCCACCTGGGGGCTTTACATTTGGGGCATTCATTGTATGAAGCATGTTCCTTCCAAAACAATATACAATCATTTGGGCAGACATGTATTTTTTCATAACTAAAGCCCAAGCCACGCTCCATGCGACGAGCATCATTGTAGGAGGCTGGGAAAAGAGCATCGGGAAAGGCAGCTTGCAAAAGTTTGATGACCATGTCAAAGGACTTCACGGTCCAACCACCTAAGCTCTTGATGTGAAGCAGCTTAACGATGAACGATAATTTAGAGAACTTAGCACATGAAGGATAAAGTGGACGTGTAGCATCGGCAACCAACTCCTCAAAGTTGTAGTTGGTTGGAGCATTAGAGCTAGAGGCTTGATCGTTTGCAGTTGTAGTTCCATCATTGCTACTAGGATGATCCATAAACGACCCATGACGAATGTCATCTAACATCTCGTCGACATCATCGATGTAGTGACTATAAGCCGATGCATCATCTTCTCCATCGTCAGAGAATGTAGGATGCCGAAAAGGATCGTCTTCTCCATGGAAAATCCATTCCGTATAGGTTGGATCAATACCTTTGATAAACAAATGATCCTCGATGATGCGAATAGAGTGGAATTGCATATTCCGGCATCTCTTACATGGACACCTAAGCTGATCAGCTGTCGGTGCATGGGCTTGCGCCATGCCTAGGAATTGTCTAACACCTTCAGCATACTCATTGGAATGGAACCTGTCCTCAATGTGCATCCAGGTCTTATCCATCGTATGAAGCTATACAAATCGATAAAACTGACAAGGCGCTCCAAACTGGATTGTTGTATTCCTCACAGACCTTCGAAGAAAAAACTAAGACATATTAGGCATCACAAAACTGTTGAAGAGGAGAGGGTTTGCCTATGCAGAAGACTTTCAGAATCAAGTATTAGAAAATATTTTATTCAACAAAGAGAATATTTTTCTTGGAATAGAGAGAGGACAAATAGTGTATTTAACTGTTATTTCAATCCCACGATGCGGATGTGCAATACTAATGATGACTGACATATGTTATCTTGCTTGGACAGTTTGAAAGGGTGGATGCAACTGAGAATATGTTAGGATTGATCCACCATTCGTGTTTTCAATGATAACAAACTAAGATTTGGAGTCCTAGTGTACTTTGCCAATAGTATATAATATGAAACATGATAGAAAGAACATAGAATATTATAAGCAATATAATATATTAATTTCAAAACCCTCCTTGTAATTTTTTAATAGTGGAAGATGATTATTGAATATAAAGTCCCCTTGGATATTTTCGGAGAGTTAATGGCTATTCATCCTAAGTTTATGTAGTGTACATATGAATGATGTAACTTTTAAAAGTTAATTCGTGTAATCAAAATCCCCATTATTTTTGATGAAAGAACTCTTATTAGGCCGTTAGTATTCAGATTGCACAATTAAACCCTTTTAAACACAAGTGGAGATTCAGAGTGATTTCCTAGTCAATATTGTTGAGAAGTAGTAAAAGTCTCAGAATATTTCTTATACGAAGCATACAAATTCTCACCAATTTTAACATGAGTATATTTTGTGGTGGGAAAATACACGATGTTTAATAGTTAATAAGAATAGAGATAGCAACTCTCATACTCATAGGAAATAGTACAAACAGTTGCTCCAAGTATTTGCATAAAAGTTGTCAATAATTTCATACTATATTTCAGTTAAACAATAAAAAGTATGGACCAAGACCAATTAAACTTCCCAATGAACTAGGTTGGAGGATTGTAATTGATTATCTTGTGTCATTAAGGAGAGTAGAATATCACACATGCTGTATTTTTTTTTTTTTTTGATAGGTAATAATAATTTTATTAATGCAAAATGTTAAACCAAGTACACAGGGAGTATACAAGGAAAACATAGTTATAAGCTAGTTAACAGAAGACTTGCTAAAGCAAGACATTACAAGAATTCCCTTCCCTTACAAGATTATGCACCCAAAAACTTAGAATATCACACATGCTGTATTAATAGTGATTAATACAAGTGTTTTAAACGATACGTGTCAATTTAGTGGTTTCGTCAATTTCAGCCATTCACATATACATATTCACAAAAGGTAGAATTCATGCATCTACTTATCTCATGTTTCACTATAACTTCATTATCTTTTTCAGACAATGGTGCTAAAGATTTTTTGGTATTGTGGCTTAGGTTCCAAATTTCATAGTGGTATTTATTTTCGCAGGGACGGAAGTGCTTAGCCTACACATGTACCCCTGGCAATCCAGAATTGTCTCTCCCTCTCATTTACATGTTTTTGCTCAACCATATTTGGTTTGCTTCATACTGTTTGTATCAACTATAGTGTTACTTTTTTATATAGGTAAAAAGAGAAACTATAGAGTTACAAATTGTAGTTCTAATGGTGAGTTTTGGAATACTATTATTCCTCATGTTCTTCTTATAAGATGTTTTGAAAATAAATGATTGGGTGGAACACTGGAATTGATTCTAAACTTCAGCGGGAATATTATTCTGCTAAAAGGAGAGTCAAAACTCTAGATCTTGCTACTAGGATCAGGGTGAGTATTTAGGTTATAATTTATACATCAATTCACAAAAGTAGCTCTTAAAATCTTGGTTTCTTTATTTAATAACCCTAATAGAGAAACAAATCAGTTTAGAATTTATGTAAGTATCTAGTAGATATTGAAATAGTAATACTAGAAATTTTTTGGTAAGTAATTTCTTACGTGTGCATATCTTCTATATAAAAGTGTCTTACCAAAACGCAATAGTGGCTTTTTGGTCTTCTAAATTTTTGCTTTTGGTTTTCCAAGTTTATCCCAGTATTGATCATTTTCCAATTTTGTCCTTGTGATTTATTTTTGTTTTCTTAAGCCACTGAGGCACTTAAATTTATTTAGCCATTGTAGTACTTTCTACAAAGAGAGAATACTTGTTCAAAATTGTAAGGATTGAAAGCCAATTTTATATCCAAATGAGAGCACAAAACAAGTATGTTCAGATTTAACAAATTCTTGGAATACTATTAGATTAAAAGAACCCAAAGACCCATCAGCTTGCAAAAATCACAAAAATGATCATAAATCCAAACCAAGCTCAAATTCAAAAATTAATTCTTTTTCCAACAGCCAAAAGCACACCCAAAAAATACATCAAAAAAATCCAAAAAACCATCAGTCATAGGATTCAGAAGAAGAGAATATTTTTTTTTTCTTTTTACAAATCTGAAAAATACAACTTCATATATATGGAAAAAAAAAGACAAAAAATAAAAAATAAAAAAATCTCTTCTTCTGGAAAAAATGTGCGATAGGAAAACAGAACGCAGTAAAGGAAAAAGAACAAATAAACATCAGTCGAGAAGAAAAAAAAACTAAGAACATAGATCTGAACGCGATCTCCTCAAGTATATAAACATCTGTTCAGATCTGTAGGGAAATAAAATAAGTTTAAAAAATGTACATCAACTCAGATTTGTAGGAAATGGAAAACATGTATTCATCTACCTACACATCTTGTGATGGAAAAAATGAAACAAAAAGGAAGAGTCGGGAAGAAAATGATAACAAGTAAAATGTAAAAAATAAATAAACAGCCACAGAAAATATTAGAACAAACGAAAAATACAAGACCATTACATAATCCCTTCAAAAAAAATTTACATATCATGAAAAAATAGATCCTAAAATTCGTAAGGTTTCAAAGAATACATTGTGCAAGGAAATAAATTAAACACAGTAGAAGCTGCAGAAGAAAAGGCTAGTAATACCAGGCTGGAGTTCGAAAATAGTACAGCTTTAGCATAAAAAGAAAGCTAAGAACAAGATAAAATGGCCTTATTACTTTAGTATGATTTTCTTTCCAATATGCAGAAATGAACATGCTTAATGATAATACATAGCTCGCTGGTTAGCAGACTGCTTCTTTTGCTTCATAGGAACACAAGCCATCAAATATTAGGACCAAAAACACTCCAGAAAATGAAAGTTACGAAACACAACAAATTAACCCAAGGAAGCAGCGTTGGGAATAACATTTTGGTAGTATAAAATACCGATACTACTAATTGGTAATATGCATGTATTGTTCTATAATATCTCATCCTATTGTCCTGCATATGCACATAACCTAGCAACAGTACACAACAATTTTACTCTGCCCGTATATGTACCTTAAAATTGCACAGAACAACTAAGCTAATACAGAACATTTCCACAAGAAAAATACGAAAGAATAAACTCAGATACAGAGAAGAATAACCATCAATGGAGAGATTAGACAGAGGGAGAAGACAGAGGTGATTTGTAGACATACCGTGGAGAGGACTAGGTTTTTGTGGAAGAAATCGCGCTGGGGGCTGGGGGCTAGGGGAATCGGTGTGGAACAACCACAGCCCGTGGTGGAAAGTGCATGCGCTGGGGGCGACGAGGGGTAGGGCTCAAATGGGCACCGTGAGGGAGACAGGATGGAATCGCACGAGGTGAGGTGAGGTGAGGTGCCAGCCGTCGGGGTTGGGGTCGGTTGGTTTGGGGGGGGGGGGGCGCAGCGGGGGGTTTGAGCCGTCGGAGGGAAGGGAGCTGGGGGTTTGAGCCGTCGGAGGGAAGGGAGCTGGGGGTTTGAGCCGTCGGGGGGAAGGGAGCTGGGGGTTTCAGCCGTTATTGGTTGAAATGGGCAGTGGGTTTGAGCCGTCGGGGGAAGGGGGGAAGGGGGTTTGAGCCGTCGGGGGAAGGGGCGGGAGGTTTGAGCCGTCGGGGCAAAAGGGGGGCACCGTCGAAGAGAGAAATCGCATCGGTTTAATTTGGGAATCTCACAGATGGAAGGGGAAGAAGAATCGGGCATGGTATATATATATATATAGACTTTTTGCGGCGAGTAGAATTCGCGGCAATTGCCCAATATTTTCGCAGCAAATACATATAACTCACGGTAGCTTGGAAAATCTGAAATATTATTTTTGTTATCCTTGACATCCGTGTTAAAAAGTCACTTGAACTTGTGGTAATAAATATTTTGTAACTAAAAAATTTTGAGATGGTCATATCTTTTTTTCATAAAATAATTTAATCATAACAAATATTTAAATGGTAAGAAAAAATCTTTTGCCATAAAATATTATCCACCACAACCATTTTGTGGAAAAAACTAATATTTATTCTCTCCAATAAATTTAGTGACTAAAAGTGACATTTTCACATGATAATATTTTGTGGCAAAAGAACTCGTGGCAAAAGCCACTAAATGGTGTAGTGCATGGACCATTTCTGAGCAATAGCGAAGGAGAGAATCAGGCGTATTGTAGGAGTTTTGTTGACTAGACTGAAGGTATTGTGATAATCGACACCTTCCTGCTAATGATAGCCTTTGGCTACTAGTCGGGCTTTGCGCCGTTGAATGGAGCCGTGAATGGAGCCGTCCGGGTTATATTTTGTCTGATAGATCCACCTGCAATAAAGGACATTACACAAAAGGTTAGGGGGAACCAGTGATCAGGTTTGGCTTTGAATGAGAGCATTGTACTCTTCATTCATGGCTATACGCCATTCACGAAACTTAGATGCCACAGAGAAGCTTTGTGGTGTATCGGATGGGGTGATATCGACGAAGAAACACTGCCAAGTGGGGTATGGGACAATATCATCATTGAGATTACGGGGACGAGAGGAGTTTGTGTGTGCTTTGGTGATGATTGCTGAACACAACGAAATGAGGATTGGAGGAGGGTTAGGGTTTGAAGTGTTTGGGGATATCGAATTGAAAGAGGAAGGAGAAGATGAGATTACAGGAAGAGGGAAAGGATTATATGGGTTGGACGGGGTTGGATTGGAGATGAGAGGTGGGCTTGGGCTAGGGCCCAGAATTGAAGGGGACAGAATCGATAGAAATGAGTTAGTGGGCTGAGAGACCTTGGAATCATTTTGGGCCGTAGTTTTAAAAGAGGAAAGAGAGCCTTCATTAAAAAGCAAGTCCCTGAAAATATAAAGTCTGTTGGTGGATAGATCCAAACATTTGTATCATTTATGACGTGAGTTGTAACCCAAGAATAAATATGACTTGGATCTTAAATGAATTTTATGGTTGTTGTAAGCTCGAAAATTTGGCCAATATTCACAACTAAAGACTTTTAAAAAATTATAGTCTGAATCTTTTTATAGCATTACTAGTATTCATGTCACGGCAAAAACGACTGTTCTATATTTTTGGCTCCATGTCTAAAGTTTCGTTTGGATTCGGAGATAGGATAAGTTGAGATGAGTTTAATTTATTTTTTAATATTATTATTATTTTAAAATTTTAAAAATGTGAATTAAAATTTGAAAAATGTGTATTGAAATTTGAAAAATTTATATAGAAATTTATATTTTATATAAAAAATTATAAAAATATAATGATAAAATAAAAATAACTTAAAATAAATTCAACTCACTTCTAAATCTAAACTTGCCTTCATGGCAAAGTACTAAAGCAGTTTCTTAAACAACCCCCCCCCCCCCCCAAAAGAAGCACTAATTTTCCATTTGGCCGCCGCGTGAAAAGCTCTAAATAATACTCACGTCCCAGCATTCATTACCTACACGCACATCCAGATCCGGAAAAGAAGGAAAAACAATGAGAAACATATAAATAATATTACGCATTTATATATACATTTGTACATGTTTATTAATTACTTTTATATTTTTTTTATTTTAAATAAAATTATTTTATTAAAATTTATCTTTCTATCTCAATATTAGAATGCATATAAATATACAATAATGCTTGCCTTTGGAGTTTTCTAACAATAAACTCTCTGACAACTTAATTAAAGCTGGACATAAGTAGAAACGATCACAATTAATTAACATCTACATGATTCTGGGCCGGGTTTCCCTTTTTTTTTTTTTTTTCTAGATCTTCTTCTTCCGTTTCCTCGCTATGATAAATTCATACAATACTCCCATCCTCAATTTTCCCCTTTCCGGTCTCAAACACAAAGTCGAGGTTGTAAAGCACAGGCACCATTGTTGCAGAACACAAAAAGACCAAAACAGGACCAAAAATCCAAAGCAGAAGAGGAAGTCCGACATGGAAGAGCCTGTTTCCAACAGTGTTGAGAAGAAAGCCCTTCTCTAAGAGCTTGTACACGTATTCGGGGGTGACAATGGACGTGGAGTCCTGTGGAGTGTTGATGAGGATGTTCACTTGGTTTATGAATCTAATGGACAAAGAGTGGCAGAAAAATGAGAAGATGAACACCGTGAGGAGAGTCACATATTTCAAAGCCAACATGAATTCCCCATGTCCCCCATAAACGGTGTCGTCCAGCGGTTTCTTCACGCTATATGTGCTGCTTATGACGGCAGCCAGACCAGTGGAGAGGAGAATCGATGTAGTGGCCATTAGGGTTGATCCCATGATTGTGTTCCTTAAAGATTGGACCGCTAAGATGTTCTTCTTGTCATTGTCCTGTCAATTTATAAATATTAATTCAACTGCTGATCATTAGGGTCATTATTTTTCTTTTTACTGTAGTACTTTTATTTTGCCAACATGATCATGCATCTTCCTCGCTCTATGATTACATTTACACCACAAAATGAACCTACGTGGAAGCCACTTTCTGATCTAATATTGACGGGCCATATTGTTCCACGCGTGCATGCTATTACTATTTGCTCAATAGATAGGACCCCAACTTTTGGGGATGGATCTTGGTAGATTAAGGATCGGTTTGAATAATAATATGAGATGATATAAGTTAAAATAGATTGTAAATAATAATAAAATTATTGAGTTAAAATGATCAATTAAAATGAGTTGAAATAAGATAATCAAATAATTTTATCTCATCTCTATATCCAAACGAACCCTAATTGACGAAGATGACATTGATCAACACAGACCAATTAGTTCTGTTTGGATTTGTTGCATGGCGCCGTTGTAGCCCAATACATGACTTAGATAGTAATGATCTGTTCTTAATGATCATTATATTAAGATCAGATGACAGGCTAGCTACCGTTGCAACTCAACTTTCTTAAGATTATGCATGCTCCATGGGTATGAAATATGAATACAAGTTAGGATATTCATGTTGTTTAAGCAATTCATTCCCTACTGCTATATACAAGCAAATTAAGTTCATGATCATGTCTTTGTCTCACTACTTGCAGCAAGCTGTTAATGACAAATATTTAAGATATGTTCGTACCTTCATCATGGCCGAGACCCAAAAACGTCGTCCAGCAGCATTTGTTCCGATGATGGTCGTGAGTGGTTGTGTGCGAACCTTATGCCATAACCAGACATGATAACCAATGGTAATCAAAAACCCTAGTGGCACCAGAATCACATCCAGATAACATTTTCTCCATTCCATGATCTGGTCTCTTTGATTTAGTGTATAACTTTGGCCTGCTCATATACTAGTTTGATGAGTTCATGATCTCCTTTGCATCTGATCGGCATGTATATATACACATATTCAGAAAGAATGTGCTTGGACTTGTTTTAAATGGGCATGCACGTAATTCAATTAAGCAAAGTAAATAAAACTGAACCCCTAATTTATCACAAAATTACGGTCATGACCTAAAATTATGGGGGAATCAAGTCCCATTGTGCTATCTTTTCTGTTCCCCACTTTTTCTTCATTTCCTTTTTTATCATGTTCTATTTTATTGGAAAATCCACTCTTTTATTTATTTATTTTTTCCTTACCAAGTTTCCGGAACTCATGATCTTCTGAGTTACATACTAATCATTGGACACATGTAACCTTCATGTTTCCTAACCATCATATTTTATACATGCACGATCGAAATTCTTTATGTGTGTAACAACATGATCATATATATATATATTCATACAATAAAAACCAAATTTTGATTATTATAAAAGTGAAGTACTTACTAAGCATGCGTCCATTATAGAGTGAGAGACATTAAAAGACGTTTGTTGTTCTATAATCTTAAAATTGGTTTGTTTTCAAAAATAAAATGAAATAAGATAAGATAAAAATTTAAAATTGAATAAAATATTATTATAATATATATTTTTAATATTATTTTTGTTTTAATATTTGAAAAAAAATTATTTTAAAATTTAAAAAAATTAAATTGTTTATTTTATTTTATATAAAAATTTAAAAAATTAATAATAATAAGATAAGATAAAATAAGATAAAATAAAAATATTTATAAAAACATACCAAACTAAATTGATAATTTTTGCTTTTTATAACAGAGACATGATATTAATGAGTTAATTTTGCCCAAGAACGAGAAATTAATTAAGGAAAAAAGTTACTCTGTTGTCTATGATTGTCTGAAATGAATTGACAGTACTTTTGTCATTACATAAAAGCTCGACGCTCAATTCCATGTGTTCAAATGTTCAAATCATTTGAACATTCAAATGATTTCAAATGATTTGAGATGATTTATTATAGATAATATATAATAAGAAAAGTAAATAGATATTAGTTAAATAAATAATAACTAATATTTTATAAATACTAGTAAAAAAGTAGTTTCTTACCAAATATAGTTTAAGACAAAACTCTTTTTGTCTTTATATTAATTCTTTTTTTTTTCTAATGCTTCTGTGTGTATGTGTCAGCCACTGCCAACACTCAATTAGTAATAATTATATGATTTTAACCCGTACAAAAAAAAATACAACTTCAGAGGTATGATCACTGAAATGTTCAGATTTTCAATTATAATAATCTGGGGCTACATGTGTGCATGGTGTGGAATTAGGTACTGATCATAATATACGAGAGTGAGAGTCTGACAAGGCGCAGCTAGAAAAAAGATATATATATTTATGTATGAGCAGAATTAATGGAGATAGAGGTGGCCACTGGCCAGATAAGAGCTAGCACGCCTTCCTTATGAGAACTCGTGACTTGGATTGCCAATAATATAAGTTTATAATAGCGGTTAAATGGAGCTGTTTCGTAACCTTGCCTCATTTATTTTCGCAACACGTCTCATTTAATCTATTTATAAAAACAAACCAGATCAGTCCACCATTTAAATCTCCTGACCCACTCTTTTTTTTTTTTAATGTAACATTATAATAAGAAAAACAAATTTTTGATGTCAGTTATATGCTATGAATATAACTATTTGAAACGAAAACAATATTATTTTCATTCTAAATAGTCATGTTCGTGACATATAACTGACCTCAAAAATTTATTTTTCTTATAATGCGATTATATATTATAGTATACATATATATATATCCTATTATATGCATTAAAAATATCCATATTCAAAAAAGCCAAACAGGGAAAATTTAAAGCAAAATAAAGACAATTTCAAAGAAAAGGCACACCATAATAATTTGTTCAAATCCACTTTTGAGTCTTTGACGAAACTCGAACTTTCTGCAAAGTAGTCTCACTTATTAAAGAAAATGCGATTGCATTGTTGTCCTTTTCGGGTTGTATATGCAGGGCCAAAAATAAAATGGCTGGCTAGTGGAATCATATGCATGCATGCATAGCTAGCTAGGCGCTGTTTGAGATAACGAAAACAGATTCAAAGGCAAGCAATAAGCTGCCTGAAAGCGTATGTCCTTGTCTTGCTTTCCAATCGTGATACTTTAAAATTCCTTTTCAGAGTATTAATATTAATATTTTTATTTTATTTTATTTTATTTTTCAATAAAGATGAGAAAAAACAACAGATGGTCAGTTGCCCAATCAACAGGGTCATGTTTAATGGGGGTGGGGGTGCCTCATCATCAGGAAGTACGTACGTGTGGGTGGCCAACAACATATTAGAATTATAATTATTGGTTATATAATGACCTCCACATAAGACCCCATTTAGTATATTTTATGCAGCAACCAAAGACCATTTATTTATTCGTGTCTAGTAGTGCTCGTACAGGTCGACCGCGCGACCGAACAAGCTTTGAAAGATTAATAAAATATATATAAAATAAAATATAAAAAAGATTATAATCCGAGTGATGATCCATACGGCCACAATCAGTCACCATCTTAGATTTATAGTACCTTTGCAGTGTGAAAAATAATATGCATAAGTTTTAAATAGATAAATTTTATATAAATATTTGTAAAAAATATAGACCACACTTTAAAAAAATATAAAAAAAAAAGTTTATTTTATTTAATGAGATTAATTTTTTTACAAAAGACTTGTATAAAATGTGTATATATATATATATATTTGACCATAAAATAAGAATAGATACCATACCCTAGCAAAAGTGGAGCGAAATGCTTCCCTTAAATAAGCTATTTAAAATTTGTACCTAATATTATTATTGTGCGACAAAAGGCCCTTATTGGCGGCCATACATAATTATATTGCATGCCAACGTGACAAACATCCATCTTTCAAAGCCGGCCATTTTGCTCGATTGGATTGCCAACGAAAGATCAGAAGTTGACCACAAATCATGCATAGGACATTATAAGAATTATATCCTACTTCAGGATTCATTAACATCCACAATAATTAGTTCCCATTATATATACTGCTGATTTTCGAACGTACAATGTGAATTTATAAGTATCGGAAACGTGATCTCTTTTTAACATTTTAATGTCATCCATGTCATTAAACATACAACGTATGCGAAAGTTTGTTGTTCAAAGATATATTTTAAGACAGTATGTATATATATATATATATATATATTCAACGCCCACCTCACATTTCCACAACAAGTACTGAGATAATGATCATGATCTATATATCTTGAGGAGAAGCTGCACATACCTTCATTAGTACTAGATCATGATGATGACATGATGCATGCGAATTATGAGGAACCTTGACAATAAAAACACAATGCATGATTGAAGGCAACGCACTTAAGATCATCAAATTAAGGAATATCAGTACTACAGGTGTCGGAGCATGTCGTGTGGATCCGTATAACTCACTACAAGAAAATTGGTCAGTTATGACATTTCTATAGCAATCAAATAAGTAATTGTGATATTTTTATGTTTCAAATAGTCTATTTGGCTACTATAAAAATACCACAACAGGCCAATTTTCTTGTAGTGACTTCTAATTAAGATCTAGCTAGAATTGATATTTTCTAATGAATATCGCTTCACACACATTGTCACTGTCTGCACACCGACAATCCATTTATTCTTGCATGGGAGGGAGATGAAACTTTCGGGACATTTCAAATTTGCAGGTGAGGGGAATGGAGATGGAGATCGATGGGAGGGAGATGGAAATCAATGGACCTCTAGAATTTCCCCCAAAGGGGGGGGGGGGGGGGGGACTTTGGTTCACAGCATAGTAGGAAAAAATCTCCTGCAATGCAGGAGTTAAGCAAAAACATCTTACGTGACATTCTGGTATTGGGTTCCGAAAATAAGACTTTTTAGGTGTTTCCTATTTGAAATTTTTCTCTCTGTATATGTATATATATATATATGGTGAGGTGGACTGATCTATAAATATATATATAATTAGTGCTCGGAAATGGCAAATCTTGTACGTATAAACCTGCTTGTAGCTACTTGGGGATGTTTTTTTTTTGTATGAAACTAAATTTCATTTATGATGAACAAACGATTACAGACAATTATCAAGTTAAATAACTTGAGAGATAAAATTTGAAATACAATTCCACCAGAAAATAATATCATCGACCAATGAAACATTCATGGCTAATGAGTGAGCTACCATATTGCCTTCTCAGTAAATATGATTAAAAACACAACTTTCAAAACAGTAGCACAGTTGCTTGATCGCAGAATAAAGGCCACCCAACATCGAGTTTTCCATGGAATTTTCCTGAAGGGCTTCAATACATAGTAAATTATCACTCTCAACAATTAACTTGGATATATCCATTGTAGCACACAGTTGAACCCCTCAGAAAATGGCTAAACGCTCTAGCATCTCAGAACCTTCCACTCAACTTCTACTTTACTAAAAGCCATCAAAACCTGACCTGCATTATCCTCATAACAGCTCCAACACCAATCTTGCCCGAATAAAAAAAAAAATAGCCCCATCAACATTGAGTTTAAACCATTCTCTTTCCGATGGCTTCAGCTTATAATGCTTCCTCAACTGGGTCTGAGATTTATTAATTACCTGACCATAGCCTCTAATAAGAGATAATGCATTGCCAACCATCTATTTGGGATTAATCTGCAATTTCTCATGGATAAATGGGGATGTTATGATATATTAAAGAAAAGTAACTTAATTTAGGACATGAGATCAGGTGTACCCAGGTTGTCACACTTTGGATACATATTCATTGCAGCATTTCGTAGCCTAGGATTCACATATTCCTTGAAGCTTCTTGTCGTTTAATAATTTCTAGTTTATTTTTATGGGGGTCAGACTTTTGCTGGCTTCAAAAAATATTTATCAATTTGCATTAACGTGGTTCCCTCGAGCTCGACTGCTCCCTCATAGGTTTCTAATCTTATAGGGGTTGGCTCACAAACTTGGTCAGTAATAGTACTGACGATATTTTTTTTTTTTTAAATGTGACAATATATATTATATGTACTTTTTTGATCGGTAACATCTAACTGCAACATGAATATGCCAAAGGATTTCCTCTGTCAAATTAACCAACAAAATTTTAGTGTGATGTATATAGTACTTACGACAACACTCTCTTTACTCTACTCTCTTTATGACAACACTAGGTCTCTTTACTCGCTCGCCATATCAACACTCTTTGTACTTTACTCTCTTTAGTCTTTACGACAACACTCTCTTTACTCGCTCACCATGTTGATATGTATATAAGAGAAACACGCAACTCTTATAAGTGGGGGTTTAGACAATTTTTTTTTAGAAATGTTTTTTAATGATATGAAATTTAAAATTAAAAATGTTAAAAAAAGTACATAGTATTATAAAACTAAAAGAAAACTATTATTACAAGAGAATTGTAAGAGAAAACATTTAAAACTCTTTTATTTTTCGAGGAATCAAAACTTATTTCTTCAAATATCAGAATACATCTTCTACAAATAATCGTAGCTCTATATATAGAGCTTAAATTGAATGTGAATTGCCAAAATGAATTTCGGCTTGCATGCGATAATATAACTGAAGTGGGGCATGCATGTCTTGTTAGGTGGGGTAGTTATTCACCCTTTTAAAATGCGACTTACAAAAAACCATATACTGTCCAATGATGGTCATCCATCTGTTATACAACACTCTCCTTTGGATGACTATCCATAAAAAATATGTCTCGTTAAAATTTTGGCGAAGGAAAATTTCAATAGGAAGAAAAATCATTGGCGAAAGAAAAAGAATACAGTATTCTTATGTACCGTCAAGTGTTTTAAGATTGTTTCATTAAAATCTTGTAAAAGAAAATCCAATGGAACAAAATCTTAACGAAGGAAAAAGAGTACAATTAACAAAAATTTTCAAGATATTTACTACCCGAAAAAAGTGCATGATGATAAAATTTTAAGTTTTCGCATTTCAATGTTCTGCATAAATTTCTTGAATGTCGACGTTGGTAATACCTTCATGAATAAATCTGTCAGATTATCACTTGATCATATCTTTGATATATCCACCTCTTATTTGAATGATACAAGTAATATTATTTTCGTATAAAATTGTTGGACTATTATTGATCATGAGAAGACCGCACTTTTTTTAAATATATAGAATCATTTATCTCAATCAAATACACTCTAAATTTGTTTCATGAATTGAAATTATCTCTGAGTGATTTAAATATATGGTAGATAGTGTTTGTTTGATAGATTTAGTAGAAATCTAGGACATGCAGTAATATTTAAACTCTCTTTGAGAAAATACGTTAGTTTTTCAAGTAATAATCAATAATGCATTAGAGGGAACATGTTAATATTCTCATCTAAAATATCTCACACTCTTGACATTATTAGGGAGAACATGCATATTAAAAATGATCATTGAAAACCACCAATATTTGACAAAAATTATAAAAATTTGAGGTCTAGTTCTATCGATTTGGTGCGGAAGGAAATTCAAATTCGTTTGATATTGTTGATAAATGAGATTTTTGCAGAGAATTGAAAGCTCTGGGTTGCTATTGAAAGATGATCATTTTAACCTATCAGATGTTCACGCAAGATCTCATATTTCTCATTGATTTAATTGTTATTTATCCAGAATGATACTATGGCTGAGAGAAATTCTTTTATTAATGTTCCAGATTTGAAACAAGAACATTTTACACCTCAACCACGCATCTTTACTTCTGAGACTGTCAATACCATAACAAAAGCAGAGATACATATTTCTAATAAAATTGATCTTGAAATTGTTGCAACATCAAGAACTATCAGTGCTCAATATACTACCTCTATTACATCCATGTTTCGGAGGCTACTAGCGAGAACAAGTAAGGTTGATTATCTTAACAATCAAATATCAGAATTGCATCAAAAGCTTACAACTAAAAATAAAAAGAATAAAAGTTAAAATAAGAAAACAATGAGTTGAAAAAATTGACAAACTGGTATTCTCGTGACCTGAAACCACAAATAAAAGAGCTGGAACGAGAAATAGTTCAAATACAAAGTCAACAACAGCAGCTAATAGTAGAGGTTCAGCGTTTACGAGAAATATATGGATAGCTGCAATTAATCTCACTGGCTTTGAAAAATATGTATCTAGCATATCTTGTAATCTTGACTAAGTGAAATTTGAAGAGATGATGGTTTGTTTTGTTTTCATTTCTAACTCTATAAGAACAATTTTCAGTTTTATCTAATTCGCATCAAATTTTCTTTTCATCTCTGCAATTCATCTGCATTCTCATTCTATAAATTTTCAATGGCTCATCAGTTTTTTTTCAATATTTTTTGTGATCAATATATGAGGTCACCCCAGTTGCAAAACGTTTCTGCAATTATCGTAGGTGTTATGATACAACACGAAAATGATTTGACTAATAAGTCAGATCATGATGTCATATATAAACTTGTAAGTCTCGAAACTCGATATTCATCATTTATTGTTTTATTTTTCGCTCAGTTGCAATCCAAAACTCGCGGGATTAAAAAACTTAATGAGAAAATCGATTTACTTCAACGACTTGTTCAAAAGTCTAACAACAAAATTTTAGAGTTAAAGTAACAAAATAAAGATTTAAAATCATTGTTTGCCTCTTCATTTCGACTGTCTAATCCTTTAGATAAGGATGACATGTTGATTTATGAAGAGCAAATACATTTGAGAGATGAGACTAAAAGTTTCATATTTTTTTAAGTCATCTAAATTTAAATAATAATATCTTTCATTTTCAAATTCATTCTTTAAATATATGGCAGTTCTTGTAATCTCTTCAGGAGTTCTAATAAGATAAATCATCAACATAAACTGCAATAATTACAAATTTGGATTCTGATAAAAACACATAGACATATAAGATTATTCTCAAATCTTTTTTTCAATAGATACTCGTTGAATCAATTATACCACATGCGTCCAAATTATTTTAACTCATATAAAGATTTTTGAAATTTGATAAAGTACATGCTCCTAGATATACTTGGATTAGATGCTTCAAATATTGTATATTATTCAAGGATTTTCATTTTTATATATATATATATATATATCATGATCTAATAATCCATATAAATATTCCGTGAGCATATTCATCAACTGCATATCCAATCATTTTGTAACTGTCAAACTAATTAAAAATCTAAAAGTGATTGCATCCATAATAGGGAATATGTTTCCTCATAAATAATTCCAGGTTTCTATAGGAAATTTTGTACGACAAGTCGTGCTTTGTACTGCACAAATTTATTTTTCTCATTACGATTTCATACAAATACCCACTTATATTCAACAGACATTATACCATTTGGTATTTGGACAACAGGTCCAAATACCTCTTGCTTTGCTAGCAAGTTTAATTCAGTTTCAAAACTTGCTTTTCATTTTGGCCAATCATTTCTACGTCGACATTCTGCGACGGTTTTTAACTCACTTTTTCATTATTTTGGATAATGTCAAGAGTCATCTTATATGAAAATATGTTATCGACAACAGTTTTGTTTCTATCCAAAATTTCTCCAGTACTCATGAAATGTATAGAGATCTCATTATTTTCATATATTTGTTCCTCTTCAAGGAAAAATATTTCATGAAACACCTCTTCAAAAAGTACTCTTCGGGAGGATTATACTTTTCAGGAATTCTCTTTTCAGGAGGATTATACTCTTAAAGAGTTTTCATTTTATACAGAAAATTAGATAGATCTTATTACTTATTTTGTGAGTACGGTCTCTTCAGGAGCACCAATTTCTTTTCCTTTTGGTTTTTTCTTTTGCACTAATAAATCTTCAACGTTTCAGGCGTATCTTAGACTCATCTATTGCCATTTTGATAACTTATCATTCAGGAATTTCAATTCTTACTTAAGCATTAACAACAGTAAGATATGATTTTGCAATACTTTTAATGTTAGTAAATACATCTAGTAATTATTTTGCAACACTTTACAAATAAATAATCTTCTGAATTTCTAGTTTACATTCATTTGTAAGAGAATCAAATTCAGATAAGGCTTTATTTTTCCAAATAATTTATTGTCGTGTTTTAGGTACCGATCTTTCATTATTTCAAAGTATAATAAAATGTTGAAAAACTTTATTATAATATATAAAAATTTAATATAAGTGAATCAAGTGTTTGGCCGTACAATATGTACGTGACCAATGTTCAGTCATACCACATATATAACAAACATTTTTATCTTTTTATGAAAAATTATTCTGAGGGTTTTTACCCTTTTCTGAATTAGATCACTTTTAGTGATACAATGTATTTCTATTATTATCATCTTTAGTATTGTCTCTTCTGAGACTCACACTTCTATCATTTTTCTACCACATCTACACCTTCTGTTCCTTTGAAAAGATGTACCGTTCACTTATGAGAATGGTGTAAATTCAGTACCATTCAATTCAAGAAATGATGTGAAACTAATAGAACGTAACTGATGACTTATTAACAAAAACTCATTATTTAATTTAACCACTAGAAGATAAGATAAAAGTTCAGAATATTTGTTGAACTTTCACTCTCAATACTGTTGCTGTAAGAACACATTCGAGATATGAAAAATAATATATGTCTTCTCTAACATGTCATCATCAATGATTTTCTCATTGCATAATTTTAGTATTGAGCTGACTTTAAATAGTGCAGAATTATAGTTATTACTACTTTTAAAATCTTGCAACTCCAGGTATAATAAGTCATAGTAAGCTTTTGGGATATTACATATTCTGGTTCTCATATCTCTCTTTTAAATTATTTCACAAAATAAGAAAATTTTTCACCGTAAGATACACAACACAGTCCTGCAGAGACACGTGATTTTCTTATTTGATTGTATTTTTCAAATTCATCATACCCAAATAGATCTCATCAAGAATCTAGGATAAATCATTTTTTCCAGCAATGTCAATAGTAATAAATTTTAATTTTGTAAGATTTGATATTTTCTACATATATGAATCACAAAAAATAAATATATGTATCTAAGAAATATATTCATATAATCATCAGAATAAAAATAGAATTTTATCAAGTAACATTCAACAATATCACCTTTTATATTCATCCCAAAGACTACAAATAATATATTGAAAAACTTACTTGAAGTAGAAGACCACTAACTTTAGAATTTGTAGAATTACGTACTGATAACGTGTTATAAAATTTAAAAAAAACTCTATATATAGAGCTTAAATTGAGTATGAATCGGCTAAATGAATTTCAGCTTTCATGCGATGATACAATTGAAATTGGGCATGCATGTCTGAGGTAGTTATTCACCCTTTTAAAACAGGATTTATAATAAACCATATACGGTTTAATAGTGGTCATCCACTTGTTATATAATACAGAAAAAAGCAAAAAATTTGAAAATATGCATAAAAAATCACTGTCGGGAGACCTTTTCGAAATGTCTCATATGTGGCTGTAGAGCGATTCATGTGTTTATTAATCCAGCCGATGATGATCAGGTGGCCGGGTCCCATGTGTGGCTTTAGTTCGTCTTCATTCCTTTTTTTTTTTTAACAGTTCTAGTTAATTTATGGACATAACTTTAGTTGGGCTGGCTCGGCCTAGCCATTGTTGTAGTGGAAACCCAGCTCGGAGTCCATTATGGGCTGAAGGACAAACCTACAGGGTCATGCCTAGTCTTCCCAGCCTGCCTTTCAGGAAACTTTTTCAACAGACTGCTTATTCGAGACATCTTGTAGCAGATCGATAGGTTTAATCGACAAAACAAATTTTATTCTTGGCGATTAAAGCCGATATGCTCATCGATTGATTCTATGTGTGGTAATTTTCATCAGAAAAAGGTCGAGAAATAAATTGAGTACCTGATCAAATATCAAAGAGACGGAACGGAAGTTGTAGCCATGGATCGATGAAGCTTCTTTCAATTTGAGAAAAAAGTAAAGTGACGTATTGAATATCAGTCTCCAATTACAGAGCAGAATGAAAGTTAGTTTGCACACATGATCAAACCAGCTTATATGCATTTAAAATAAAACTGACACGTGCACATAAATAGTAAGAGATCAATAATTCAACCCATTGCACTTGATTGGATTGAAACCATATTAACAAATTGATTACAGCAAATATCGGAATCGCTGCATGCGTGCATGTTATATAATATATACCACCAGCAAATTTAGAGAAAATATTTACGCAATCGTAGATTGGATAACCGCTTGATAAAGAACAATGATACAAAAAGATTATGCGAATGAAATATAGAGCTCACATAAATAATAATAATAATAATCTTTCTAATAGTAAATTTTATTATTTTTAAAATGATTATACGACATTAATTGTATGTAGAATTACTCACAATTATAACCCTACCTCAACTAACAGCAAAGGGATCGTATCAACTTGTCAATGTTGATCCGCTTTATAATATAGATCAATAATATAAAAATTTATGGGCCTAACTCATTTTGTAAAACCGATTAAATAAGAGAGTTTTGTACATTACTTATAAGCATGTCCAAGACCTTGTCCATAGGCAATATGGAATTTATTCCTCAACACCCGTCCTCATGTGTAGGCCAATAATTTTTCTGATTATTGTTATGGGGTAAGTAGTGTAGGCTTCCATTCATCCTGTGACAGACTCTAATATCATATAAAAAAATTTAAATTTAACTCATTTTATCAAATTAATTCATCAAAAAAGATTTATATATTACTTATAAGCATGTTTAAGATCTTGTCTATAAATAATATAAGGTTTATTTCTTAACAAATAAAAGCCATGATATCCCTCTGGAGAGAAAAGAGAACGCAGGAATTGGAATCATCTTCTTACGCCTGCAAATCAAAGCATGCATCCTACCAAAACTGCTATGAGACCTGCTCTTTTTCTTGGATCTTCTTCGCTTTTATTTGGATTTTTTTTGAAAATACACTGATAGAAACACCCACAGACCCACTGCGAGGAGGTGCTTTGCAGCTGAGTTATCTAAAGAGTATTGATTGAGATCTGGTAGTATACTTCTTGAACAGCGCCTAGCTAGCCCTATTAATTAGGAACCAAAGAGAGCAGAAATGAGGAGCAATAGTGCATATTTCTTCAAACTAATTAACTAATTAATCACCATTGATAACCAGGCCAATCACAATCTTACGTACCCAGATCATCTAAGCCCAAATTAATTTTAATAAAAAAACATAAGGGATCAAGGAAAAGGAACGAAAAGATCACGTTTGTGAACTTTATTAGTACTGTAACGATCACCATGACTCAAGTCGAAAGTCCCAATTGCACCAAATATATAGACGTGAAAGACGTACATGCTTTCCCTGAAAAGAAAAGAAAAGAAAGACGTACATGCTTTAATTTTAGCACACGGAATTAATTGAAGCGTACAAAAATGGGAAATAACATGATTGTAGTCGCGCGCTAGAACAGTAGTAGTGAAGTCCTAAAACAGTCTATAGCCGAGATTGGTGACGTGAGTTAAGATAAAATATTAAAAATTTGATAAAATATTTTTTTAATATATATATTAATTTAAAAATATTAAATTGTTTATTATTCTTATTTTGTTTAAAAATTTTAAAAAATTATAATAATGAAATGAGTTGAGATGATTTTAATATCCAAAACCTTATCTAATTGTATGTTTGTAATTGCGATAGGAGATATATAATAATTTATAACTTTAAGGCTTATACCTTATAACTTAAATAATAAGTTTTATACTTTAAAAATTATTTATCGTTTAATAAAAATTTATCTAAAGCACTTTTAAAATAGTAATTTTTTTAAAAATATACAGTTATTTATAAGAGCCTTTCAATAAAAGCTTTAATTTAATGTTTTTTAAAAACGTAAACTTTCAACTTTTTTTAAGTTATGATTAAAACATTTTTTATAAATTTACTAAACACAACATTTTTTCTTATATTTTTATAGAATTTATCTAAGTGCACCTCAATGAAGTTATTAACGTTAGAATATATATATATAATTATTATAGAATATATTCATAATGTATTAGTAATATTATGCTTTATTGCTTCAGAGAAAAAATATATATTATGATTTATTGTCTATCATATTTAAGTTTTGTACAAAATAATGAATGAAGTTGATTTATTGTATTTTCTGTATTTCTCTAGCCTCCTTCATCTATAAATAATATTCAGATGTTATCATGTATTTAATAACAACTAATATAATTAACAAATTAATAGCGTGGGCTGAGTAGACGGTTCGAAGAGAAGCATTATATAATTGGGTTTTCCTACGGCCTAGAGAGTGAAAGTTAGTAGGAAATATTTTGAAAAATAATTATTATTTCCAAAAACAAAATAAAAAAGGTGAATTGGACCGGTGGTAATCGGTACTGTTAGTCACCCATAAGCCGTCAATTCGATTTTTATTACTCAAAATGTTAATACGTCTATTCATTTTGATATTTTATTTTAATACTTTTTTATTTTTTATTTTTTATTTTATTTATGTATTATTTTATTTAATTAATTAATTATTTAAAAAATAATTATTAATGTATTGATTTTTATATATATATTTTTTAAAATATTTAAAAATAATAATAAAAAAATTAGAAAAAGTTGAAGAGCTAGTTTTACATTAGCAATAAGTATGAGCAGTGTTATTCAAACGGCAGAGTAGCATCGTTCGTTTATTATTACATATTTATTTTATTTTTAATATTTTAACTGAATGAGTAAAAATAGGTTGAGATGAACAGAAAAAAAAAACTTATGCGTGACACGTTTTTAGATTTTGTATGTTTAAGAATGAAATCAATGAGAATTATGCCACATGATTTGAATAGAGATTTGAGATGAAATAATTTTAAATAAAAATTAAAAGTAGATCAATAAAATAATTTTAAAGAAATTGAATTGTTTATTATATATATTTTATATAAAAAATTTAAAAAATTATAATCATTAAATAAGAGAAAATGAAATGATCCGAGTAACAGACGGGATGTAAAATGTTTAGCCTTGCTGAAAAACTTCCAAAAAAAGTACTAGTCTTGCATCCATCCGAGGCGGTCTTGGGTACTGAACCAGCTCATGAACTCAGCTAAGAAAAGTTCAGTCGCATTATTTCGTCAAAGAATCCGACATGCATGAATTGAGGCATAAAGAAAATCATACATAAACTCAAATAAATTTATTCAGACTAGCGACTGATCAATAGAGTCAATACATCCAGATTTTTTATGTTTTTAGCTAATATTTAACATTTAAGCAACCCTAAGATCGACCATAATACATGATCTGGAATATGGCGATCGATTGAGCTCTTTATTGTAATTATATGAATAATGCAGCATTAAATAACTTGGTAAAAACACACCACATATATATATATATATATATATCCATGATCTCGTGATCATGATCTAGCAGTAGTCGGATCTGTGGATCGACATGCATTTATTGAATCGATGTCGGGTGATACATTAGATTTGGGATGAAAAGGCAATAATGTCGGGATGATCTTGAAACAGGAGCATGTTTTTTTCATCCAAGTGCATCCATGCCTCCACTCCATCACCATCTTTGGTGTCGACCAGATAAACAATCTCCACGGGTACACGTGTAGTGCTCACCCAAATAGGTTTTCCCCAACCGAAATCTGTTTCATAGAAAGGCAACCGGCACCAGCTACATACCAAATAGACATCAGTCTCACCTTTTTCATATTCCTCACAAACCTCTTTCAGGGAATCACTCACCATAGAACATAAGTCGTCCCCATTTTTTGGTTTGAGGCAACTGGCCACCGCATCCCTCATTGCACCATTAACCAAACCCACCAATTCATGCAACTCGACCAAATTGTTGTCGCTCTCTCCACCAAATCGAGCAAATGCATTCCTACATAGGTTTCCGCTAGAGTTGTCAGATATTGTTAAAGCTGTCTTTCCACGCATGTTGACTAAATGACTCAGGATTGAAGGCCTCGAGCGCCCATGTCTAGCTTGAGACACGCTAATCAGAGCCTTCCATATGAGGGCCGTGACCACTGCTACCCGTGACGGTTGTCGCTTCGACGTTGTAGAATCACAGGCGGCAATGGCTTTTAGGCTTGCTACTGTGGCCTTGTTGAATACGAACCTTCTCGTGATGTCAGCTCTTCTATAAGTTTGGTGCAGTGCAACAGGCACATTTTCTCTTGGTGGGAAGAAAGAAGCCAGGTCAAATCTTGGAGGACTAATGTCGTTGATCCCACCTAAACGACATGTAGTTGCCCACGAGTTGAAAAATGCAGTGCCTGTGAATCCATCGGTTATTATGTGTGCACACCGAATCCCAACGGCTAATCCTCCACAATTGAACATGTTAACCTGAACAATTATCAAAGGAGTAGTCGCCGATTCCGAAATTCCATACGGGATGAAGTTGGTCAACAGCTCCATGTTGACTTCTCCTGTCAAAAGCTGAGCAAGCTTGCCATCTACTCGGGCTTCCAAGTATTCAACCCCTTCATCATTACAGTCAATTAGTTGTCTGTCTTTGATGTATCGCCCAGCTAGCGGGTAATATAGGGTTAAGATTTCGGACAGTGATTTCTCCAAAAGCTTATTCGTTTCATCATTTCCATACCCATTGGCTGGGTAATATAGAACAGATGGCACGTGTGTTGGAGGGCTAAGCTGATCTATAGATGATATTTGCAAACTCCGAAGGTGGGGTGGAGTTGGATTTGCCGGTTTGATAAACTTTTTGGATAGGATTTGAACTTTCATATTCATCTTAGACATACACTTGATCTTACAGTAGATAACTATAGGTAGACTTGGTTTTACGTGGGATATCGATTGGTTTGAATAAATTCATTTTGAAATGATCGACTATATATAGATGAATAAATAAGGAACTGTCTAGGCCGGTGGAATTTCAGCCCTGATCTCCACGACAACTAATTTAAAATCCCTTTCCTAGCCTCCACAGCAAGAGCAGGTGCTGCTTACGTGGACTCTGATAGTTTCAAACGACGTCGGCTGCAGCCATATTAACCAGTCAATTACACAAAAAGACGACGTCAGCACTTACTTCCTTTTATCCTAACTAGCAACTACCATTACTTATTTGTCTATATATACCTAATCTTCCTAAAAAAAAATATTAATTTTTCTAACTCGGGGGCTAGTTTGGCAAATCCAAAGATTACACAAATTAACCCGGGCCTCTGCAGTGCATGCATGTATACCAAAACTCGACGTCCCTACGAGTCCTCTCAATTAAGGATTAAAATAAAGATCTCTACGTATCCCAATTGAGATGCACAGTAATTATAAAAGAGAAGTGATATATACATAATATATTTTATAATATTTATATAATATATAGTATAAAAGTAAAGATATGTTTATAAATTATCTTATAAAATTAATATTATTTTACAAAAATATTTATATTTTATAACATATATTATATAATATATTGTAAAAAATATTGTGAATATATGATTTATCAATTAAAAATGGCCGTAAGCATCTTGTGCATGGACCAGCAATAGTGCGCTAGCTAGCTTGACCAACGACACTATAAGAAATAGGCATTTTTGAGGCAAAATTTTATCCGTTGGAAAACCGCGAAAAAGTATTACTTGCGGCGAGTTTGGATTCGACGCATAGTTTTTACTTTTTACACCGAAATGAGGTTGCCGCTGGGTGGTGGGGCCCATGGTGCCATGAACTTTTCTTTGCAAGGATTTTGTGATATATTGTGACGAGTATCCATTTGCGATGATTTTCATTTAAATCAACAGTGAAGATTTTTTTTTTTTTAAGAAATAGTTTCATTTTTGAAACTCAGAATGCTTGAAATTTACGTTGTGATTAGACAGTTAATTAACTTTTTACTGAAGTTTAATTTATAAATCTCTCAAATTTGAAAAAATTAACACGGTCTTTAAATGAAATATTTATTAGGTTTCTCTTTTAAAAAATAAAAAAATTATAACTTTCAACGCACATAAAATTTGAGAAATTATTAATCAACATTTTAAATATTGCTCTTTACAAACAACATACATCTTATACAAACCAACAGAAATAATTGCGAAGAACGTGCGACGACATAGAAATTGCCAAAAATGGTCAGCTGCGGCGATTTTATGCACTTATCGCGACGATTATTAATGCTGGAAAAACTCAATTTTCTTGCAGGGACGATAACGTTGGTGTAGCTAGCTCAGTCCAATACACTATGTTATACAGCTCAATTGGCAATTTTTAAAGATTAAGCCCTGTTTGAATTCAATAAGTGTTTAATCTCATTTTATTATTTTTATTTTTTAAAACTTTTATGTATAATATAATAGTAATTTTTTTAATTTTAAAATAATAATAATATTTTAAAATATTATTTTAATAATATTTTATTTAATTTTTATTTATTTATCTCAATTCACTATTTAAAATACTGTAATTAATAACCGTCAACTCGTACCAGGAAGAAGATAAAATTTTCGTAAGTGGGAAACAAAATGTGATAGATGAAAATAGCATTTATTTGTTCTTTCTAATTGATTGCTGCATGGAATTGATGGAATGTAATGTACGGAATGTTAATTTCTTTTTACCCTTAAGTCTTAAAGGATGATGAATAATTATACATTGTCTATGAATAAAATTTTGGACATATTTATAAAAAAATGAGTATTTATTTTTTTAAACTAATTTTATAAGATAAATTAGATTCATAAATTTTTTCATGATATTATAGCCAAGTTCAGAACGAATAGAGGTCCACACTATTTATTTCGGATACGGATAGAAAAAAAAAATATTGATTTACACGTGAAAGAGGGTATTGAAAAATAATCTCCACATTGCGGCCTATAAATAAAGGCTTAGACATGTTTATTAGAATTGAGTATTTTTTTTTTATTAAATTAATTTTATGAGATAAATTAGGTTATAAACTTTTTTTACTAACTATACATTGTTTTTTATAGACTAACTATACATTGTTGAATATTGTTGATAGTCATGTATATGGTAAAAAGAAATTGCACAGTGAACGAAAAATAAGAAGAAGAGGAGACCAGATAGAGATGTAGAACTCTTAAGTTTGGTTTATTTTTATAGATAAGAAGAAATATATAAAAGTTAAAATTAAATAAAATATTATTATAATATATGTTTTTAATATTAATTTTATTTTAAAATTTGAGAAAATTATTTTAAAATTTATAAAAATTAAATTTTTTATTTTATTTTATATGAAAATTTAAAAAAATAATAATAATGAGATAAAATGAAATATGAGTACGTGCGAATAAGACCATAGATAAATGTTTTTAGTAAAATATATGTTCACGCATTTGTAGTACCAACTTTTTTATAATTAACGTTTTCCACGATAGCATCAACTTTTTTTATAATTAACTTGCACCGTGCTTTTACCTGTATATATCATATGGGTGATGATATATTTATTATTTATTTATTATTTTTAGTATATTTATTTTTTATTATTTTTAAAAAGATTTTTTAGCATCCTTAAATATTAAGAAAAGAACTAAAAAGTATGTAAGTATCAAGAAAAAAAAAAGACAAGTAGTAAAGCTATTATTATTCATATTATATTATGAGTAATGATACCTTGCAGTTCTTTTATTATTGTTTTATTATCTAATTATTATTTTAGTACTATTTAATCTAGATTAAAAATGTTAAAATATGATATTCTTCATAATTTAAAAAAAAAAGTAAACTTAATCAACCAACGTAATTATATAAATTTATTCAAAATAAATTCAACAATATAAAAATTGACTCAAAAAGAAAAAGAATATCAATTTTTATAAAATTAAAATTATTTTGAATTAATTTATATAATTACATCGGTTGATTGAATTTATCTTCTTTTAAATTATATAAGAAGGGCATATTCTTATAAGATTATTAATCCAAATTCAAATAATAAAATGAAAAAAGATAATTAAATATTAAAATAATAATAAATTAAATGTAAATATATCATTATTCTTAATTATTGCTCTAAAAACAATTGCCGCGAATCGAAAGCATTCATGGTTCATGTGACGTGAGTCGGGTGACATTGTCGTCGGGGTGGCTCAATGGTAAAAGAGTCTTAATGTAGTAATAAAGACTATTTTAGATCAATATTCTTTTACGTATAAAAAGATATAACATTATAGTGTAAAAGAGTCTATACAGTGTATTTTTTTTATACAATTTTATAATATATAATTAATAATTTTATATAATCACATATAAAAAATATATATTATTTATACTCATGCAATACTACGTCATTTATAACTCATTCTTTCAAAGACCAAATTTTAATTCCGCTCCCGAAGCTGCCCCTGATTGTCATGTGAATCCGTGTACATGGCTAGGTCATAAACACCTATAAATTATAGGAAAGTTCTATACACCTTCTACATATTACTAATTTTTATTTTTTATTTTAATTTTTTAAAATTTTTAATATTTTTATTTTGAATTTATTCTTTTTAAATTAATTTAGTTTTTTTTATTTATTATCTATATATTAAATATTTAATAAAAAATAAAATAAAATAAAATATGATGTGTGAAGGTTATATGAATAGTAAGAAGTTGTGACATTTTTTTCTAAATTATAATCGTTGCTCAACTTCAAATAAAGGTATATATTCATTCTAACATGTTGTTTGGATTTGAGGTTAAGATGAAATCAGTTTAAATGAGTTTTGAAAGTTAAATAAAATATTATTATTATTATTATTTTAAAATTTTAAAAAAAATATATTAGAATTTGAAAAAATTATATTATAATTTATATTTTGTATGAAAATTTAAAGAAAATATAATAATGAATTAAAAATAAATTAAAATGAACTCAATTCGGCTCAAAATTAAAATGGGACCTAAGAAGATTGTGAAAAAATATATATATTTATTCTAAGAAAGAGATTGACAGTTGGATATTGCGTGCCATCTCTAGATTCAACGACTCTGCTTACGAGTCATTAGTGTTTAGTCCTGGGTAGATGGATTCCGCCCACCAAGTCTTATAACATAAAAACTTCATTTAGATTATAAAAATTTTACTCATTATTTTCAAACTACATGTAATTTTTTTTTTTTTTATTGTATGCCATCTTTAGATCCAAAGACTCTGCTCATGAGTCATTAGTGTTTAGTCCTGGGTAGATGGATGTCGCCCACCATGTCTTATAATATATAACTTCATTTAGATTATAAAAATTTTACTCATTATTTTCATTCTACATATATATATATATTTTTCTTATTAAATATGTAATGTATAGATGATGAGTAGAAAAAAAAATCAATTAGTAATTTGAAAATAATAAATTTTAAATTTAAAAAAATAAAATAAAAATAATCGTGAAGTATGACTTAAAATGATAAATAGCCAACCTCGATAGATTAATAAATATGATATCCAAGGACCTTTACCTAGTCTATGCAGACATTCACCGTCAAAAATCATTTTTAACTCTTATATACTGTTAAAAATAATCTTACAGCCAATTGCATGTAGGCTGATGGCAAAGTATCGCACGTCTCCAAAATTAGAGATGGATCCCCACTCCCCCAATATTTAAAATAAATAATTTATTTTTTTGAAATTCTAACTCAATTTTTTAAAATCTCATAATAAAATTAATATTAAAAAAATTATTATAATAATATTTTACTTTTTTTAAATTTTTATTTTATCCCATCTCATCTTATCTCTAAAAATAAATAAATCTTTAATATTTTATTAATTTATTCTTTCTTATTATAGCAATGTATCAAAATCCTATGAGATTTTCTCCACACGTTTTGTCCTCCATGATTAACAACACCGATAGCTTTATTAACACTCTTTTATTATCTTACACGCGGTTTTAGTTCCATTATTTCACCCAAATCTCGTTTTAGGTCCCGCTTGGATTCAGAGTTGAGCTCAGCTCATCTCAACTCATCTCAACTCATCTTCATTTTATTATTATATTTTTATAATTTTTTATATAAAACACAAATTCCTATACACCTTTTTCAATTCCCAATACACCTTTTTCAATTTCCAATATACCTTTTTCAAATTCCAAAATAATAATAATATTAAAAAATAAACTAAACTTATCTAAACTCATCTCATCTCTGAATCCAAGCGGGGCCAGTGTCTCCAACTCCAATAATCCCATCTTTAATTCAAGCCCTCCACCCATTAAAAAAAAAAAAATCAAGCTCTCCACCTGCTCCCGTGACTCTCACCCAATAAAAGTTTCACCATAAATTTTTATCCAATTTGACCACAAAGATTAATTTTGATATTTCAAAAGATGCATGAATCCTTTTAAAAGATTTAGAAAAGCAAGACCAATATAGTGAATGGCCAGCATCCTACAAATCGACTAGATTATATAGAGGAAGAGTTATATGCATTCAACAATCTATTTGAATATTATAGTGGACAATAATATAAACAATAACGTCATAAGATTCCCGAACAACTCTATTAGTATGGTTAATATCTTGTCGTCACATACTATCTAGTTGACAAAATCTTTTTTGCTTTATGAAGTGAAAATGCTAGTAATTCTTATCTACAAAAGAAAAAAAAAATAGTTCTAAATAAAAGAAAAAAAGTGGTACAAAACAAAAATTTCTTCTTATTTTTTTAATTGATTTTTCTTCGAATCAATTATTGTTAAAAATAATAATTCGCAGTGGAAAAATACCTCAGGCTTGGCTTAAAGAATTGCTCCACAAGTTTCTCCAGCACGACAAAAACAAGCGTTTTCTCTTAGTGGTGAAGTGTACTACGTAGTTATAAAACTAGAGTAACACTTAACAATCCACAGCCTAAAAACCGTTTCAAGAGAGAACAAATGAGAGAGAGATTTTCACTTTTCAGATTGGTCACTAAAACCAAACTAGTGGGGGACTATTTAGAGTCAACCCACATATGGCTGGCATTAAAAACCAGCCATTACTCTGCAATTAAAATTGCAGTTACAAAATATTTATTTTGTAACGTATGGCATTTAAGCCAAACGTTACAAACTATGTAACGTATGGCATTAAATGTCATACGTTACTAACAAAGGGAGAGGGGCAGCCCACTTGGGCGCCCCACCAGTCAACATCTCTCACTCGCACACAGTGGGCATGACCCTAGGTCAGCATCTCTCTTATGTTCTCAATCTTGTTCATATAAGTAAATAGGCCGTGCGACCACCAAGCACATCTAAAAAAAAAAAAATTGGGAGTACATACACCAAATCTCTCCCAGAGAAGACCAGCATAATAACATCCCCGAAGTGTATGGTCATGTCCTAGACTTATTCGATCGCATCAAAGTCAAGTATTTTCGAACCCTCTTGAGTTTAATGAACTCAGAACAATGCTTGACTTTTTCCAAATCATTTCAATGTGTTCACAACTTTAGCCGCTACCAATATGCAGCGTCATAGTTTGACGTCAGCAAACACTATCGAAGATACGATATCGAAAAAATCTTCCTTTTGCACTCATATCATTCAACTTTGGTTAAACCGCTTTCCTAGCAATACCTCTTTAGACCGAATCAATCATGGCCATAGACAACATGCCAAAGTAGCAAACGTTTTAACCTCTATCTTATGACATAGTCAAAAGTAAAGGACACCTAAAAAATGAGACTCGCACAGTGAGAAAGAGGGGAACCATTTACTCACTTACTCATATGGTCGAATAAGCACATGTAGTATGAAACACATGCTACGGTGGATTTCTCTTTCTCAAAGAGCATATGTCTATATCAACACCGTACAGATCTTTAGTCTAGGCGTTCATTAAGCGTCTAACTCAAGTTTCTCTATTTGCACGCCTCCAAGGCGTCAAAGAGAATCTCGCATTTGGCTAATCTCAGGCTACATGGATGGTGGGTAATCCATTCACAGTCTTCTCAAAAGACCTCATCTTAGCTCCCACTAAGGCGACATATCTTTGTGTTAACTAACTTATCCCTTTGGACAAGTACTTAGGGACACAATGTCTCATCTCTTCTTACTACTTAAGCGCTAGAAGCGATTGCTCGTGTGAGTGAGCTAATCTTAGCCTGTTGACATATCTTGTGTGTGTGTATTAGTAAAAAACAATACGATAAAGACAAGAACTAAATCATATTGTATTAATATCCCAAAGGAAATGTTACATCTCAATGTTATTTGTAAATCAAATTACATTTACAATCTACGTAGTCCTAGATTCCTAACATGAGCCTCATATACATCTCGTGCAATAGGTTTTGTTAAGGGACAGCAACCATGCGACTCGTAGAAAGATGTTTCAGAACCACTTCCTTTTGCGCTACCATATCTCTTATGTAATGATATCTGATATCTATGTGTTTGGTTCTTCCATGATATTTTGAGTCCTTAGCATATGCGAGAGCTGTCATGCTATCACAGAATATTGTCACCGGATCTGAAGTATCCGTGCCAATGTCTAAATACTTGAGGAACCTCCGTAACCAAACAGCTTCTTGAACTGCTGCAGAACAAGCTATGTATTCTGCCTCCATGGTGGATAAAGCTATACAGGGTTGTTTCTTGCTGCTCCATGTAATGGCGCCATTGTTGAGCAGAAAGACATACCTAGTGGTTGATTTACGCTCATCTAGGTCACTGCCCCAGTCGGCATCGCTGCAACCTCTTAGCTGCAAATCTGAACCTTGATAGCACAGCACATAGTCTGCAGTTCCCTTCAGATATCGCATAATCCTCTTGACTGCTTTCCAGTGAGCCAATCCGGGGTTAGATTGGAATCTACTTACTAAGCCAACTGCATAGCATATGTCAGGTCGAGTACACATCATTGCGTACATCAAACTACCCACAACATTAGCATAAGGGACACGGGCCATCTTTTCCTTTTCTTTTTGAATCTTAGGACACAACTCTTTAGACAAGTTCTCGCTTCTTGCAATAAGGGTGTCAATGGGCTTACATTCACTCATTAGGAAATGCTCAAGAACTTTATTTATGTAAGTCTGTTGGGACAAACACAAAAGTCTCTTAGAGCGATCTTTATAGATCTTAACTCCCAGAATGTATTCTGCCTCACCCATATCCTTCATCTCAAAATTGAAGGATAACCACTCTTTTGTGGCGACTATCAACCCTTTATCATTTCCAGCTAGTAGTATGTCGTCAACATATAATAACAACATAATAAAACTCTTCTTAGATCTTTTGACATAGATACAATGATCCTCTGTGATCATCGTAAACCCATTCGTGAGAATGGCTCGATGGAATCTGAGATACCATTGTCTAGATGATTGTTTTAGGCCATATATAGATCGTTTGAGCCTGCACACTTTGCGCTCTTGACCTTTGACCACAAAACCAGTGGGTTGATCCATATAGATCTCCTCATCTAGTTCTCCATTGAGAAATACTGTCTTAACGTCCATCTGGTAGAGTTCCAAATCCATTTTTGCTACTATAGCTAGAATTAGGCGAATTGAGGCAAACCTCACCACTGGTGAAAATGTTTCCTCATAGTCTATACATTCTTGTTGGGTATATCCTTTCGCCACTAAGCGAGCTTTGTACCTATCTATTGATCCGTCCGACTTGCGTTTGATCTTAAGAACCCATTTGTTCCCAATAGGTTTACGCTCTGTCGGTAGATCAACCAGATCCCAGACCTGATTAGTTTTCATAGACTCAATTTCATCATTAAGAGCTTTCATCCACTCATCTTTAGTAGAAGATGAGAAAGCCTCATGAATTGTCCTAGGCTCATCATCATCATGTGGAGCTACCATAAAAGCTTCCCCTTCAATCTCAAAACGACGACGGGGAATAATTTCACGTGTGCTTCTACGCGGCTGAGGTTGTTGTGATTGATTGACAAGTGGTGTGCTCCCACTCGGATTTAATTCCTTATTTGTAGGAGCTTGAAGAATTTCTTCCTCATTCTCAACTAAATTCCTTGGAGCACTTTCTTCTTATTCCATAATCTCATGAAGTTCTAAACTCCTATCAACCTCACCTCTACTTGGAAATTCATTTTCAATGAAGTCCACATCTCGTGATTCAATTTCAGTCATACTTCCATCAGTTTGTTCACCTATTAACACATACCCTTTAGAGTGTTCTGAGTACCTTATAAAGATACACTTCTTCCCTCTAGGGCCTAACTTTCCATACTTATGAGAAAGATCGTGAACAAAACCCGTTGAACCCCATGGCTGCAAGTTACTCAAATTGGGTTTCTCGCCGGTCCATAGTTCATATGGGGTGGAAGTTACTGATTTGGAGGGAACTCGGTTAAGAATGTAGGCAACAGTCAAAAGAGCATCCCCCAAAAAGAAATTGGTAGGTTTGCTTGCGCCATCATTGACCTAACCATCTCAAGCAGTGTTCGATTTCTCCTTTCCGCCACTCCATTTTGTTGTGGCGTACTTGGCATCGTCAACTGTCTTTTGATTCCTTTTTCATCGCAGAGCCTTTTAAATTGCTCAAAAAGATATTCTCGTCCTCGGTCAGTTCTCAGAGTTTTTAAACTCTTGTCTAACTGATTCTCAACCATTCTTAAATATCGCCTAAAACACTCAAATGCTTCAGACTTATGGGAGATTAAGTAGACATGACCATAATGTGAAAAATCATCTATAAATGTGATGAAATAAACACCTCCGTGTCTCGCCTTTATAGACATTGGACCACAGATGTCAGAATGGACTAATTGCAGTGGAAAAGATGCCCTATTGGCTTTTCCAAATGGTTTTCTCTTAGCTTTTCCCATTAGACAATATTCACATGTGGGCAAGATGACCTTAGCGAGATTACCCATTAGGCCTTCTCTAGCTAATCGAGTCATTCTATCTTTCCCTATATGGCCAAGCCTAGCATGCCATTTATATGAATCCAAATTATCAGATGCAGAAAGAAAAGTAATAGATTCATTCATATTTGAATAATCCAAATTCATTATCATAAAACCATCTTGAAGAAAAGCATTGCCATAAAACACATGGCCCAAATAAAAAGAAACGTGATTGTTTTCAAATTCAATCCGAAAACCAAGTCTTAAAAGAGTAAGTACAGAAAGTAAATTTCGTCGGATTTCGGGAGCGTATAACACATTGTGGAGGAAAAGAGTGCAGCCACCCCGCAAGTCCAGCTTGTAGGTACCAAGTCCTAGCACCTCCACGCTAGCTCCATTCCCCACCTTGATATCACGACTCCCAGCTGGAATCCGGCGATATTCCACAAATCCGACTCTATCTCGCGCTATGTGTTCGGTCGCTCCTGAATCAACAGTCCACACAGGATAGGAGTGAGCAACCATCACATGGCTAGTTACAAAAACAATACGAGAAAAATTAAAATATACCTTCTTCAGCTCAGTGCAGTCACGAGCGAAGTGGCCTTTCTTTCCGCAGTTATAACACTCTAATTTTGACTTGTTCTTCCCACGCTTGCCCCTTTTGCTGCGTTGAGAAGTTCCTGACACTTTCTTAACTTGTCCAGCAGCTACCCCATTCTTGGACTTCCAACGCTTAGGTTTTGATGCCTTGCGTGAACCAAAATTAGCCACATAGGCCGAATGATTGGGTTTAGCGGCCTCTAGGCGCTCAGCCTCCAATTCTAAGTGACGCGAGATATCATCAAAATTTTTTATATTCTCATTATGCGTCAGATTCTGGCTCATGTTCTCCCAAGAACTTGGTAGTGATCTTATCACTGCCTGGACTTGTTGTTCATCAGTCAGGTTGTTTCCTGCCGTCTTAAGTTCGCGGATCATGGTTGACATAGCCCTAAGATGCTGCTTCATCGTATGGTCAGAGCGCATCTTATAGGAGTCAAACCTCATGGTTAATCCACGTAACCTAGTGGCCGAAGTTCCACCAAACTTCAACTTCAAAGCCTCCCACATGCTTTGGGCAGTATCATAGGTCTCAAACTCACACATTAGATCATTGTGCATGCTGCTTAACATTATTATGCGCGCGCACCGATTTTTCTTAGCCCATTCAAAATAGGCTAATTCATCTAATCTGTGTTGTTCTGAGTCCCCTTCCTTGGGCTTAGTCAGGGAGTGAGACAAGGCCTCTACGACTTCTTGCTCATCTAAGACATATTGGATCTTGCGATGCCATATGTCATAGTTCTCCCCATCCAATTTTTTCCCTTTATTTAAATCGGCAACAATACTCTTGGATGCCATTTCACTACAAAACGTAAAGGAGGGATATTACACACACACCTGAGAAATCTGCCGCGTCCATTCAAGTTAGAAAAAAAATAATTTAGACATGTCGCAAGATCGAAAAATCGCTAGGTTTTAGAATCATCTCTTGCGCCACAATATCCAATTATTAAATTTCTAACCTAATTCCCGCGCAAATTTAAAAAAATATGGGAGATTTAATCATAAATCTCAACCATACTCCCACTATCTAAAGTAGTCACCTAGTCCTAGTCACGCGTAGAGACAGATCCTACTAAAATCGCGATAACCTGTTGGGCCAGTCTACAAAGACAGCTACAACAACCACAGCAGCCTGTTGGGCCAGTCTACAAAGATGGTTCATATAAGACCATTACAGTTCATTTTTCTTATTCCATCAGTGCATTTACAGTTCTTACTGGGGCTACCATGGTGTTGTCGCTATACAGTGCATTTACAGTTCTTACTGGGATCACTGCAATTCTTTCAGCCTATCAATTTACACTGACAACTCTAACTAAGACTACTTAGTGGGAATTTCCTATTTTATCACTAGAATAAATAAAGGCTAATGTCTAATCATACAAGCCTAACATTTATATATGATAAAATAATAACACATTCACATGTTGTATACATACATGTTATCACATTTAATCAACCAAAAATTAAACATAATATCACATGTAATAAAATGAATATCATCAAATATCCACATGTAATCATATTTAATCTAAAGCATTAAATAAAAGTATCACATGTTATAACAGGAAATATATCTAAGCATATATTAAAACATGCATTTTTATTTTATTTTTTTTAATGATTATTAAAATATATATATATATATATATATATATAAAACACTTGCACCATGAGATGCTCACGGTCCAGTGGTGGGGGGCGAATTAATTTCGCATCTGGGGCTGTATATATATATATTATTAAAGAAATGGGGTTGGGCTGTATAAAAACCCAGCCCAAGACCGGACTTAAAAACCACATGGGCCGCAAGGCCCAAGCCCGGCCCAGGAAAAATTAGAAGAGATTCTGCTCTCTTCTTCAATCTTCGGCCAGGGCACTGTTCACGTGAACAGTGCCCAATTTTCAGAAACCAAAAACAGCGCCCCAGGCAGCTGCCCATCGCCGGAAACTGCCGTCCCATCACGGGAAACAACCTCCGGAGGAGGCTGGGTGCTGCCGCAGCACCTAGGGAGGTGCTTGCCGCACCTGGGTGGTGCACGCAGCACCACGGTGGTGCTGGCAGCACCCTTCTGGTGCGCGCAGCACCGTTCTGGTGAGCGCAGCACCGAGGCGGTGCTTGCAGCACCGCTGGGTGCCCCACGGTGCACCATGCACCGTGGGCTCCAGGCGGTGCATGCGGCACCGTGGTGCGCGCAGCACCATTTCAAGAGTGCTGCGCAGCACCCTACGGTGCGCGCTGCACCACCACGCTTAGGTGGTGCGCGCTGCACCACCGCGCTCAGGTGGTGCGCGTTGCACCACCGCGCTCAGGTGGTGCACACAGCACCACTGCACCGGCTTCAGCCAAATTTTTTTTTTTAAACGTAGCAGCCTCAGCAAAAAAAAAAGTCACATTTATAATTTGCATGCATATGCAAAATAAAAAAAAAAAAACTGGAAGCAATTACGACTGCTCTGATACCAATGTTAAAAAAAATAATTCGCAGCAGAAAAATATCTCAGGCTTAGCTTAAAGAATTGCTCCACAAGTTTCTCCAGCACGACAAAAACACGCGTTTTCTCTTAGTGGTGAAGTGTACTACGTAGTTATAAAACTAGAGTAACACTTAACAATCCACAACCTAAAAACCGTTTCAAGAGAGAACAAATGAGAGAGAGATTTTCACTTTTCAGATTGGTCACTAAAACCAAACTAGTGGGGGACTATTTATAGTCAACCCACATATGGCTGGCATTAAAAACCAGCCATTACTCTGCAATTAAAATTGTAGTTACAAAATATTTATTTTGTAACGTATGGCATTTAAGCCTAACGCTACAAAATATTTACTTTGTAACGTATGGCATTTAAGCCAAACGTTACAAACTATGTAACGTATGGCATTAAATGTCATACGTTACTAACAAAGAGAGAGGGGTAGCCCACTTGGGCGTCCCACCAGTCAACAATTATGTATTGTCCAATATAAATAGAACCTCAAACACATGAGCCATCAATCTCTGAACCTCTCTCTATTGTAAAATTTTTCTCTTAATAATAAAAGTTTGTATTTTCTCTTATGTGTTGATATCATTCCCACTCTTCCTATCTGTCTATTCCTCCCTGTTCCATTCAATTGCCGTCTGTCTCCTCTATTCTTACGAACTCCGCTGCACACAATACTCCACTCCTTTCTCCCAATACTGATGGCTTTGAGTTTTTTCTTGCATTCTTATGGCGTGTTCTTTCATTACATATGAGATAAAATAAGATTTTTTAAATAAAAATAAAAATAAAATATTATTAAAATATTAATTTTAATATTATTATTATTATTTTAAAATTGAAAAAATAAATTTTTTACTATATTTTATATAAAAATTTAAAAAAATTATAATAATAACAAGATAAGAATTTGGATCTAAATCCCCGCTCTGCTTCCCTTGAAGCCTTCCAAGTTCCAACCTCTTCATTTTCCTTCGATTCGGAATTTCGGAGTAATGCCATCAAAATTTAAAATATACGATTATTTTATTTTATAATCTCCCCATTAAAAAGTTGATGAACGTACAGTATCAAGCTTGCTAAATCATTACTTGATTTCTTTCGCACAAGCAGTCAGAACATTTATCAAACCAAAATCCGATTTGCCTTTGCTTTACTTATTTTTTTAATCACTCGTGTCGAAGGACATAAATTACCCCACGTATCGGAATGAGAGAAGGAATATCTTCTACTTATGGTAGTACTTAGGTCTAGGGGTGCTCTCCGCATATACGGACGCAGGCATCTTTTTGTCTGCCCTCCACCTCTCGCCTAAACGGGGTGGAAGATTTTAACCATTGTCCACCTCCCATGTGCGGGGGCAGATACCCCACACCGCACACGAGAGGCAGAATCGGGGGTGTATCCGTCTGCCCCCAGCATATTATGCATATCCAATGTGTTTCTGGGTCATTTGGCCCAAAAACTATCTTTTTAATTTCTAATTTTTTTTTGGGCTTATGATTTAGTAGTTTTACAACAAATTATAAAAATATAAAATTGTATAAATAGCATAATTAAAAAAAATAACTAAAAAAACATAATAAAAAGAAATTTAAGAAAGTATCAACTATTAAATTAGTCAATGCCCTAGGTCCTACTCAATACTCTATTTATTGTTACAAATTAAAATAATATTACAAATATCAAATAATAAAAGTGAGTTATTAATCTATTACAAATTAAAATAAGCCACAAATATCATAATGTTTAACAAATGGAGTTGATGTCTTGAATCTCTTAATGAGTCCAGAGATTCCAAAAAGATTGAAGTGTCGATCCTTGGAAGTTGGAACATGTGAGTTGTGAGCCTGTGAGGTGATGACGTAAGATGATAAAATCTGAAAGAGAGAAACAATTTAAATATCAATTTTTTTATAAGTAATTTAAAATTTAAATATCATAAATAAATGAAATGATAAAATATTAAAAATGAGTTTCAAAATTAAAAAAGTCAAATATAAAAAATGATAGTCTAAAATCTTAGTAAAATTATAACTAACCAAGATGAGATTGAGACATTTTCTTGGGCCTATAGGAAAGTCAAAATGCAACAAAATTAGATGTTGTGTCAATTATGGGTGGAACGCATACAATAATTAAATTTGACATTAAGAAATAAGAATTACTCCACTTTAATATAAATGAAATGAATTGTAGCAATAAATTAATAATAAAAAATGTGATATTTATTATTTATAAGACTCAGCCTGTGAAGTAGTCCCCTCCTCAACATTCGCAAAGTCAAGAATATCTAAAACGTGAATTATAGTCCCCTTGATCCAATTTTGTGAGCAAATTAAGGCCTCCACAATGGTAGGAGATAACGAACTTTGAAATGGATCCAACACAAGTCCTCCAATGCTAAAAGCGGATTTAGATGCTACGATACTCATTGGGATAACCAAAACACTGCATGTTATCTCAACAAGAATGGGGTACTTCACTGCATTGACCTTTCACCATGCTAATAAATCAAAATCTTCTACATATGGTTTCAAGCCCGCTGCCAAATACAGGTCTACATCTGACTTCACCTTAATGGGTTGAGAGCTAAGTTGAAGGTCTTCAATCATGTTTTGGGCCCAGACGACCTTACACATTTTGGCCGTCGAGGCATCTGGCACAGGCACTGCACTCGGTGTAGGAATGGGTGCATTACCACCCTTAATCAATGTAAACTCATCAAGTAATTTGATGAGAGTCTCTTTAACAATTTCCACAATCTGAGTAGCTTTTATTGTCCCAAATGTTAATCTCAACCCATACTTCATGTCATCAAGCTTAATTTGGGGGTCAAGAGCACTAGCCACATATAAAAGCACATTTTGCTTCGTTATATCCCCCTAATATTTATCATATTTCACCCTCATGGCTACTCCCATCTCCCGAATCTTGCTATGATCACTCAAAACCATCTCAGTTATCTCATTTCGCACCCTACAAATTTGTTAAGAGAAGTCATGAGCTGTAGGATACAAAGTACCAAAGATACTCAATCTCACCTCATAGAAAACACGTAAGCATTCAACAAAAATTGAAATCACAGCCCAATCATTTTCAGTTGGATGTCCCAATCTCCCATGGTCGTCAAAATACCTTACAAATTGGATGTCCTCATCACCCATTAATTTGAAAGCTTTTTTATAATCTTGAACCGCCTCCAACATCATAAATGTTGAATTCCATTTAGTTGGCATATTCGTGCAAAGGCCCCATTTGGTTGTTACGCCTACATTCTTTGCAAAAATTTTAAAATTTTAAAATTTAGAGGGAGAAGATCTCACAAACTTCACTGTCATTCTGACTCTTACAATTGAGTCATCAACATCTTTTAATCCATTGGTAACCACCAAATTGAGAATATGGGCAGCACATCTCACTTGCAAATAATCACCCCCCAATATTGTTCTATTTGCCTCTTTAAGATCGGATTTTAAAAAGGCCAATGCGATATCATTAGAACTTGCACTATCAACTGTAATAACAAGAACTCTAGCCAAACCCCACTTTGTGATTGAGGCATCCAATGCCCTCTCAATTGTTTCAACTTTATAATCCGTAACCTGACAAAACTTCAAAATCTTCTTGTGCAATTTTCAATAAGATGTATGTAGTGTATAATCAAAGACATATAATTGTAATTCTGAACTGATGTCCAAGTGTCGGTAGTGAGACAAACAACTAGCCCTGCCAAAATCCCCCTCCATGAATCTCTCTCTTTTTCATATGTTTCTTTAACATCTTTTGTAACAGTATAGTAAGAAGGAATATTGAATTTAGATTCCAAGCAACGAGAATATGCTTGAAACCCCTCACCATCAACAACCTGGAATGACATCTCATCCATGATGACCATTCTTGCCAAGTGTCTCCTATATTCTTCCGGATCATATTTGGTATACCCCTTCAATGTAGCACCCCTACTACTACCATCAACCATTTTTTTTAGTCCGATCTCTAGTCTAGATTGGCTCCTTTGTTGTAAAAATTTTAATATAAGACTTTTTTTGCACTACTCTTCCAAGTGCACTTTTATATGGGAGGTAACATGTTTTCTATAATGGCATCCATAAATTTTACCATAATGCATACATTTGGCCTAAGAGTTATCGGGATCGTTACCCTCTACTTTCTCAAAATGACCTAGACAATCGAAATAGGTTTTTCAGAAATGGGCTTGGGGCCAAGGCAATCAGTGGGGGCTGTGGGAGGGTTAGTGGGGGCAGGACTAGAGTCGGTGGAGATAGAAGTAGGGTTCTCATCGTCAAGTATGTCAATGTTGATGGGAGTATTGATAGGAGTATGACATGAATCGCTAAAACTCGATGGAGTAGTTGACATACTTCACAAATAATTTAAACTCACAAATCTGAAAGTGAAACAGGCAATAACAACCAAATTTCAAGTTGAAATTTTTAACAATATAATATTTCAATATACACATCAAATTATCAATTTCATTTTTAACACATATTGTGACTGTGACAATAATTATCTAATCAAATTAAAAAATATATACCAATCAGATATAAGTATTTAACTGTTAATACATAATTATTAATTATATAAGTGATTGTAAAATATGAAAATATCTAATATAGTGCTCAATCCGAAATTGAATCAGCTTTAATATCTAAAATGAAAAGTAATCAACCCTAAATTAAATTCAGGTTTCGGATTGGAACCCTAATAAACCGAAACCCTAATTAATGCAAATTCACAGAATTTAGGATTGGAACCCTAAATTAATTTAGGATTTCAATCCTAAAAAAATTTCACAGCACACGGAATCAAACAATTTAACAAACTTTCAAACACATGCACAAGCGAAAATCCACAGCACACGATAACCAATAACCCATCCTCCATCTCCATTTCAACCCAACCAACCTCCAATCTCCATAACTCAACTCAACAATAATGAATAATCAAACTACAAAAATAAATAATAAAGAAAAAGAAAATGGGAGTGTGAGGTCTGCGTGCTATCTGTTGTTTGAAGAGACTCGAAATAGCGATGGTGCCAAATGCCGATACCAATAATTTGCACGAGGGATGACAGCAGATATCCCGATGGAGCCACGATGGCGAGAAGCACCACACAGAAACCCTAACGGCCTAAAATTGTCTAAATCGCCCCGCCAGGGGGGGTGTTAGGGTTTAGACTTGGGGGCACGGGAAATGATCTATCGAGGGGGAGGGGTGTTATTTACCCTAGACCAAAATGATGCCGTTTTAGTCTAGGGTAAGTTAAAAAATAAAACATAGAAGCAAAACGAAGTCATTTTGCCTCTGGTTTTTTTTTTAAATATCATATAATATATATGTATATATAATATATAATTAATATAATATTAGAAATATATTTTTAATAATATATTTTATGTCAGGCGGGGAAAAAGGGGGGCGGGGGCACCCCCCATCCGCCCCCCACCACAACACTGCCCCCTCTTTACGGGACGGGGGGCCCCGCACCCCGCTGTGCAGGGCAATGAATCTGCCCTGCTCAGGCGAGGGCGAGGCGGACGGGGCTATTGGGCAGGGGGCAGATCTCCTACTGCCCACCCCTACTTAGGTATATTGATTCAGATTTTGAACGCAGGAATCCAAGGCCCAGTATGGATACAAAGTTCTCAACTATTTTCGTACGGTAAATTCATTTTTAATCCAAACGCTTGTGAATTAAGTTTAGAATAATGATATATTTACTATTTATCTACCACTCTTCTATATTTTTTTAATTTTCTTTTTACTTAATAGTTAAGAAAATGATTATTAGTGAAATTATAATTTTTTAAAATTTTTCTTAATAATTAAGGATGTTAAAGAAATAGTTAAAAGAAAATAATAAAAACATAAATACACTAAGAGTGGTAAACAAGTAGTAAATCAATAGTAAGTGTATCATTACTCTTAAGTTTAACTCGTATTTTTATTATCGTTAAACTCACTTTTTTATTCAATGTGCTGCAGTATCGAGATGATTCTATTCGACTTATTGCTGTCAGTTACCACTTACATCATTGGTATTATTGGCATCATATGATGCCGACGATCAAACCATCGACGATCCCAATCCCGACCAACCTCTAATAGTCCCCTATGCGCAAATTGAAATCCGAAATGAGTTTTGAACTATTTGAATCTTTTTTGACCCATCGTCGGCCACCGTTAGCTACACCGTTGGCATCTCCAAACTCGCCTCTCATCAGAGATCAACTCCTTGAAATCTCATCTCCGGCAACATTGTCGTCGTCTGTCATGTGTCTCACACGTCCTCGACAACACTATTTCCAAACCATTATTTATTCTTTTTAAATTTGTAAATAAATCTTATTAAGATAAAATATGAATATTTTAAAAGATATAAAGAAAAAATAGAAATATTGATGGATGGTAAAATATAAAAGTATACAGTTTTTACTTTTTTCATCTCAAGTAGCTGTTTGCCGAGATGAAAAAATATTTTATTTTAACAAATAAAATACACAATTTTAACAAATGAAATATTTTATTTTATTTTATTTTATAGGTCAAATTTTAAGAAACGGTGTATTTCAACTTATAAAATACATAGTTTCTTAAAATAATTATATAAAATTTTAATTTTAAGAAATTGTGTATTTTATTTTATATAAAAATAAAATTTGTAAATTGTGTATTTTATTTTATATAAAATATTTTAAATTACATAGACCAGGTCAAATTTTAAAAAATTGTGTATTTTATTTTATATAAAATTAATTATATCAAATATTTTATCAAATTTTAACATGGTCTAATTAAAATATAATTTGATTTGATTTTTTTTATAATTTTACGAAGTCAAAAAATTTTTAAATTGATAATTATTATTATTTAATGGATAAAAATATTATTATTTATTTATATACAAATTCATTGATTAAAAAAAGTTGTTGGATCCATTTATACTAATTTTCCAATAACTTAAACTCATCTCATTTTATTTTCAATTCAAACATACAAAAACTCATTTAAATTCACTCATTTTATTATTATTCATAATTTATTTTATCTCATTTTTAAATCTAAATGAGATCTAAATTTTAAAAGAGAAATATATATTTTTTAATCTATTGGATAAAAATAGTAAAACTATTAAAAAAATCTAACCCGATGAACGGGCCTAATAATACTTAGGTCCTGATTGGCGTTGTCTGATGCTCACAAAAGTGGTCTGGAGCAACCCTACCGTTTTCATAGATGTATCTATAATAATGAATATAAAATAAGTACATTTTATGTAAAAGAGAATGACACGTACAGATTTATGTAATTTAGCATAAGCCTATGGCCATAAGTCGAAGATAAAGGGTAATGGACGTATGCTTATGCTAAAGGGTATTGCTCCAGGGACCAATATCCCAATGGTCTACCTACAACTCCAACAGATTAGTGCATTTCAAAATTTTTATTTTTTTGACTTTTTTTATTCATTTTTTTAACATTTTAAAATATTTTTTTAATATAAAATACATAAACTTAATAATATTTACACAATATTTAAGATTGATTTAAAAAAAAAATGGATCAACAATCGATACATAATGGGTTCACTTAGCATTATCCAATTTTTATAATGAGAATATTCACACTTGACCTCCATTCTCTCTCTTTACACTTTTTCTCCGCCACTACTTTTTGATATCTTGTTCTTTTCCTTTTTCAATTTTATTCCTTCATCTCCTTTTTGTCATTTGTTTTTATTTTTAAAATCAAATGACACGTTATGATAACATAAACATATTTATATGAGTCGTACCGTATCATATTGCGATTGCTTAATGGATTGAGTTGACCCATTATAATACGTAATGATATGTTAAAAAAAATTAAAATTAAAATTATATACTTATATTTAAAAATAAAATTATTAGTATTCTCATTTTATTATTTTTATTATTTAGATTGTAAATTTGAATTTATAATTAGTTTTATAACTTTATAGATATTATAATTTTAACATTTATATAAAATTATTCTAAATTTGATCAAGTAATTTTAGGCTTATCTAATTAATTTACATAAACATATTTACATGAGTCCTATAGTATCATTTTAACTTATTCTATAATATTTATTAATAGATTGACACGACATAATTCTTTATATTAACGAATTATGTTAGACTTTAAAATTTTAACATGATAAATTTAACAAATTTAACGAATTGGATTAGAATTAATTTATATAATATAATATATATATCTTGATATAACAAGAATACGAGTCATTATTGACAAAAATACGATTTGACACGTATTATAATATATGCTATATTAGAATTGAGTTATTTTTATCCCCCATCAAATCATAAAACTAAGAAGTTAAACGATTTCACAGAAAGACGGATGGAGAAAGAAAAAAGAAAGAAGAGAGACAAAAAGAACGTACTTGAGCTTATTAGACCGGCTTCAAAGACATCTCAGGAAGTCTGAAAAGCAAAAGACACCTGCGAGCAGACTAACACCTCTGCCGTTAGACCTCGCAAAGATTAGACAACCTGAATTACTTATATATATATATATATATATATATATATATATATATAAGAATCATAGCCGCAAAATACATGAAAATATTGTTAATAATAAAAACGTTGAAGCCCTATTTTCTGGAGAAATAATTGTTAACTCGAGTCCGTATGTAATTGTGCCACTTCATTAAAAAATATTTTCAGTTTTATATAATTATTCTTTATTTTAGATAGAGTTGTAAAATAATTTTAAGTTTATTATTTTTCAAATATTATATTTCCATGGATTTGATATTCCAATCCGTCTAATAAGTCCATGAAAAATTGAAAATTGAAAACAGAACAAGAATAGCCAGAACCGAATTTATCATAGCTGCGATGACATATAAATAACAAAAATGCCTTTCACATGCTGATAGTGAAATGATATGTGGACGTTGACGAATTTGGAAGAATATAAAGCTCGAGAATTCTATTAAACAAACATGTGTGGCTCTCTAAGGTACGGAGACACGGCGGCCCGTGAAGCTCGTATGCGAATTGGATATTGCCGTTGCCCGTTGCGGAAGGCCTGTGCAGTATGCACTTGTTGGATAAAAGGCTTTACTCAATTAAATTTGAATATTGACAGCTCGGCTCCTGGTGGCATATGACGATAAGAAAAACTATATTTTTTTCTCATGTCGATTCAATTCAATTTATTTAAATTAATAATTTTATTAGTATTTAAAAAAATATTTTAATCATAATAAAATTATACAAAATTAATCTTACAAATTAATATAATATAATATAATCTGTCATATTATAAAATTATTTTATTATAAAATAGATTTAATAAATAAGATAAAGTCACAAATTGATTTGTGAAATTGTTTTGCGTAATTTTTTTTTATGGATATAACAATCTTTTTCTAATTTGTTCCATTCATATTTAATCTCATTAGATTACCTTTTTCTTATATATGATAATAAATTATTAATTTGGTAACTTTATTTATTTATTTTATTTTATTTTACTTTGATAATATTTTATATTTCTACCAATTAAATGTTGATAATAACTATATTCTAAATAAATTAATATCAATATTTATCACATTCATTATATATTAGGATAATACTATATATAATCCAAAAAATTAGACTCATTTGCAGTCCAAATAAGATATAAATAGAAAAATATATATTTTAGAATAAGATTGATTAAAATATCCTTATTTATAAATAAAAAATTCTAAAAATCTTAAAAATTTATTTCATTTAATCATAAAATAAGAACGTTTCTATGTGAACTGCAATGTAGTCCATTAAATATAGGTTGTAATAAGAATTATTCTAAATATTAATAGTAATAATAATTCTATTCAAATTAATATTAGCTAATTAATTTATCTTTATCACATTTTATATTTAATAATGATCACATTTTATATTTAATAATAACAAAACAAAATAAATTTCTTAATTACAAAAATACCTACATATTTGGGGAGAGAAGTGAGAAATAAAGGTTATAGTGTTTCGCTAAGTTACTATTCACCCACATATTTGATTAGTTACTATATGTTGAACCCAAGGTTTCAAGTTTCATGTAAATCTACAAATAGATTTTGATGATAACAAATGAATCCAAAGAATAAAGGAGTCTCAAGCTCAAGTTGTCCACACAATATAATCAAGCACATCAAGGAAGCAAGTATGAGCAAGAAGGGAACAAGTTTACATTAAAATTATAGAGTAATGTTGTAAATCTCTTAAAAATTCAAAATTAGGATTAAGGCTCAAAATTAATATTTTATCATAAAACATTAAAATACATTTTTCACATATGCATGAATATTTTGAAAATTAAATTTGAAAATTTTGAAAGATGATTGATTGTCATCTTTCACATGTGCATGACATGATTAAAGATTTGAACTTTGAAAATATTAAGATGATTGATTGTCATCTTTCACATGTGCATGTTTTATTTGAATATTTTCAAAAGTGGTGGATGCTTTTCTTGACTTATGTAAAAGGTAGATGTCTTTATTTGAAAATTTTGAAAAATAAAGTGTGCTCCTTTTGTCATATGCAAAAAGTAAAAGATTATGTTTGAAATTTTTGAAAAGTAAAGTGTGCTCCTTTTGTCACATGCAAAAAGTAAAAATATTAGATTTGAAATTTTTGAAAAATAAATGATGATGTTTTTGACATGGGAATCTTTTCAAATTTGAAATTGAAAAATCATTTGCCTATAAATAGCTCACTTGAGTTTTACAAAATTCACAACAAGAGCTTCCACATCTATTGCTAAGTTTTGTATCATTTCTTCAAAGCTCTCATTCTCTATTTTCTAAAATTTTGAGCCTTAATTCTTGTTCTTGTTGAGAGAGATATAGGTTGCGCTCTATTGTTTCTATCTCACTCATTGAGGAGTGTACTTTGATAGTCTACCTACTATCAACTCTTGTATTTGTAAAAGGGTGTGTATAACCCTTGTGTGTGTAGAAGGTGTTCTACACGGGAAATAGTTAAATTACCAAGTGTGAGGTGATTGGAAGTGTAGAAGGTGTTCTATACGGGGAATAGTTAAATCACCAAGTGTAAGGTGATTGGAAGTATAGAGGGTGTTCTACACGGATTCTTTGGAGTGGTGCTGCTCAAAGGTGTAATAGGTTTCTATCTCCACCTAAAAGAGATTGAATAGTGGATTTGGGGATCCTCAAGAGATAGCTTGAGGCGAGGACGTAGGCAGTGGGGCCGAACCTCGTTAACATACTGAGTTTGCTTCTCTCTTACCCTTACTCTTTATATTTATTATTGTTTCATATTTTGTTTATATTTTATATTATATATTTGATTTATAATTGTTATTTTTTTAAATACAACTCAATTCACCTCCTCTTGTGTTAGTCATCTGGGCAACAATTGGTATCAGAGATAGTTGACCTGTACTGTTCATACAGGCAGATCACTCATGGGAACTCTCGCTTGTGACTGTGTCACCGAAGCAAGACTCTCCAACTATGGGTGACGGTGCACCGCCAGAGACGGTGGCCGGCTAGTCTGGTAGGTACAGTTGTTAGGTGACATAGGTGCGGCCTATGATCAGTAACAATTGGTATCAGAGCTAGTTGACCTGTACTGTTCATACATGCAAATCACTCACGGGAACTCTCGCTTGTGACTGTGTCACCGAAGCAAAACTCTCCGACCATGGGTGACGGTGCACCGGTAGAGACGGTGGCCGGCTAGTCTGGTAGGTACAGTTGTTAGGTGACATATGTGCGGCCTATAATCAGTAACAATTGGTATCAGAACTAGTTGATCTGTACTGTTCATACAGGCAGATCACTCATGGGAACTCTCGCTTGTGACTATGTCACCGAAGCAAGACTCTCCGACCATGGGTGACGGTGCACCGATAGAGACGGTGGCCGGCTAGTCTAGTAGGTACAGTTGTTAGGTGACATAGGTGCGGCCTATGATCAGTAACAATTGGTATCAGAGCTAGAGCTCTATTATAAGATTAACTATTTTTTGAGTTAAGATCTTATGGCTAACATTGCAGCTTCATTTGGTGAATGTCAATCTAGCAGTCGGCCTCCACTCTTTTGCGGAGATAATTACTCATTCTGGAAAGTTAGAATGAGAATATTCCTTCAGGCTCAATGTCGAGAAATCTGGAAATGCATTGTAAATGGACCTTATATTCCAACAAAAGTAGTTGATGGAGTAAAGGTCAAAAAGGAAGAAGAAGAGTTTGATCGTGAAGACGATAGACTTTATACTTTGAATTTAACTGCTATGAATTTATTATATAATGCTCTCAATGGTAATGAATTTAATAGAGTAATGACTTGTGCTACAGCAAAGGAAATTTGGGATAACTTGGAAGTTACTTATGAATGAACTTCTCAAGTCAAAAAATCAAAAATTTATATTCTTACTTATGAATATGAAATGTTTAAGATGAATGATGATGAATCTATTTCTAGTATGCACACTCGTTTTACTAACATCATAAACAGCTTGACAGCTCTTGGCAAAATTTATTTCAAAGTGGAGATAGTAAGAAAAATTCTCAACTCTCTATCAAAACGTTGGAAATCAAAAGTGACAGTGATTTTTAAAGCTAGAGACCTCAAGAAGCTCGAAGTGAATGAACTTATCGGGTCACTTATCACCCATGAGTACACATTGAAAAGAGGAGAAGAATAAGGAAATTCAAAGAAAAGTTTGGCACTTAAAGCTATTCCACATGAAAATGAAAGTGATGAAGATGAGGAAAATGACGACAAAGATGATGAAGTTGCGATGATAATAAGAAGAATTCAGAGATTCTTAAAGAAACATAAAACTCCTCTAAGGAAATCTTTCAAAAAGTTTTCCAAGAAAGATTCAGGTAAAAATGACATTTTAATTTGTTATAAATGCAATAAGCTTGGTCATATCAAGTCAGATTGTCCTCTGCTAAAAAAAGATCGAAACAAAGGCAAAAAAGTAATGAAAGCTACATGAGATGATGATTCAAGTAGCTCAGATAGTGAAGCAAGCAATGGAGAATCAGCAAATCTTTGTCTTATGGCTAAAGATGACATTGAGGTAACAAATCTTGATAATATTGAAGATCTTTCATATGAAGAATTACAAAACGTTTTAGAAGAGGTATATGAGGAATTTGAAAAATTGGGTATCAAGTATACTGTTTTGAAAAAGAAAAATTCTTCTTTAACAAACGAAATTGATATTTTAAGAAAAAAAATTATTGTTTTGAAAGATGAAAATTTTGAGTTGAAGAAAAAGAAAACTGATTTAGAAAATATTGTTGAAAACTTTACGAATGGAAAAATTAATTTTGAAAAACTTATTGGTAGTCAAAGATGTGTTTTTGATAAGGTAGGTTTGGGATATAAACCAAAACAAAAATACAAATCTTATAAAAACTTTTTTGATAATCCTTCTACATCAAAGTCCAATATTCAAAATTTTTTTCATAAAAATAAATTTGTTAAAAAGGGATACTATTATAATCACTCAAGTTCTTCATATATGTCACATGCTATTTGCAATTTTTGTAATAGAAATGGTCATAATTATCTTGCTTGTCCTATTAGAAGAAAACATACAATGACTATTAGGGCCATATGGGTACCTAAATATCTTGTTTCTTCTAATACTAATAAATAAAGGACCCAAAGAACTTGGGTACCGAGAATTGTTTTTAATTACTTTTGTAGGTATGCATGAAGTATTCTACAGGTAAAAATAAATTATTTTTAGACAACGGATGCTCAAGATACGTGACAGAAGACAAAACTAAATTTATTGACTTCACTTCTAAAGAAAAAGGATGTGTGATATTTGGAAACAATTCAAAATGAAAGATCATGAAAATAGAAGGAAAGATCATCAAGACTTAGTACAATATGCAACCAAATAGTGGAAACATATGAAAGATCATCCAGCGGAATAAATTCTAGGAGAACCTTCACGAGTTGTAAGTACTTGATCATCTTTTAGAAATATTTGCAATCATACTGCTTTTCTATCTCAGATTGAACCTAAAAATATTGATGAAACACTTCTTGATGAATCTTAGATTCTAGTTATGTAAGAAAAGTTTAATCAATTTAAAAGAAATGATGTTTGAACACTTGTTCCTAAACCCAAAAATCATACGATTATTGGAACAAAATGGGTTTTTAGAAACAAAAAAGATGAGTCCGGAGTCATTATTAGAAATAAGGCTCGACTTGTAGCCCAAGGTTTCAATCAAGAAGAAGGAATCGATTATGATGAGACATATGCACCAATCACAAGATTAGAAGCTATTCGAATGCTACTTGCATATGCTTGTTATAAAAATTTCAAATTTTTTCAAATGGATGTTAAAAGTGTTTTCTTAAACGGTTTTATAAATGAAGAAGTATATGCTGAGCAACCTCCAGGTTTTGAAAATCATATTTCTCTAAATCATGTTTTCAAACTCACAAAAGTACTATTTGGACTCAAACAAGCTCCTAGAGCGTGGTACGAGAGATTCAGTAGTTTCTTGATTGAAAAAAGTTTTTTAAGAGGAAAAATTGATACAACTCTTTTCATTATATACAAAAATGATGATATTCTTTTGATTCAAATTTATGTTGATGATATAATATTCGGTGCTACTAATGAAAATATGTGCCAAGTTTTTGCTAAGACTATGCAGGAAGAATTTGAAATGAGCATGATGAGAGAGTTTATATTCTTTCTCGGATTGCAAATTAAGCAAGCAAAAAGTGGGATATTCATCAATCAATCAAAATATATTAAAAAATTGCTGAAGAAGTTTGGGATGGAAGGTGCTAAGGAAACTAGAACACCAATGAGCCCATCCACTAAACTTGATAAAGATGAATCCAGTAAACTAGTTGATTCGAAAGTATATCGAGGTATGATTGGTAGCTTATTATATTTGACAGCCAGTAGACCAGATATTATGTTCAGTGTATGTTTATGTGCACGTTTTCAATCATTTCCAAAACAATCTCATTTGATTGCAGTCAAGCGGATTTTTATATATTTTGCCACTACCATTGACTTAGAGTTATGGTATCCTAAACACACTTCTTTCGATCTTATTAGTTATCCAGGTACCGATTATACTGGTTGCAAAGATGATCGAAAATTTTTTAGTAGAACATGTCATTTCTTAGGTCGTACACTAGTTTCCTGGTTTAATAAAAAAAATAAAATTCTGTTGCACTATCTACTGCTGAGGAAGAATATGTTGCTGCGGGTAGTTGTTGTGCTCAAGTTCTTTACATGAAGCAACAACTTGAGGATTTTAAACTTATGTATAATCACATTCCAATCAAATGTGATAATACAAGTGCTATAAATCTTAAAAAAAAACCAATACAACATTCTAGAATTAAGCATATTGAAATAAGATATCATTTTTTTTTAGATCATGTGCAGAAAGGCGATATAGTACTGGAGTTCACAAACGCACACGATCAGTTAGCAGATATATTCACAAAACCCTTACCAGAAAATAGATTATGTATGATTAGAAGAGAAATAGGTATGATGCATGTTATGAATATCTCTTGAAAGATAGATTAGAGTTCATAAAAATAGAGAGATATTTTTTTAAATACTTTTACATAAACTTGAGGTTCTTAGCCTCATGTTTGAGACGCTCATTCTCTTCATACAATATCATCTCATCCCTATCCATAGGACCTGGCAAGCGGAATGAAGAATCCAATAGAGATTTCAACTTTTTATTCTTCTGTCGAAGGATTCCTTCCCTTGTGTGAGACTCTTGAACAATTCGTTGAAGTACAACAATTTGTTCTTTAAGCTTTTCAACCTCATGATTTTTGACTTATAGCCGCTGGAAAAAAGTGACAATAAAGGATGAGTAGTGTGTCCCGAGACTCACCAAGTCGTAGATAGCATCGGAGTCTGGCTTATTAGCCAAACTATTGTTCTCTTGCTGCAACATGGCGCCAATGGTAGCTGCAGAAAGGACATGAGATTGAGATGTAGAATACCTCATAGATGCATCTAGAGGAATGTTAGAAGAATGAGCCATTGAGAAAAGAATTGAAAACTTAAATCGAGAATATTGAAGGAATGCAGATGAGTTATGGAGATGAGAATAAGATTGATGCAAATCGGATGAACTTTAAAACTGATTTTATAGAGATAGCATAAAGAATAAGACAAACTATTGTCTCTTCAAATCTTATTAGTCAAAAGAAATATAAGATATGCTGGACACACATTGTCAAAAGTTTTCTTACTAGAAAAACGGTTCTCTGCTCCTATCATGGCATTGACGGCCTTAGGAGAGAAGATTGATGGTTGATGCGTCAAGGGTTCCTGATTCAAGTCTGGAACATTAGTGGAAGAGAATTGTTCGGCCATTCTATCGTTATGGAGAAACAGAACTTAGGTCAAGAAGCAATGTTTTTTTTTTGGTATCCGATTGGTAAAAATGATTTTTTTATAGAAACTCAGAGCCTTCAAACCCGTTTGTCAACAACATCAGGCGATTGATCTGCTTTCGCACTGACTGCTAGAGCTAGGCCTCCAACCTTTACAGGTTTTGTCAGATACGCGTGGCTCCGCACCGAATTGCCAGAGTTATACTTCCAACATTTGCAGGTTTTGTCGGACATGTATGACTCTGCACCGCATTGCCAGAGCTAGGCCTGCAGCTTTTGCTGTCTTTATCGGACACGAATAATTTTAATTATTCAATTTCAAATCTCTGGAACATCTAATTCGTCAATAACATCAAGCGGATTTAAATCTTCTTCCACACTGAGATGATAAAATTCGGCTTCAACCTTTGCAGGTTTTGTCGGACACGGGTAGTTCTAATTTCTACTATCTCTACTAACGCATCGTTTTATTTGTCTATTAGTTATTGTAGGAATATATCTTATTGAGATAATTATGATTCATTTTTAATGATGCCAAAAGGGGGAGAAGTTTTAGACTAGAACATTAACATTGTTTAAATCGCTAAACTTGTTATATATGCTTGGAATTATGTTTATATTTTTGCTTGAAAAACTAATGCACATTCTCAGGGGGAGCTTACGTATTAATATAGGATTCAGGTTCTATCAAGTATTTGTCATTATCAAAAAGGGGGAGATTGTTGAACTCAAGATTTCAAGTTTTATGTAAATCTATAAATGGATTTTGATGATAACAAATGAATCCAAAGAATAAAGGAGTCTCAAGTTCAAGTTGTCCACACAATATAATCAAGCACATCAAGGAAGCAAGCATGAGCAAGAAGGGAACAAGTTCACATTAAAATCATAGAGTAATGTTGTAAATCTCTTAAAAATTCAAAATTAGAATTAAAACTCAAAATTAATATTTTATCATAAAACATTAAAATACATTTTCCACATATGCATGAATATTTTGAAAATTAAATTTGAAAATTTTGAAAGATGATTGATTGTCATCTTTCACATGTGCATGACATGATTAAAGATTTGAATTTTGAAAATATTAAGATGATTGATTGTCATCTTTCACATGTGCATGTTTTATTTGAATATTTTCAAAAGTGGTGGATACTTTTATTGACTTATGTAAAAGGTAGATGTCTTTATTTGAAAATTTTGAAAAGTAAAGTATGCTCCTTTTGTCATATGCAAAAAGTAAAAGATTATGTTTGAAATTTTTGAAAAGTAAAGTGTGCTCCTTTTGTCACATGCAAAAAGTAAAAATATTAGATTTGAAATTTTTGAAAAATAAATGATGATGTTTTTGACATGGGAATCTTTTCAAATTTGAAATTGAAAAATCATTTGCCTATAAATAGCTCACTTGAGTTTTGTAAAATTCACAACAAGAGCTTACACATCTATTGCTAAGTTTTGCATCATTTCTTCAAAACTCTCATTCTCTATTTTCTAAAGTTTTGAATTTTAATTCTTGTTCTTGTTGAGAGAGATATAGGTTGCGCTGTATTGTTTCTAACTCATTCATTGAGGAGTGTACTTTGATAGTCTACCTACTATCAACTCTTGTATTTGTAAAAGGGTGTGTATAACCCTTGTGTGTGTAGAAGGTGTTCTACACGGGGAATAGTTAAATCACCAAGTGTAAGGTAATTGGAAGTGTAGAGGGTGTTCTACACGGATTCTTTGGAGCGGTGCTGCTCAAAGGTGTAATAGGTTTCTATCTCCACCTAAAGGAGATTGAATAGTAGATTTGAGGATCCTCAAGAAGTAGCTTGAGGCGAGGACGTAGGCAGTGGGGCCGAATCTCGTTAACATACTGAGTTTGCTTCTCTCTTACCCTTACTCTTTATATTTATTATTGTTTCATATTTTGTCTATATTTTATATTATATATTTGATTTATAATTGTTATTTTTTTAAATACAATTCAATTCATCCCCCTCTTGTGTTAGTCATCTGGGCAACACTATAGTTAATGTCTAAATTTATATAAACATGTTTAATTCAATATGGGATAGTTTAAGTGTCTTATTAATTAAATTTGATTAAAATTTAATTTTAACCAAGTAAATGAAAGTGCTTTTAACCTGTTAGAGAAGTGATCCACTGGAATCTTTTTCCAACTCGACGGACAAAAAGAAAATACAAATCATGAATAAATAATAAAATATTTTGTTTAGGTAGCATTATTGTTTTCCCTCAATTTGCTTACTTGGTGGGTCTTTAATATAAATTACACTTTTTATTTTCTTTAAAATTTTTATTTCAAATATTTTTGATCTTTTTAAATACCCATATTATTTTCAATGGTTCAACCCCTTTCGGAATCAGTAAGCAAAAAAAAAAAAAATGGTGATAAAATATTTGTTCATTGTACTAACAGACTAACAGATATTTTTGAACATTTTTAGTTTTAAAAACTTGTTTGAAATTAAGTTTTGGAAAATAAAATAAATAAATTTAAATAAATTTTTTAAAAAGATAACTTTGGGTTCGATCGGACCGAATTCCTCCTACAGCAGTCCCCACTGTCCCTAGTAGTAGTGGGCGGCACCGCCCACCACCGGCGGGAGTTAGGTGAGGCTAAAATTTATTTTTATTTTATTTTTTATTGTATTTTTTATTATTTTTTTATTATATTTTCTTCATTTATTATTTTATTATATCTTTATTGTATTTTCTAAATTTTATTTTTTATTGTATTTATTATTATATATTTTTAATATTTTTTATTGTAGTTTTATATAAATTATAAGAGTTTAAAAATAGATTGTATTCATGTTTAGATGCAGGCCGACTGTATTCTAATTTTTTCATTTATTTTAAATAATATTATTTTGAAATTTGTGAAAGTTGATAGATAGATAGATAAAGGTAAAAATTTTTTTAATCTTAAAATTTATATTAATTTTTATGTTTAAATAATAATTAGATAATATCGGATAAAAAGTTAAAATTTAATATACACAAATTTTGAATAATGTTTATCTGATAGAAATTAAATATAAAATACACAAATTTTGAATAATGTTTATCTGATAGAAATAAAGTCGGAGAAAAGCGAGAAATATTTCAGTAAATTTCGTCAACACTTCAGATGCATGGCCTAACAGTGAAGTAAAAGCAAGAATCAGCCATGACTCATGAGTTAATGACGTGCGTGACAAACTGCCTCGGATAGGGATAGGCTTTCGAAATTTTGAATACCGAGCTGAGGTGGCGCTGACACGATTTTACCTATCGAAACCTGAAATGCTCACTCAAGAACCGGAACCCAAACTACGGTGTCTCCGAGTTTCCTGATAAGGATCCGGCGAGGGTTTATTCTTTTGGAGGAGCCTTTTTTTTTTTTTTTTAAATCTCTACATGTCTTTATATCGCTTCTAGGGCTATTTATTTATTTATATATACACACACATATAAGAGAATTCTGATCAGAGGCAGAGAGAAAAACAGAAACAATGAGGATTAAGGAAGAAAGTGATGGAGTCTCGGCGTCCAGAAATCATCTGGTCTTCGCTTATTACGTCACTGGCCATGGTTTCGGCCATGCCACTCGTGTTGTCGAGGTGCCATTCCCAATTTAATTAGTTTCCCCCGATCACTGCTCTCTCTCTATCTCTCTCTCTCTGTGTTTTCTTTCTTTTTTGAACTACCTCTCCATAGTTATTGCCTCTAGATCAAAATTTTCCGTTTGTTTAATTTTGCAAGATTATGCAACGCATTAACTCGGAAGTTTTCGGATCGATATTTCTTATTTTTCTTGTCATTTTTGTTGAACAGGAAGATATAATTCTGATATGATAGTGATAAGAAATCGCTTTGTTAGATAAAAATAATTTCGTGGGAGAGTTTGAATTTTTGTTGTTTTTGCTTTTAGATATACTTTTGATCAGATTTCTCGTTCTTCGAACTGTTGGGAATTTTATAATCGGAGCAGTTTCCTTGAAGATAAAATTGTTTCAACGTTTTATTTGAAGAATTATAGTTATTTACTCGATGTAATGTACGTAGGTGGTCCGACACCTAATACTTGCCGGGCATGATGTGCACGTGGTGACTGGTGCCCCGGATTTTGTTTTCACCTCCGAGATACAGTCCCCTCGTCTCTTCATACGAAAGGTAACTTTAAGCATAAAAAGGAAAAATAAAATAATCTTTTCCTGTTTCTTTCCGTTGAAAATCTTTTCATAAAAATCTATCCGGGATTGGGAAATTCATGAGTATATGCAATGCCTCTGTTCATCTCCGTGTCTCTTAATCTATGTACTTTAGTATATACTTTAACTAAAGAGTACACGACGATTAACTGAAAATATAATCCTTTGCATATCAATATATGTATTTTCTATTTTGTCCAAACAAGGAGTGGAGGCCTTATATTATTCTTTTCCTTGAGGGGAGTGGCCATACAAACTTATAAACTCCACTTCAGAAGTGTTATCCGATGCAACTCTATCTTAATTACTTCTTGGAGTGTGGGAATTCAGGTTTTATTGGACTGTGGAGCAGTTCAGGCAGATGCATTGACTGTGGATCGTCTTGCCTCATTGGAAAAGGTATACAAATAACATTTCCTCCCAAGTTAATAATGACTATGTTGACTGAAGCTTTGGCTTGAGCAGTTATTGTATCAATGTTACTTAATAAATCTATCCAAAAAAAAAAAATAGTTACTGAATAAGTTACTGCAACTTATTGTTTGAAATTATTTTGATTGAATATTGACCTTGTCCACGTGCACGATCCCTTTGTAAAGATGAATACTTGGATATCTGTATGCCTTATTTGAAATCTTACAAATTCTTTCCTTTCTATCTTGGTATTCCAGTATTCAGTCACAGCTGTTGTGCCTCGGGCTTCTATTTTGGAAACGGAAGTAGCATGGCTGAACTCCATCAAAGCTGACTTAGTGGTATTTAGAGGCTTCTCTTATTTGTTTATTAATTAGTCAATCAGTTTTTATAGGCATTTTCATTGTATCAGGCTATCAGCTTGGCCATTTTGCATGCTATGAGCCAATTGCTGGGAATTTGTTTTAGTTATATACTTGAATAGAATGTCTTTGACAATTTTTTGTGCTTATACAAAAACAGGTCTCAGATGTTGTTCCGGTTGCTTGTCGGGCGGCAGCTGAAGCTGGAATTCGCTCTGTTTGTGTCACGAACTTCAGGTCACTCGATTTGTGGTGCTTTTGCAATTTCTACTTTCAAAGATTTAAAACATCTTTGATGATCTAAGATACTAAATATAGTTTTAATGGAGTAGCTCAATGCTTGTTTTGAGTAATGTTCATATCTTTTACACTTGCTTGAAGGACAGTGAAGCTATTAATCTAACTAGCAATTATGCTATTGATCGATGTCTATTGAACCTTGGAAATTAATGATGTTTCATGCTGTCCAACTTCCTGCTTTTCTCTTTTCAGTCCTAATTTTATGCTTAGTGATTCACATATTTTTTTTTATAAGTAATAAGAAATTTTATTGACAAGTAAATAGGCATAACTCAAGTACACCGGAAGTATACGCGAGAAAACACCGAAATACAAGCACGGAACTAGAACGGGCTAAAAGCAAATCATGAAAATGATTCACATCTATTTGTACTTTATTTTCACTGTTCTTATATACATGTGTGTGTTTACATGTATTATTTTCTCATCCCCTCTTGGATTCTCTAAAGAACCCATCACCACTTTTACTTCATACATCTGCTACTTGGCATAGTCCGTTGCTGCTTTTATCCAATTTGTTATGATTGTTTCTTCTCTTCGTAAAATTGACCATAGATATATTCTGTTTTGGTATATTTGCATCAAGCTTTGCCCCATATTTAACCTACCGAAATCTGCCTTTGGCTTTCCTCCTAAATTGCTACCTTATGATAGAAAACTATCTTAGTTTTTTTTATAAGTAATGATAGAAAACTATCTGTGGTAACAAAAGTAGACAGAGCTATATCGTGGAATATGGTTTGTGTGTTACAAGTTGTGATTTGGTGAATAGTAATAGTTTACATTTAAAAAAAAAGTTGTGACTTGGTGAATAATCATCCCAACCTTCTCTGAGTTATTGCATTGAATGGAGCTCTTCAGTTTTCTGCAAGCTGTTATACCCTCATATTCCCTACTATTGGCAGTTGGGACTTCATCTATGCAGAGTATGTCATGGCTGCTGGAAATCATCATCGCTCCATAGTGTGGGAGGTGACTGAAATCTTCTTCCCATCTTTCTATTTATTATTGAAAGAAGTATCGTCAATTGCTGATTGCATCTTATTTAGTTTTGTTTTATTTGGCCACATTTGATTTGATTTGATTTGTTAGAATTTCTTATCTCATTGCCAAAACATAAAGAAACTATCTTCAACAAGAAAATAGCAGAACTCCTCCAACAATCAGGGGTGTAACGAGTTCGGTCTGGACCGGAAAAACCAAACTCCAAACCAGTCTGTCTTGGTCCCACAGGATGAAAAAATCCTGTCTGGTCTTGGGTTCTATAAATTTTGGACCCGATCAGACTGGGCCGAACTCCTATACATATTCTTAAAATATATTTAATAATTTAATATATTATGTTTTATATAGTAATAATATAAGTTAATGATGTAATTTTCATATAATTTATTATTATTTATCATATAAAATATAAAATAATATATGCTATCAATTAATAATAAATCATAAATCATATATCATAATTCATATGATAATTTATGTCATTGTATGTAAATAGTTAATACATCATATATTCATACATACTCAATTGTTTACACTTACTTAAAATAAATAGGCATTTTTTTTTAAATAGCTAAGTTGCAAGCAAGCATGAATAATCTATGTACAATGAAATTATTTGATATTCATTCTAAAAATAAAAGTCTAAGTTAGTAAGTAGTAACTATTAATATCATAAATATAATTATAATAAAATATATTTTTTATTGAGTTAGTTACATAATCCACATTAATAATTCACTTAATTTTAATTTATTAATTTAAATATTTTTTTTAATTAATTTATTTGAAAATAGAAAAAGAAAAAAAAAACAAAATTGAGTGGCGGCTGATGTTGACAAATTTCCATGAAAATCATTTGGAAAACCAGATAAAATACAAGCATGTTTGTTTTGGGTCTTGCATGCTCAATTATTTTCCTATGAGCAAGCGAAACATTGAATTAAAGGGTAGCATAAACAGTGGAGGTGGGGGACCCTAACAAATACCCTAAATAGGTTATTTGAGAACTAAAAAAAAAAAAAAAAAGGAGATGGCTACACAAAGCTGGTCCCATGTTTCTTGGCACAAAGCCATAAATAAAAATGTCACTGGTTGGGTATTTTAGTGTAACCCTGAGTTGGAGTGCCATGAAGACTTGAAGTGCGCTTTGTAAGATCCCATATGAGACAGATGTCATTGAACACTAAATCCACATTGCATGCTCATAATTATATTCTTGTTCTTTATCCAAGTCACAAAGGTAGAACGAAGTGATACCCAAATAAGATCATAAACTTGATGTCTTTTCAGTAACACTGCCCTACTACCAATTTTTTTCTGAATACTTACTAGAGATTTTAGTAATTGGGGAAGGGAGTTTTTTGTTGACGTAAACAAGCTCATTTTTTGTCATTTGGGAATTTCTTAATGACCTTACCTTAGGAAGATATAAACCAACATTCTAGAAAATTACTACTTTACTACCTCTTGGCCTCAATCACCTTTTCGATTGTTGAGAAAAATGTCGAACATTCTCTCTGACATGCATTTTATGCTTTCCTTTTTGGGATGTTCCAATGTAGATGTGACTTCCAAAATATGAAAGCATCTATTAGCTTCCTATATTAATTCTAAATCTGAGGCCGCAATTTTCCAAAATTTAAACATATTTTTCTTGTCCAATCTAAGAGCATCTTGGGAAGAGTTTTATTTCTTTAAAGGGCATATTATTTGTAAATTTTCATCTATTGTTTACAGAGCGAGTATAACACGAGGTAATAATAGTAGCTTTTTAGGCCTTGTTTGTTTTCAGAGATGAGATGAGATGAAATAAAAGTCAAAAAAAGAATAAAATATTTTTGTAAAATATTTTTTTAATATTAATTTTGTATAGGGATTTGAAAAAGTGTAATGATGAGTTTGAGATGTGTTTGAGTTTTTGGTCTCATCCTTGTAAGCAAACAAGGCCTTAGTGTTTTCTGCATTATTTATGTCTTTTAACTTTTTCAGTCGCTTGAAAATTGATACAGATAGCAGAGGACTATTCCCATTGTGAGTTCCTAATCCGCCTCCCAGGATATTGCCCAAGTATGTTGTTTGATAACTACAAGGAAAATGGTTTTGATTGTGCTCATTCTATCCTCTCAACTAGATACACTGATCTGGGACCTCTTGATGAATGTCTTAAAATATCTTTTTACTTTGCAGTGCCTGCTTTCCGAGATGTTATTGATGTGCCTTTGGTTGTTAGGAGGTTACACAGATCCCGCAAGGAGGTTTGGCTGAACCCTGCTAAATCTCTCATTGCATCATTTAGTTCATGATGTATTTTTTCTTTTTGAGCAAAATCCTTGTTTTAGGTGAGGAAGGAGCTTGCAATTGGGGAGGATGTGAAGCTTGTTATCCTAAACTTTGGTGGACAGGTGAGTGACTGATTGACCAGTTGTAATGGTTAGTTGCTTGGATGCTCGTTTTTGAGGTTTATCTTCTTTGGAACAAGTCAATGGCTACAAATGATGCATGATGGATGATTTCTCTCTCTCTCTCTCTCTGCCCTCTTTATTTATTTTCCATTTATAGATAACCCATTGAACGGTGTTGTGGCTGCATAACCTGTCCAAAAGCTTTTCTTCCGTTAATACATGTTTTTGCTGAACTAATTGTTGTAGCATAATCCCGGGGTCAGGATCTCTAAGCCTGTCACACATTATCAGTGAAATCTAGTTGCACGGTCGTTATAAGATTTTGCTCGTGTTTGGCTAAATATAGTTCTCATTGACCTAGAAAATTGATGACAAAATGCTGGTAGTTTGAGTATTTGCTAGTCCGAGTCCATGTATCTTCTATTCAACGGGTTTGTAGAGATATGCAACGATAATATCAGTTTTTTTCCTCTCTCTATGTGGGTGTGTTTTGGGCGTGACAATATTTGCCTCAGTTATCAGATGTATACTAGCACTTCTCTTTCAGAATTTCAACAATTGTGCTTCCTTCTTGAAATTCTCATTGCACCTGTATATACCGTGTCTCATTCGCAGCCAGCTGGTTGGGAGCTGAAAGAGGAGTACCTACCTTCTGGTTGGTTGTGCCTGGTAATTTTGTGGTGCATACTTTACATCCTTCTTTTTTAAATGTCCTTTGCAATTGACAGAATTGTACCATTGTGCAAAATTGGTGATGACACATACTTTTTTTTTGGTATATTCAGGTTTGTGGTGCTTCTGACACCCAGGATCTTCCACCAAATTTTGTGAAGCTTGCAAAAGATGCTTATACACCCGATCTTATGGCAGCATCTGATTGTATGCTTGGTCAGTATGAAGTTTTTTCTGTTAACTAGCCTCAAACAAATGGATATGTATTAATATCTAATAGAACGAACTTCGTTGTTTCAGGAAAAATTGGATACGGAACTGTCAGTGAAGCCCTTGCATACAAGTTACCATTTGTCTTTGTTCGGAGAGATTATTTCAATGAGGAGCCATTTTTGAGAAATATGCTTGAGGTTTAACCGCTTGCTTTTTTCCAACATCATTATCATCATCTTTTGCCTTCTTTTTCTCCTTTATCCTTCCCTTTTGATCTCCTTATGGTCCTCATCTCTTTCAGGAATGCTTAATGAGAATCTAATACTGGTTGAGATGTAATTATTCTTTTGAACAGTATTATCAAGGTGGTGTTGAGATGATAAGAAGGGATTTACTCACTGGACACTGGAAACCTTACCTTGAACGTGCAATAAGTTTGAAGCCCTGCTATGAAGGTGGCATCAACGGTGGTGAGGTAATCTTTTCTGTACTCATGTTTTATGACTCCATTTTAGGGAAGTTGTTTTCCCATTGTGCACTTAAATAAATCACTATTACTTATGGTTATATTTGACTAAAAGAGTTTGCAAGATTAAATTTTAACTGCATTTTACCACGGGAAGCAAAACTTAATCTCACAACTCACATCTCACATAAATATTGATTTGTGACTTTCTTCATCTCTCTTTGGTTGTCGAGAAAATCCAATTAGAAACAGGAAATTTGAGCCAAACAGCTGAACTTAAAATGAGACAAACTCGAAGGTTCAGAAAATTGAAAATAGGCTAAACAGGCCCATTGTTATGATGGATCCAAACGCATTAAACAAAAACTTGAAACTCCTTCCAACCAGCCAGTCAAACTGGATCACATTGACAGCAATCAATGCAGTTCAGTTTGGTTTCTGACCACCAATCAGTGTTGATTTATGTCCGGTTTGTTTTCACAAACCATCCCATCTCATCTTATCTAATCACAACAACTTTTCCAAACTCTCAAACAAAATACAAAAAACAATTTAACTTTTTCAAATCCCAAAACAAAAATTATATTAAAAAATTATATTCTAATAATATTTTATTCAACTTTCATCTCATATGTATGACCAAACGAGGCCTTAGTGGCTCGTTTTGTTTGGCCATAATAGTTGGATCAGCTGTCAATTCAAAGAATGCAGACCAATCAGGACAGCGCACACTTCTATTCACTTCGCAATGAAATAGTAGTTTCTCTATATATTAGGAAGGCCAAAGATTAAACTCCGTTTTTGGTAAGTAAGAAGAAAAGATAAAATAAAAATGTAAAAAGCCAAGACTTATTTGTCTTGGTTGTTGTGGGTGTGAAAGTATAAACTATTCACATGGTAAAATTTTTTGTTACCACCACATGATCCCTTTGTCCGTGAAGATTTTTAGGGAAACTATCTTTGCCACATTGCTGGGAGCACTCGGGATATGCATTTGGATTAACTTAAATTAAAAGAAATATATGTTGATCTGTTCAGCTCGAATAGCATCTCTTATACCCTATAAAAACAGAGTGGAGGGTGCAGCCTGGTGTTCAAACCATCCAAGTACTTATGTAGTTTATCAATTAAAAACAAGATATATGATAACTTGGCTTTACTAAGTAAATAGCTGAATGGAAAGGGTTATCAATGCAGTGATTGTATCTTTCCCATTGTGACAAACCATACGGGAAATATGTAGAAAAACCTGAGCGTTTTGAAAGATGAACAAGTTAGTCTGGAAAAATGGACCAGTGATATGCAAATCCTGTTGAATTAAGTTTATGCTTTAAGCCAGTTTAACAGAGCTGGAAGTGTTGAATCTTGAAATAATTTGTAAGAACTATTCATATTTGCTTTTCTTGCAGTGTTCTAACAAGAAAATACCAATTTGTTTCTAATTCTTATGGGATGCAGATTACAATCGTTTCTTTATGTATTTGACAGTTTCCGTTTTTTTTTTTTTTTTTTTTTTTTTTTTTTTTTTTATGCCTATGAAAAAAATTTCCTGTTATCTTATAGTTGATACAAATTGATTTCACAATTTTTTCCTGATGCATTTTATAATTATAGGTAGCAGCTCAAATCCTGCAGGAGACAGCTATTGGTAAAAACTATACATCAGATAAGGTATTTGAATGTTCGATGTCATTATCATGTTTTATTTGGGTTCTGGCTTTCATTAAATTTAACATTTGTTTGACTCATGTTGTAATTCTATTTCTACCTTACAATTGCAGCTTAGTGGGGCAAGGAGATTGCGTGATGCTATCATTCTTGGGTATCAGCTTCAAAGGGTCCCAGGACGAGATATCTCCATCCCAGAATGGTATGCAAGTGCAGAAAATGAACTTGGTATTTCTAGTGGATCACCTACTTACCAGAAGTCTGAGAATAGCTCCATAACGAACTCGTGAGTTTCTCTCTTTTAATAGTTTTTAGTTTGTTCGTGAAATGAATTTGCCTAATTTGGTTAAATCTTTTTTTTTTTCAACCAAGGTGTACCGAGGACTTTGAGATTCTTCATGGAGATCCTCAAGGCTTTCCAGATACAATAATGTTCTTAAAGAGCTTGGCAGAACTAGATGCTGTATCTGAGTCTGAAAGGACTCCTGAGAAACGCCAGATACGGGAGCGTAAGGCTGCTGCTGGACTCTTCAATTGGGAGGTCATGTTTATTTTGACTGAATATTATTTTTGTTCACTTCTCCCTGGAACGTTTTTTCTTACTAGCACTTGTTGGTAAGGACAATATGCACTTGATAACTACTAATGTAGTATAGAGCTATAAGAACTTTATGCAAGATATACATTGTCCGTCGCTGTCATTTATGGTTCTTTCAACATATCTTGAAGTTAGCACGTGATAATGTTTCTTATCCATGTAACTGTGAGAGTTTCTTTGTTTGGAATCATAATGTCACTTCAGGGAACTGTAACCATGAGAGAATTTAAAAAATGTTTGGCTGTGTGGAAAAATCTTTGCCCTTCACATTTTTGTGGGAGTTAAAAATAAATTTGTTATAGCATACTATCTGCTTCTGTGTTCAAGCTATTTGGCATCTCGATAATTTATTGAATGATTTCCTTTTGTTTCCTTCTTCCAAATTTTCACTTCAGGAGGAAATCTTTGTGGCGAGGGCACCTGGAAGGTTGGATGTTATGGGAGGGATTGCTGACTATTCAGGAAGTCTTGTCTTGCAGGTTAGATTTATCAATTTGTTAATTCTAGTTTTATGTATTTAATATTATTGCTATCCAGTGCCTTCTTTTCCCTCAAATTTATCTTTCTTCAAAGTTAAATTCTGGTATGTCTTTCATAACGTATTTTGGTGTTGCATATTTAATAACTCTTCTAGCTCAAATTAATTACCTATACAAAATGATATTTCTATTGACAGAATGAGACTATTAGGTTGTTTAAGAAGGAAGGGAAAGAAATTAGCAGCCACATTTTGAGGGCGAAGATAGTTATCAATAGGGGTGAAAGATTTTCAACCTGGACTGGACCAAACTGAAAATCATGTGGTCGGTCTTGGTCCATAGTGTATGAAAAATTCAGTTTTGGTCCGGTCCAGGGGTATGGTTTTTTTGGATTAGACCAGACCAAATTGGACCGAAATATTTACATATAAAATTTTTATATATAAAAAATTGTCTCAAACCACGGGAGCTAATAAAGAAACCAACCGGGTTACCATTCACCGAAATAAAAAACCTGGCCATAAAAATACAAAATTTGATCCATATTTCAGTTTCTCACTTGCTCTTCACTGATGATACACTAATTTTATGTGATAATAATAGGGATCATCATTGAACTTTGAGTATTGAGAGCTATTCTTTTGTGTTTCGAAGCTGTTTCTGGTTTAAGAATCAATTTTTCTAAATCTGAGATTGTTCCAGTGGGTACAGTTAGGAACATTTTGGATCTGGCCAATATTTTAGAATGCAAGGTTGCTTCATTACCTATGAAATACCTTGGTTTACCTTTGGGAACTCCCCATAGATCTGTTAATATTTGGGATGGGGTGATTGAGAAGATTAGGAGGAGGTTAGTTGGTAGGAAAAAATCTATATTCGTCTAAAGGTAGTAGAGTCACTCTTATAAAGAGCTCTTTGACTAATCTCTCCACTTATTTTCTCTCTCTCTCTCTCTCTTTCCTTTAACAACTGGGGTTGGTAAAAACATTGAGAGGATCTATAGAAATTTCCTATGGGATGGTATTGGGGAAGAAAAAAAGTTTCACTTGGTGTGTTGAAATAAGGTCTGCCTTCCAGTTTCTCAAGGAGATTTGGGTGTGAGAAATCTAAGACTTCTCAGTAAAGCTCTTCTAGGAAAATGGCTTTAGAGATATCATATCAAGAGCAATGCTTTTTGGAGAAATTTAGTGGACGTCAAATAAGGAAGGATGTGGGAGAGTTGGTGTACGAATGAAGTTAGAGGGGCTTTTGGGGTGGGATTGTGGAACACTGTTCAGATGGAATGAGGGGATTTTGTAAAAGCATACTCTTCTTATGGTGGGGAATAGGGCAAAGATATACTTTTGGCGTGATAATTGGTGTGAGGATTCTCCTCTCAAGGTCGTTTTCCCTAACCTTTTCAGGATTGCTAGAGATAAATGAGCTGCTATGGCTGATTCTTATTACTTTTCCAACAATATGATATGCTGGAATGTGGAATTTTCAAGAGACATTCAGGATTGGGAAGTAAATGAAGTTTCAGATTTTGGTCCACACTAATAATTCTAAATTTTCTGCAAGTTCTTTTTACAAGGCGCTTACCAGTCATGGGGTCATAGAGTATCTGGGGAAAAGTATTTGGAGAGCTAAGGTGCCTAGCAAGGTTTTTTCTGTTGGTTGGTGGCCCTCGATAAAATTCTGACCATTATCAATTTGAGGGAGAGAGGCATTCAGATGGCTGAATGGTGTTTCATGTTTAAGAAGGATGGTGAGTCTATCGATCATCTTTTCCTTCATTGTGAGGTGACAACAGTGTTTTGGAATGAGATTTCTGTTAAGGCTAGAATTTTCTCGGGGGGATGCCTTTGCATGTGTTGGATCTTTTTGCAATTTGGCCAGTCATTTGGGGAGAGAGATTAACATTGCTGCTATGAAGATGATTCTTTTGTACTTATTGGTGCCTTTGGTTAGAAAAAAATGGGAGATGTTTTGATAATTGTGAACGACTGAACCTTCTATAAGGGAAATCAGGAAGTTTTTTGGAAGCACTTTTAGCTTTTGGGTGAAAAGTATTGTAAGGAATGAGAATGATTGTAATGTTTTGCTTTAGTTTTAAAGCTTTAGTTTAGTTTTAAAGCTTTAGCTTGTAAATAGGTGTTTCTCAATTGTATAATTCATGTGTACTTAGACCCTGCCTTATTTACTTGAAATTAAATTTCTCTTATTACTTATCAAAAAATAAAATTTTTAGGTATTTTTTTATATATAATATATTATTTTATGTGGTAGTTGTATAAGTTAATTATATAATTTTCATCTGATCTATCACCATTGATCATATAGAATGTAAAACAATATATGCTATCAACTAACTAATATATCATATCCTTATTACTTGTAAAAAAACTAATATATCATATGATAATATATGTTATTATTTGTAGTAAATAGGTATTTTTTAAGATACCTAAGTTGCAAGTAAGCTTGAATAATTTATGGACAATGAAATTATTTAATATTCATTAACCATATAAAGTGTTAGAATTTTAGTATAGGCCATTATGAATAATAAAGTACAAAGTTAGGAACACTATTAACATCATAAATGTAGTTATAATTCATTTTTTTAATGCCTTATTGCATAACCCGCATTAAAGAGTTCACTTAATTTTAACTTTACTAATTTAATTATATTTTTGTTTTAATTCATTTGCCAAAAAAGATGAAAATGTTCATGGACCGAATCGGACTGATGGTTAACAGTTCGGTCCGGCAAAAAGGGTGAAATGAAATTTTCAGTCCATGACCTCCACGGACTTGACTGATTATGCCCCCAGTCACTGATGCTGTGTATCAAATTATCAACTCTGATTTAACAACTATTTCCTTCTTAAGGTCATTTGACTGACTGTTATTTATGTAAACTCCAAAATGTGATGTTTCCTTAACTATGTGAAGACAAGACGCATTGACTGAGGATGGGCTTCCTGAAGTTAGGAATTTATATATTAATCAATAACTTTTAATTCTTATTTATTTATTTATTTATTAAGTGATGCAATTTTATTGAGGAGTGCAGATGGGCAGAACCCTAGTATTTAGAAAGTATACCAAAGGAAACATCCAACTACAAAGAAGAAGAGGAGTGAAAACCTTCAAAGTCTAGAAAACTAGAGAATTAGAAGCCATGGTGATCAGTCATCCAATCATAGAGGATGCTGAATATAATAGCTTTTAATTCTGCCACCATCCTCTCTTTATCTTCAAACATGTGAGCAATTCATGCTTACCAAATACATCACATTAAACATGGGGGAACTGTTCTCCAAACTTCTAAATTTGTGATACCTCAATAAAGGTAGATGGTGTATTGGATCCAATATTGTTTGGAAATGAGAAGTTCTTGCTCTTTATAAGATTTCAATGGTGTTCAAATTATATTATTGACTAGTCCTTTTGGAGTATAGACCATGTGATTTGAGCGTTACAATTGGTATTAGAACCTATCCCAACTAGAAATGTGAGATTTGAACCGTGCCACCTATTACGGACAGGCCCGACGAGGGCATCGGGCATTTAAGGTAGGTAGATTGTGCTATCCCGATAAGGCTAGGTGGTGTATGGGATCCCACATTCCTTGGGAATGAGAAGTTTTTGCTTTTTATAAAGTTTCAATGAGCTTCCAATTGTATCATTGACTAGTCTTTTTGGAGTATAAGTCATATGATTTGAGCCTTCTATTGGAGTGTTATATTAGGCTTCTTAGTATCTCTTGTATCAACATGTTGATTGACATTTTTCTATTTAAAATTGAACGTGGTCCATGAAACTTAGTTTCCTCACAACTGTCAGCTTTCAGTCACGCCTGTGTTGCTAGATAAGCATCTGATATAGATGTAGATAGAAACACCTTCCTTTTGCATCAAGTATAACTCCTGAAGGTTTTTTTTTTTTTTAATGCGAGGGAGCTGGTATTATTTTTCTCTTTAGAAGTTTATTTATATGATTATGTTCTCCCACTTCTCTTATGATTTTTTGTCTGCTCTTTTCTTGCAGCTGCCAATAAGAGAAGCATGCCATGTTGCTGTGCAAAGGAATCATCCAAGTAAACATAGGCTTTGGAACCATGCCTTGGCTCGACAGCAAACCAAAGGACAAGGATCGACACCCGTCCTGGAAATAGTATGTATAGGCATTTGAATGGAGATGAAGTTTTTCTTTTAAATATTACCACCTAAAAAAGGTGGTTGACAGTTTATTTTCGCAATAAGTAAAAAGAGGTTGTTAGTAGTAGAATACAGATATAATTTGCTTATTAGTGTGGTTGAGATTTAGTTACAATCGGCTTATGGTATACTTGTCAAAAACAAAAGTTAGCTTATTACATAAAGCGTGCTCTCTGAAAACAAATTTTATAGACTTAGCTAATTATTTGGTTTTATTAATACTTGTCCAATGGGAAATCCGTATTGATATTAGTTAAATCTTATTCTGATTACCCATTGCTAGGAAAGATCCTTACTAAGGATAATTTGAGAAAGTAAATTTTAGTATTGGGTTGGTGCTGTTTGTGCAAGAAGAATGGGGAAACGACTGATCATTTGTTGATGCGAGTGAAGTTGCGAGAAAAGTATGGGCATCTGTATTATTCTATTTCTTCAGTGTTTATTGTGCGATGCCTCAAAAGGTAGTACAGTAGTTGGTATGTTGGAGAAGGCAGAATGTTGGCTATTGTAGAGTGGAAGAGCGGCAATTGGTCCCATTATGCTTCATTTGGTGTTGTGTGGGATGAGCATAATGCGTAGAACTTTGAAGATTGCAAGAAGACAGATGATGAACTTATGTCCATAATGCTGGAAAAACATTTTGTCTGCATGTCAGCTTAGAAACAGTCTTGGCTGTTCTACTTATCTTGATTTTATGTCTCTTTGTTTTTCCATTACTTTCTAATTGGGTGTCTTCTTTTGTATACACTCCTTTTACACCTCATCATAAAATTGTCTAATAAAATTAATATCTTTGTTATCTCAACATTTTGGCCAAATTAGGTATCATATGGTTCTGAATTAAGCAATCGTGGCCCAACCTTTGACATGGATTTATCTGATTTTATGGATGGAGAGCAGCCAATATCATATGAAAAGGCGAAGAAGTACTTCGCCCGGGATCCATCCCAAAAGTAGGTTAATCTTCTTTTGCTTGATTATCTGTGGTTTTATCATTCTATGCCAACTAAAATGGTTCCTGTTTTAGGTGGGCAGCATATGTTGCAGGGACGATTCTGGTTTTAATGACAGAACTTGGTGTACGCTTTGAAAATAGTATCAGTATGCTGGTATAAGATGACACCTATATGTTTAATCTATTTTGATTCATTCAAAGACACTGCAAAATCTACTACTACGGGCTAAATTTCAAGCATGTACAAAGGCCATGTTTAATTTCCCAATATTACAAACATACAGGTTTCTTCTGCAGTCCCAGAAGGCAAAGGTGTATCTTCTTCTGCCGCTGTGGAGGTTGCTAGCATGTCTGCCCTAGCTGCTGCTCATGGTAACTATGTATTGAAATACTCCATAGTTTTCTTTATTCAGTTTTTTTCTCTCTATCTTGGTGGTGACTTTTGCTTCTATCACGAAGGGTGGATTAGAAACTAAGTGATTTTTAAAGGTTCAACTCTAGTGCACAGTGAATATACAAGAGATACACCTATTTAGAAGGTGAAAAAGAGGATTAGGTATTACATCCCTATATATAACTTGATAAAGGACAAGTAATAGATCAAGTATTTAAGAAGGCTTCTTTTTCTGGGTTAATATTTATAACAAACATGAGCTACCTCAACAGGTTGGCTTCAAGACTCTTTTAGCAATAGTTATTGTAGAATCACTCTTAATTTATTTTTTTGATAAGTTTTATTAAATAATGATAGGCATTACCCAAGTAAAAAATTGAGGCGATTAAAGTCTATGGGTATGGCCCAAGTACATAGAGTTTTAATAAAAGACTTTTATTTCCTCTATTGATCTAGCCTTGTCTCTGAGCGTCCGCTCATTGTGCTTCTGTCACAAACACCACAGAATGCATATAGAGACCATCTTCCACATAGCTTTAATTTGTTGAATGCCTTTTAGATTTGTCCAGCAAGCCAAAAGTGCAACCATGTCGCGGGCATAACCCAAGCTCACTCTAGTCTGCTGAATACCTTATAGAATCACTCTTAAAATTAGGGAACTCTCATAGTAGTTTGAGGTGCAACGAATGCAAAAATGCCCAACGTTATGACTATACACAAAAATAACCTCAAGCAGGTACCGGCTTTGATGGGACCAGCACTGGGTAATGACCAATTTTTGTTTTCTTACTGTTATTTATTTGAAAAGTTTGCAAGTATGAGTGTGAGTGTGTGAGAGAGTGTGTGTGAGAGAGAGAGAGAGGGGGGGGGGGGGGGGGAAGACCATGGTGCCCTTGGCATAGTAATTCACTCTGTGGAATGTGCGAGGTTGGTTCAAGACTCAAAGCTATAAGACTTTATATATGAACTATGTAACCCAAGTACTGAAATGAGATGCAGCTGTGGAAAATAACCATTAGGGCGTCTGGTAAGTGAAGATTTTTGTAATTATTGAGAGAATTCCTGAGAAAAATATTAGATGCGTTTCTTATTGGTTTTTGTGAAAAGTGGGCAGGTAGATGAGAACTTTTTTGAATAAACAGTTTTTGAGATGTGTTTTGTATTGGAGTTTATGACAGTGAATACATAGATTTGAAAAATTACTTGGAAAAACGGTTTTTGGATTTTGTGATTTATTTAATTTTTTTTTTTGTGTTTCTTTCATGTAACTTAAGGCTAATTAATTAATTAAAATTTATTTTTTGGGAAGTAGAATTGGTATTTAAAAGATGTTTAGATTGTGAAGTGGAAAAAAATTTCTGAAAATTTTTGGAATCTAAACATGGCCAAGAGTTTCCTATAAGACAATTTTTCAAAAAAAAAAAAAAAAAGGCAGGACTTGCCCGATTATCTTGTAGATGGATTAAAAATGAAATTCATTTACCAGTGTGAAGCTTGTCGCATGAAAGCATGACCACAATTTTTAGAATGGCTTGTATACTGGATATACCAATTGAGAGTTGTGAATGCACAGAGGAAAGTGACCTGTTTGAGCTTCAAATTCGATTTAATAAAGTACCTCAGCATAAATGATTAATACCAGGCAAATATATGACTTAAGTTTTCTCTGAATTCTACTATGGATTCAGGATTGTAGACAGGGCAGTTTAATGAAGTATGCTTGTGTAAAATTTAAATACTGAACATACTCTCTTGGTTCCGCCCCCAACACATTTTACTGAAAAGTGGATTTCGTTGTGTGTGATTAATTTAGAAGAAAATGTGCTCCTTATTCCTATTCTTCCTTGGAGAACAATCAACTTAAAGTCTTCAAATATACTTTGTAGGGTTAAGCATCAGTGACAGAGATCTTGCTTTGCTCTGCCAAAAGGTTTGACTTTTTATTATAATCTTCTGGCGAATATTCTTACCTTCATTTTAGAATGTTTAATTTCTATGTACCTTGTGCGTAAATGTTTTGTTAGTTAATTTTTCATTTTGTTTTGTTTATTAGGTGGAGAATCACATTGTTGGAGCTCCATGTGGCGTGATGGACCAGATGACTTCGGCTTGTGGTGAAGCCAACAAACTTCTAGCAATGGTTTGCCAGGTAAGCACCACTAGTTCTGTTAAGATAACAGTGATATGGTTGTTTTACAGATAAAAAAATGATGCCTAAATTCATGCAGCCTGCTGAGATTGTTGGGCTTGTAGAAATTCCTAGCCATATCCGATTTTGGGGAATTGACTCAGGAATACGACATAGGTAATGCGTCTTTTACTATTTTTGTAATCTGATGCATTTATGCCTGTTGCCACAATTGAAATTGATTTCTCATGCTATGCTTGCCTGGTTTTCATGAATGGGTTAACTGAACTTATGCTGGATCATTCTTCTAAAGTTTCCATTCTGGATCCACATGTTTATTATATGTTAATAATGCGAAGTGTGCTTTCGTGCAAATATTATGAAACAGATTTACCCCCTTAAAACTCCCCTTTTGTTTTGGTGTAATGTTTACATTGTCAGACAGGTCCTACTTAGTCTTTCTATTTTCAGGTTTCACTATTCTTTTGAAGCTTTTGAGAGTTGTTACCATCCTGTATCACCATGATTATTCTTATATTTTTCTTGCTTTCATTTGTTTGAAAGTTTTTTGAATTCCGAGTCCATGGTACTTCTATGGCAGTGTTGGTGGTGCAGACTATGGATCCGTCAGAATTGGCGCCTTTATGGGTCGCAAGATGATAAAATCTATAGCATCTTCTATGTTGTCTCAGTCACTGCCAAGCTCTAATGGGGAAAACAGAGATGAATTGGAGGATGATGGTGTTGAACTAATTGAAGCTGAAGCGTCATTAGATTATTTGTGTAACCTGTCACCTCACAGGTATCTCCACTTTTAAAGAGTTTTCCTTTCTTGAGATCTTTTAAATAACGCTGCTTTCTGAAGTCTTAGAATGAAGTGAGGAAATAAATTATTGATATTCTCAAGTTTTGGTTCAGCGGCTGGTCATTTGCTCCCCCTCCCTTTTCTCTGCACCTTATTGCCCCTTATTCAGATGCAACCTTTTGGACTCAAAATTGTGGCTCTAATACTAGATGCTCCAATTCAAGTGGGATTGTTTTTGGTTCTCCAACTATGGAGTTGATATGTTTTCTTCCTTGTGGAACTTATATTGTGCAGATATGAGGCTCTTTATACTAAGATGCTTCCTGAGTCCATGCTTGGCGAGGTATTTCTGGAGAAATATGCTGATCACAATGATTCTGTCACAGTAATCGATCCCAAGCGTAATTATGGAGTGACAGCAGCTGCTAAACATCCAATATATGAAAATTTCCGTGTCAAGGTTAGGAATAGTTTTTATCTGTTTTTATATAGCTGGAAAATTGAATCTGATTCATGGATATAATATAGACGAATTTAGATGGTACAGATCAATTCATAGATATATGGTGTTGTTAATCCAATGACACTCTGATCCTGTTTATGAATTTTTGTTGTCGTCTTCTAATTTAGAGGGTACTTACTCTGTTTCTTGCATATTTGCAAGATTCAAACCATAAATCCCTGTCACTGTGCTCTATAGACACAAATGTCAAGCTTTATGGATGACATAAAATTTAAAGTGCTGCGAATACCTTGTCTTATTTTTCTTTTGATTGCTAGTATTGTATACCAGCTGAGTTACTTCACTCGATTACTTGACTTACAGGCCTTCAAAGCACTTCTAACCTCGGCAGCTTCAGATGATCAACTTACAGCTCTTGGAGAACTATTGTATCAGGTATACTGAAATTTCTGGTAGATTAAGCTTGGTTTGAGAAATCCACTTCTGCACATATATATAGGCATGCATCTAATAATGTGATGGAAGCCAGTGACATCGAATAAAATTCATCCCCTTCTATTCTTTTCCTGAATGAATATTTTATTAAGGTATCTCAGAACCTTTATCTGAACTTATTAACATATAAATAAATGGATACCCAATTGAACTTGAATCTTGACATGATTATTTGGAGAGTGCTTTTGGCATGTCAAGAACAATATCCTATTAGTTAAACTGTTCTTTCAGAGGTCCATGTTTGTAATCGTTAAAATATTGAACTTTATATAAATGTCAGAATGGTTTTTTCCTACATAAAAGGTTGACCAATAGTGATGATGGCTCCCTTGTGGATGAGGTTTTTCCTAAGAGAATTACTACATACATAAAGAGATTATACAAAGAAAACTGATGTGGTTTCATGAAATTCGTTGGATCTACTTTACAATGAAAGGAACTTTATAATCTGACGTATCACATCAAGTCACATTAGTTTGTATATGTACAAATCTCTTTGTGTCTAAAGTACTTCTATTTTTGTAATGCTAATGAAATTCCTGAGTGGTAAGGCTGAGTTTTCTCTGGATTTTCACCGATTCTGTACCCCATACAAATTTGAAGCTAATGATAGAAGTTGGTGGATGGATTAGCTAATCTTGGCCGATGCACCTGTCGTGGATCATGAAAGTCGAACTCTATCAAAATGGCGGAGTTGTGGGTCTTTGGAAGGTTCCTTGTCGTTTTCATTGTATCCAGGACTAGATTCATACTGGGTGACAGATTTATCATTATGGTTTATAAATTCAAGCATGTTCTCCTACCCTATCTTAAGCCCTTTCTCTTACCATTGTCTAAAATGGGAGTTTTTCTTAATCTGCTTCAAAAGAAAATGAAGCGAAATTCTGGACTTATGATTCTCATTTTTTATTTTTTATTTTCCCGCATGTGTGGAGAAAAATAAAGGAACTGGTTTATGACCATTTAACCATCGTTTGCAGTGTCACTACAGCTATAGTGCTTGCGGACTTGGCTCTGATGGGACTGATAGGCTTGCAAAGTTAGTACAGGAAATGCAGCACAATAAATCTGATGATGGGACCTTATATGGTGCCAAAATCACAGGTGGAGGTTCTGGTGGAACTGTTTGCGTAGTTGGCAAGAACTGTCTGCGCAGCAGCCAACAGATTATTGAGGTAACTTTTTCTTTTTTCCCTTTTTTTTAATGAAAGAAAGATATTTTACTTCTACGCATGAAAGCACCATAAGACCTGTCATTTTTCCTCTCCAATTCACGTTGAGTAAGACTCTTTAACAGAGTATTCCGTTGTTAAATTAATCTACAACCTCTCCAGCTCAATCCATTTCCTCGCATCAATCAAACCAATCCACCATCCTGGTTGGAGCAGAGATTAGATATATATAGCCTTTGGATCTCACAACATTAAATATTATCGTGTATAATTTATTGACTAGTTTCAATAAAAAAAAATATGGTATGAATTTAAATAGTTTCAATAAGCATGTCATTTATGCATTTAACCTCAATTGTCGACATTTTTTGCGTTTGCTGCATATACAAATAAGATAGACTATTAAGTAATAAGCACATTACAAATGTTGTACCTTCTTATGCACAGCCAAAAATTTAAAACAAAGCACTATTCATCTTCTAATCTTTTTGTTCACTTAAAAAATATAAAAAAACTATATGTTTTATCTTTTAAGTTTTCTATGATTCTTATTAAATACAAGGATGGAAAAGTTAATATTGCTTAGTTGTATCGTATTTTTGTACAAGAAATTAAAACAAAAACCTAGTTGTTGGACCAACTTAAAAACAAATAGATTTTTAAATCAGTTGGAATCATTTTAAATTGGTCTAGAATCGGTCTAAAAAACGCTTAAATCAGTTGATTGAAGCACCTTTCAAAAAGTTTACTAAAACCGATTCAGTTTTTGGCTGATTCAACTTAAATTGGACTGAATTGAAACATTTTTTTTTATATAGCTTTGATTTGTATGGCTTTTTCAAATGTTGTTCGAAGCTACTATAGTGCTAATTATTTGGTGATTCTAAGTAGATTGGGCTGAAATAAAGAAGTTTATACTGTTTGATTTTCCAGATTCAACAGAGATATAAAAAAGCAACAGGCTATTTGCCATTCGTCTTCGAAGGCTCGTCACCAGGTGCCGGGAGGTTTGGCCATCTGAAAATACGACGTCAGATCTCTAGTAAGCTAGCTTAGTGGCAGAGCATTGCGGAATAAAATGATTGCAAGATAAACAATAATGGTATTTAATAGAAACAGATAAAGTCTCCTGACTCCTGGCTACATTAAAAGTAAAAGCTTCGACGAAGGGCTGACTTTGACTCTGTTCTCACCTTGACATTATCTGGATGTATGTCAATTTACGTACTCCAGTAATAAAATCAATAAGTTTATCGTTTTCTTCATGGTTTTAGTTTTTGTTCTGGTTCTTATGACAAGAAGTTGGGCTCGCTTCCTTTTTTTTTTTTTTTCCTGTGTGGATAAACTAGTGTTTGAAAGATGGCAGAGGATGCTGAGAAATGAGAGGCAAATAGGACTAGAAACTTGGCTCAACCGAAAACCCTAGTGGCATGGTTTCATCTGAGGAACAGTCAAAGAAACAACCACAGCAAAGAAAATGAAAGGAAATATATTCTGACAGGAAGACCAATCTAGCATTTTACCAAAATGTTTTGTTAAAACAAAAGAAATATTCCCCTAAAAGGAATATCACTCCCACGCCACTGTATTAAACTATTTCCAACGCAAAAATGAAAATAAATATAAAAGTAATTAAATTGAGGGTTTAACTTCTCCAACGAAAGTAAATTTATTAACAACAAATTCTGGAGGAGAAAAATTTGTGAAAGTTTAGTTTAATCATATGAAAACATTAACGGCGGCAAAATAGATTTGCAGTGTAAACACGGTTCAGAAATTACAAATTACGAATATAATTTCAAGAAGCGGATGAATATTTAACCTTCTTGGTTATAGAAGGATTCGTATGTGGCAACTCTTGGCTTTGATTCAGGCAGCTCCAACTCTTCCACAAACCCAGATGTCATCTTGATAAAATCATCCATGTGCACTTGTTTCCATTCCTTATGAATAAATAGGACAAGTCAAACAGAGCAAAATAGTTGGAATAGGAATGGATTTATAACAATAACAATCAACCAAGAATAGGAAATTTAAGAACCGCACCTAGCCACCTTCCTTGGCAATATACATTATAACTGTCGTCTCATTACCGATGGTCTATTATTTTCCAGAGGACATCAGGACAATCATTTTCATCCTAACTATATTATAAATTACCCACTCTTCCTCCCATTAAACCAGAAGGACAAACACCATTTCAGGAAAATGAGACGATGCATCCTTCGTTCATGAGCACTCAGAAGTAACATAACGACAACATCCTCAAGAATAGGCTCAGAACTAATCCCAGAAACATTTGGAAAACAGAAATCTGCAAAGCATTTTTACTTGTAGCTTCCAAAATATGTTCGAAACCGCAGACAGAGAGAATGGAGAAAATAGGTGATATAATTTATGCATTGGGAGGTTGCAGAGCAACATACATTAGTTTATTTTCGACATGGATTGATGTATCAAACAATGCATGTGTAAAGCACTGTCCCGACCTATTTGTATTTTAAGTAATAATATCCCACTTTCAAACTGGAAGTGTGCAGGTTCATAGTCACATCTTGTAAACACCAAACCACATCCCAAAATACCAAGCTCACTACGATGAGTAGAAAGTCAAATAATAACAGACATCTAAAAGACCAATGATTTGTATCCATAAGTTTACCTCAAAAACCCAATCTCCATACAAGTTTGGATCATTTTTGTCACTCCATACATATGTGTGAGCTTGTAACTTCTCAGAACTATCCTGCAAAAATTTTTCAACCTCTTTTTTAGCACTCTCTGGGAAAGCATGAACATTTCAGCAAATGATTATCATGACTACATGGAAATATTTTCCTCATGGTCACCATCTCTTTTTCAAATTTTTTTTGGCAGTCCTGCATGGCTCATACATGTGCCCCCACAAACATTTAAAGTATTACAAACTAGTACCGAAGCACATCTATCGAAGCGGTTGAAGTAACCCAGTTCTTTTTCTTTTCATTTTTCCCCCTCTCAGCGTGCAACAATGCACTGCCAACTAGCTTTGTGGCACTCTGAGCACATCTTAAAATCAAGGGTAGAAGGGATACTTCTAGGTTTTTGACATCAACCTCCCGCTTGAGGTCTTCTGATATGCATATCTTTCATCTGTAAAGGGTGCATAGAAAGCGATCAAGAGGATTCAATTACACTCACCATCAAGGAAATCTCAACAGTTCTCCTTTCATACTCAACATCCTCAAAAGCATCTAAAATATCTAATTCAGGATTTGTGATTCCAGACAAGACCTGAAAAAATGCAACAACTTGATCAAATTTATTATTTAACACCTCTATCACAATAGGCCTGAATTTTTTATAACCAGATGTAATCATAAATGTGTTGAATTTTCGAAATTTTAACCATTGCTCACTACACATGTTGCTTTACGTAAGGTTTGGAACAAAGTAGAACTCAGGATTTTGAAACAAAGTGGCAAACAACCAAGTGAAGTAAAAACAAGTTTTTTGTGTTCAAACATATGGCTTTCAACAGATTGATGTGAATAACCAAGTGGTTCTGGAATCTAGACCATATTTCATTACTTCACCTGCTTCAAGAGATTATTTCATCTCACTAAAAAAATCCCTCTCCTCAGGCACAGCTTTTTTTTGGGGGGGGGGGGGGGGGGGGGGTATAATTTTCCTTTCCAGCTTCAAGAAGGTTTTTTCTCCTTTTCTTTTCCAAATGTTAGAAGGCATATCTCTTTTGGTAAATTGTCAAAAATGCTACTGATCAGGTTCCCTCAAAAGAATACTACTGACACACGAAATGTATAGCATAATCTAGATTTTGGTACAAAGCTCTTGCTCACATGAAAGAGTTCAACGACTAAGATCCAAACATTATAGCAAAAGCTCTTGAATGGATTTCAATTATGAAGATATAGAAGTGGAAACATCATTCGAAGCAAATTATGTCAGGCAGCCATTAAAGTGAAATAGATGATTTATACATACCTTTCCCGTAACTTTCTTGTTCTCCACAGGTAAAATAGCTGGATAAACACGTCCTTTGATGCTAAATCTATGACTGCACATTGAAAATCAATGTCCAAAAGAAACAGAAACATCAGCGAATAAAATGATGTAGACTAGGGACTATCAAAGGCCAGAAGAGGTTTTTATTGAAATAAAAGTAGCAACAATAGCAACACTATCCTGAAAAAAAAAACCAGCAACACTGATGATGGTCATCAACAGACAATCACTCGGGGTAATAAAGCATATTCTTCGTTGCCAAGCAGGCCGATCCAGAAACAACATCAAAGAAAACTAAATTAGAAAGAGGTACGACTGGAAAATGTTACATGGCTAACACGTTGTTCTTCGGATTATAAACTTTCGTAAGAAATAAATTATGACTCTGCCAAAGTGATCAAGAAATTAAAGCACGAATAGAAATAGACCTGACAAACAAAACCAGGTTGGTCCGGACCGCGATAATTGTTGCTTAGTTGCATGAATGTTTAAAATAAGGAGAAAAAATAATACAAAAGACAAATGCAATAATACAAACGGGATAGCATTCACATCCGTCGGGCTTGTGATCCGAAATCATTAGAGAATAGAGATGCTTAGAAATTTGATACAGAGCAATAACAAATAATCAAGCGCTTGTGTTTGAGAGGTTAGGATGCAGACAATATCAAGCGCAGAGAGAGAGAGAGAGACTGACAAGCCGTGGAGGATGGCAGAGGATGATGGAGGTACTCGTTTCACGAGCACCTTAACAACGTCGTCTGCCAGGAGGCTGCCGTACACGAAGACGTTGTGAAGGACCGGAGACTGAGACTGGGCTCCGACTCCGATTCCGGCCCCGCCCGCAAAGCTCCCACTCATCTCTCTCTCTCTCTCTCTCTCTCTCTCTCTCTCTCTCTGTGCTACTCTTGCCTTTTTGGCCGGTAGGAGGTGCCGGAGTGATCGCGAATCGCGATGATGGTTTCAGAGCTACTTCTCGCGGGTGGCTTAATTTATTGAGTAAACGGGACTGGGAGTCTGCGACTCTCCGCCAACCAGCGGTCGCTATATACGTTGTACATGATGCACCGAAACGAATCTTAACTAACCATCAAAAAAGAAAATAAAAAAAATGTCATCTTCTTATGTGCCTCGCACGTGTCCAATTTCTAATTTCCGACTCTTAAGGAGCTGTTTTTACCATGAGAAATGGAACACATTTTCCAATAATTGACGTGATATAAAATAAGAGCATTTTTATAAAATAACATTAGTTTTATAAAACAGTTTACATAACTTATATTGTGTTGGTGTAAATAAAATGTGTAGATATTCTAAAATATATTGTTTGTATATCACTTTTCTTTTAATTTTCCTTCAATTCTATATTATATTGGCCCATAAGATTCATCCATCAGTCAGCTTTTTGGTCAAGTATCATTCTGCGCCTGCCCCATAAAACTCCAAATAAACTTTTTGATTTTCCCTCCCTGTTTTTTTCTTTTTTTTAATAAAAAAACTGTATGAAAAAAATTTGATGACCCAAAACCAAACAGAAATATAAGGCCAGAATAATCATTTGACACAAGCCGATCGCCAGAGTGGCCAAAAACATAAACGGAAGCTCATCAAGATTGAATCCGAAATACATCCACTACCATATGGGTAAGGTAAATGAAATTATCAATGGTTATCCAACATAAAATATTATAAAATCCGTTTTCCCGTTATACAAAACAGATGTTTCAGCAAAACGAGAACTGAATTAAAGAGTGAAGCCAGAGGTTTATCAATGTTGAGATGCTCCACTTTATATGTTCATTGGCTCGGGGCAAGTAGTGTTGAGTATGTCCAGAAGCGAATTCTGAGGCTCCAATTCCTCGTGCCACAACGGAAGTTTGTCGCCAGGGTAGAAGTTTCTCGTCACGCCCTCAGAATTTATCTGCATCCACATCAAACACCAAAGGAGTTTTGTGTCAATTTATAAGCATGTGCATCGTGTAAAAACAAACATACTTGGGAGTTGCTACTGTCCCCATAGAAAATCTTACAATGACCGTGCGGACAACACCGCCACTAGCACCATCTCGAGCAATGGCAAGGGAAACTGCCTTCACCACTAGTTGCTGCAATTAAAACAAAAAAAAAAAAAATGTGTTAGCATTATGGCTACAAAACACCAAAACCTAAAACTTCAAAAAAGAAAAAAAAGGGATTAGCAACTAGAGAGCAAGAACTCCCCTCCTTCCTACAAACACAACGTCATCTGTAAGTACTGGAGCCTCATATCCCCTCATATTATGTTTTTTTTTTTTACTTATAAAAAAAAATTACATAATATTGAGGTCAGCCCTAAGTTGTCTACGGATGAAACACAGAAATGAGGTCACGTCTTGTAAAATCATGCGAAGGTTTCATCATCATGAGTTTATTCCAAGGCAGTAACCAATTTTGCATTTGCAAATTCAAGTTCTACATACCTCAGCATAATAAAATTTATCTTTTACTCATCAAAAAAAAAATTCTACATACCTCAGCCTCATCCTTGGTCATTCCTTCCTTCCATGCTTGATCAAAAAACCCATACAAGTAACTAGAGCCAGATCCTGTGAAACACACAGCATTTCAAATTGCTACAATCAAGCAAAGAAATAGCATTGAAGTTGTTCCTAAAGATGATGTTAGCGAGAGTTCTCACTAACCCATAAAAAAAGAAGTAAGTAGCATTTCCACTAATTTAACATTTTATAAATTAACTGTGGCGCAGAGGTAAAAATGACATAACATTGCAACTAGGGAAAACCTGGGGAACAGTTGTCTAATAAACATGAAATAACAGCCCACCATTAATTAGCTGCCACCTAGCATTTTCATTTAAGCTATCTTGAGCAGTACTACATTTGATTATTGTAGATTGCAGAAAACCCTGCAGCCCTCTCTGCCTTCGCACTGCTCAAACCCGGCTCTTAGGTACAAGAGATAGCCGCCGCCATCCCCTTGCCGTGGAAGATGTCCTCCGGGCCTCACTTCTCTCCCTCAAGCATCTGTGTCTCTCAACGCCCACCATAAATAATCTCAGAAAACGAACTAGATTCTTGGCCACTTTCTTGCCCATTTAAGCCATTGTCTTGGTGCTACTCTCCCAAATAACCCATTTAATAAACAGCCCCAAAATGGAAAAAAGGAGCGGGTGCCGTGCCGAACTCTTTTGGGCTTCTTTAATTCGAATTTTTCTTTATATGCTTTCTTTGTTTCTCTAGAAAATTAGTGCGATTTTGGCAATTTTTGGTGTCTGGAATTCTGATTCAAGACGAAATCGACTTTCAAGAGATTAGCAAACAATTTCGATTTGCCCGTAAAATGGTTCGATAACCCATCCTGCACCGACGGATTGAGAATATACTCGGGTGAGAAAGAGACTTGCAAAACTCTAAACAATTTCTGAAGGAGTGAGAAAAAGATTTAAGAAAGTCCTCTTTGATAGCAAAGCTTTATGGAAAAATGAAGACAGACCCAAGGTCCCAAAGTCTTGGCAGCAAACGAATTGGAAAATGGTGCCTGCGAGAATTGAAGTTTATCCAGCAAAAGTTTCCATCCCTTCACCAGAATTTGAGCAAATGAAAGAAAAAGATGAGAGAAATTTGAGAGAAATAAAAGAGAGTGATGGGCAAGAGAAATAAAATGGTGCCTGAGAGAAATAATCGAGAACAGAAGGTATTGGAAGTGGATGGGCAAGATGAAGTAGAAGGGTCGATCAAAGGAAAAATAGTGATTGGATGTGGGTGAGCATATTTACTATTTTCTGTAATATCTTATGTGGCATATAACGATAGGTGGGCTGTTTATATGGCTTTACAAGCCTGACCGGTCTTAAGGGTCTCCCTTGCAACTATGAAGTAAATTCCTGTGTACTTACTGATGAAACAATGTTCACGACTTTCTGGTTTTAATTTATAGAATGTATTTAGGCTTTTTCTTGTATACTTCTTATGTACACGGACTTTGCCTATTTCATTCATATCAATAAAATTTACCTCTTACTTGTCAAAAAAAAAAAAGTCAATTCCCACAAGCTCATGAATTAGTGAGTACGCCAAAATCTCAGGTCCAAGAGATATGCCTCCCAACCAGACCACAAGTACCTTACGGTACAAGCTGGCCTCTAATTTCATAATACTTCCGAAAAATCCTCACTACGGCTAATCAACAGCCTTCTGTATCAGATCACTCAAAACTGCGATCACTTCGAAATGCTGAAGTTCCTTACAGATCTACAACACCAATAACTAGCCCCCGGCAACCACACTACAAGACGTGTTATTGCAGCTTCCCTTCTATACCAATGATGTATATCTGGAAACCTTGAGAATTATAAAACTTCATCTATAATCATAGCTTACATTACTCTTAACATGGTCTGACAAAGTATTAAGTGGAAAAAATAGAGCATTCAGGTTGAATGAATCCTAGGGTGCAAGGGTATATTTATTAATAGTATAGAATCAAGTAGTTTGGATTAAGTAAAACATACCTCCAATTGCAAATGGCTGCTCTATTATTGTTCCACCAAGAGGAATTCCATAAATTTTACCGCCTTCATATTTGTCCCACCCACCAACAATTAGGCCAGTTTGTAACATGTTCTGCCAGATCCAAATGTCAGAAAATAGAAGCAACCAGCTATGTTAAATACAGATGTATAGGAAACTGGCCTAAAAAAGACACAAAAACATGTATCATGTTTAATCTTTGCAATTAAAGTTTTATTGCTCGCATTAACAACATGGAGCAGCTACAACTGACTCATTTTCTTACGAACTTTTTATTTAATTTTAAATTTGATATGCATAAACATTGTGGCAGAGCGCACAGGAGACAAAATACATGGAAGCTCAAGAGGAAGCAAGGCATTCAAAAAGTTCAACCTGGAGTCTGGAAAAGCTTTTCAACCATTCAGTGCATGCATGGCCATCCAACATAAGGATAATAATATGTATTTAACTCTCTTTCGAAGACAAGGAGAGATCCCAAGAGGAGCTGAGAGTTTTATTAGAATGATATGCATGGCTATTAGAATGACCATGTCCCCATACAAGAGTATACAGCAGATGAAAGCTCCTTCAAAAGCAGTTTGGTTCACATGGACAGTATCTTGGACAAGATCCTCACCACTAACAATTAAGGAAGCACCATGTAATGGTTTTGGACTGGTGTTGATGTGTAAGAAGAATGGTGAATCAGTAGATCATTTGTTTTTACGCTGTGAGGTGGTCAGGACCATGTGAGATGGCTTTTTCGAGAGAATTGAATTGTTAGGAGGCATGCCTCATAGACTGGTGGATTTCCTTGCAAGCTGGAGAGGCCTCTGAGGCAACTCACAAGTGGCATCAATCTGGAACATGGTTCCTATACATATGCATTGGATTTTTTGGCGGGAGAGAAATGATAGAAGCTTTGAAGACCACGAGAGAACAATGGATGGGCTTAAAGTTTTCTTTTTAAAAACTTTGTTCTTATGGGCAACGGACTTGATGTCCATGATTTACTCCTTTCAATTGTAAACTCTAATTAGGTTATTCTCACGTATACTCTCTGTGTACTTGGATTTTGCCTACTTCTATGAATAAAACTTCTTTATTACCTATAAAAAAAAAGTCCTATTCTTCTCCTGCAGAGTTCTTAAAACAAAAATAAGTGTAAAAATCAACTCTAATTAAATGCTAAGTACACCATAAACATGAAAGATTTTATAAGGTAAACGAAGAGCACGTCGGCTTATCCAAAGATTTTATAAGATTTTATAAGGTGCATGCAAAGATTTTTATAATAGTCTATCCAAAGCAAGAAAGGAATCATATTGAACAATATGAAGCAGTAATGTCAGACCTTGTTATTATAGGCTATCAGCCTGACAAGGTTTGCAGCAACCTTGACAGTTGCAGGTTGCCCTAACTGTATCCTGTATACGAAGATATATAAAGATTGAAGACGTCAATACATGAAAAATGAAACCTTTAATTAGCATAGCAACAAAAACAGAGGAAAAAAAAAACCCGAAGTCATTTGGTTAAAACCAGATGTGGTCAAACAAATTCACTCAACCTTCATATATTCATAATTTCAATGAAAGCACGTCGGCTTATCAATAAAGGCAATTATGAAAAACTCTTAGTAATAAAATGATAAATGATTTAGAACAAAAAATACTCAAAGAAAGTATCACCAGATCAGACACTTAAAAAGGAGGAGCTACCTAGACTTGCAAAAAAAAAGGAATAAGGAATGAAAAACATAAAAGAAGGAAACAAACTCTGAGAAGTAGTGTGAAAATTTTTTGAACTTTGTATTTTGGGTATGCCTATTCTTTGATCAATAAAACTTTTTACCTAAAAAAAATAAAAAAGTAGTGCGAAGAAAAACCACAACTATTTTGATATACGATGAGCAAAGATATACAGAGTCACAAACTATCTACAATTTAAATGTTTCATTAAATTATTAGGAACAGAACCACTCACGTGTGTTGATGAAGAAAGTAGCGCACATAGTCGGAAACAATCTGTGAATCTGCAGCCTGAAAAAGTTATACATGTAAAACTTACATGGGAGAAGACCCGTAGTAATGCTTTCAAGGCTTAACATTTGTGACCAAAATAGTGTCCACCAATATATTTTTAGATTATGTCCAGCTGATGGATAGAGCAAACTAAGAAGCACATAAAGCAATAGCACTTTCCTTGCCTTTCGCTTGCGCCACAATCCTTAATCCATGAAATTTACAAATCCCAAAGCCCCCCCCCCCCCCCCCAAAAAATATATATATATCAGCCACTAGGAGAAAGAATAATACCGATCCCGAGCGACAAACATAGACATTATCGGTTAGCTGCGTAATCTTGTCCGACGCGCGGTTAGCAACATATACTCCTAGCAAAAGAACAGTGAAATTTGAATAAAAACATAAATCGCCAATGTTACCGGAACAGATAACTTCCAGACTTCTATTTGACTGTAAAAATTCGCCCGAACTGATTCAACACTAACATATACTAATAATGATTTAATCGAAAAACACAAGCAGCAAACCTAGGGTTCGCTTCTCGGAGAAAGACGAGAAATATTATTTGTGTATCTTAGCAACCAAATAGATAACTGACAATGAAGAAAACAAAAATATTAAAAAAAAAAAAAAGGAAGGCAGACAGGGTAAAAATACCAGTGCTGGTCCGAGAGTCGGCTCCGAGAACAACTCCTCCGTTGTAGGTGACGCCGATGATGGTCGTACCCATGGAATGAGGGGCATTTAGATCGCCTTTGTTAAGATCCATATCTCGGATACTAGTGAAATCCCTAATGCGATGAAATGATGAGCTCGTAACGATGCAGAGGAATTAAAGAGCTGAGAGTCGGGAGAAAATAGGGGGTTTGGGCCTTTGGCTTCAGTGTTATTTATTTAAAACTGACTTCTTCCCCAAGTTAATTTCTTTTCTTTTCCTTTAAAAAAAATCATAATAACGAATGTTACGTCTCGCTGAAAAAAGTCGTTAATTGCAGAACTTCACGTCCGGCGTTAGTAACTCTATGGATCCCGTGGTTGCAAAGGAGGAATTATGGTCTCGCTTAAATTTAGAGATAGAATGAGTTAAAATAAATTGAGACGAATTTAATTTATTTTTTAATATTAATGTTATTTTAGAATTTGAAAAAGGCGTATAAGAATTTATATTTTATATAAAAAATTATAAAAATATAATAATGAAATGAAAATAAATTGAGATGAATTGAGCTCATTTTCAAATACAAACGAGACTTATATTTATAGATTTGCAGTTATGAAATTTATATATTTTTAAAAACTAATATGTGAGATTTATAAGAAAAAATTTAATTTTTTATAACAATTTTTTATAATAATTATACGGTGATTATATAATTTATAAGTATATTTAGCATTACTAATCATAAAACAACAATATTTATAATTTACTACTAATCATAAAACAACAATATTTATAACTCTATTTAAATGAAATGATACTTATATAAAATTGAGATTTTTTTAATGAAATAGCAGTACAATTTCATTAACTAACTTGAAGTGAGTAGTAAAATAATTATAAATTTTTTTTAAGTATATCATTACCTTCGCAGTAAAGTGTGTAGGAATATGATAAATATGCAATTAGTCTATTGTTTTACCCCTAGGAAAATAATATTTTAGATACATTAACTGGTTGGACGGGTAGTTCTTTGCAGATAAATGATTGAATTCAAATTTATGGTGTTTTTAGTGTTAAGAGATCTACATTTGATCAAACTCAACTGCTTTTTATTTATTTTTTAATCAAGCATGCATTGGTGGGAAAAGAAAATAAGTAGTCTAGAAAGATGAGTTGAGTTGATTTTATTTATAAATGATACTGAATTAAATTGATAGAGTGAATTTTATGAAAATCACTTAAAATGAATTTAAAATTTAAAAATATTAAAATATTAAAATGAGTTTAGATAATTTATGAAAAATTGAAAATAATTATAAATTCCACATATAAACAAGTATTGAAATAAAAAAAAGTTATGTACATTACGTATAAAAATGTTTAAGTTAAAATGAGTTTAACAATTTAAAAATTATTTCTTCAACCAAACAATCTCTACAATTACATTAGTTACACACACTAAACATTATATATTAAAAAATATATATATATATATTCTATATATATAAAGAGCCTATCTATAGAAATTTGTTGTTTCAACGGCATTTGTTATTTTCGATTAAATCTCCGTTAAGTCCGCATTTTTATTTTCACGTCTTCTCGCATTCTCGTCCGTTCATTTTCACTTCCTCAGATCCTTCGATTTTCAAATCTGGCTTCTTCATTTCTACACTCCCAATGACTTCAAGGATCCGTGACTTCTTTTCGCTTTCAGGAGGTATATGGATGCGTTGAAGAGCGTCAGGATTCCAGCGAGCTCTTCGTTAGCCTTTTCTTCAACGACCTCCGCTGCTGGTCCTATGATCAAACTGACAGCACCTCTCTTACCATTTTAGGGTCTCTTGGACGAAATTTTGCACCTTTCATTGCTTGCGCAGAAATTTGCTACAAAATCAGTCGCACAAGTTACTTAGAAGAAGGAAATTGCGGGAGAAAGAGAGAGAAAATGGAGGCAACGAAGACCATAGTGCATGAAATTGGAGGAATCCAAAACGACGCGCATAGATTTGAACTCCATGGTGTCAAGAGCAACATCGTCGGATCTCATTTTCTTGAATCCGCTTACCAATCTGTATTGTTTATCTTTCCCTATTATCGATTTTTCTCGGATTCTATATTTTTTCTCTTCTTCTATTTTTTATTAGACTTTGAGATAGAGAAAATTACTTTTTTGCTATATAATCTTATTTATTTTTACTCTCTTTGGGACCTTTGAACTATAAGTTTTTAGAAATCTTTTCTGTGAAAAAATCTAATTTGAGTTGTATATATAACTCCATTTAATAGTCATGATTTTGTGTTATTCTCTTTTATGAAATGTCGAGTTGGTAATAATTTGAGTTTTATTTTTCTTTTTATGAGGATCTGTTAGGCAACGAGCACACAAGAAGAGATGAAGAGGAAAGTCTTGATGAACACATACAGAAGTGCATTTTCCCTGAAGTTGGATCTTGACAAGCAAATATTCTCGGTATGATTTTTCGACTCCTTGTGTTATGGTGGTGTTGAACTCAAAATTTCAAGTTTCATGTAAATCTACACATGGATTTTGATGATAACAAATAAATCCAAAGAATAAAGGAGTCTCTAACTCAAGTTGTCCACACAATATAATCAAGCACATCAAGGAAGCAAGCATGAGCAAGAAGGGAACAAATTCACATTAAAATCATAGAGTAATGTTGTAAATCTCTTAAAATTTTGAAATTAGGATTAAGGCTCAAAATTAATATTTTATCATAAAGCATTAAAATATATTTTCTACATGTGCATGACTATTTTGACAATTAAATTTGAAAATTTTGAAAGATGATTGATTGTCATCTTTCACATGTGCATAACATGATTAAATGTTTGAATTTTGAAAATTTTGAAAGATGATTGATTGTCATCTTTCACATGTGCATGACATGATTAAAGGTTTGAATTTTGAAAATATTAAGATACTTGATTGTCATCTTTCACATGTGTATGATATGATTAAAGGTTTTAACTTTGAAAATATTAAGATGATTGATTGTCATCTTTCACATGTGCATGTTTTATTTAAATATTTTCAAAAATGATGGATGCTTTTCTTGACTTATGCAAAAAGTAGATATCTCTATTTAAAATTTTGAAGAGTAAATTGTGCTCCTTTTGTCATATGCAAAAAGTAAAGGATTAGATTTGAAATTTTTGAAAAGTAAAGTGTGCTCCTTTTGTCACATGTAAAAAGTAAAAAGATTTGATTTGAAATTTTTGAAAAGTGAATGATGATATTTTTGACATGTGAATCTTTTTAAATTTGAATATGAAATCTCATATGCCTATAAATAGATCATTTGAGAGCTTCACATTCACAACACCAAGAGCATACAACATTCATTCAAAATTTTAATTCTCTCTTCTCTAAGCATTGAGCCTTGACCCTTGTTCATTTTGAGAGATATAGTTTGCGCTGTATTGTTTTTATCTCACTCATTGAGGAGTATATTTTGATAGTCTACCCACTATCAACTCTTGTATTTGTAAGAGGGTGCGTATAACCCTTGTATGTGTAGAAGGTATTCTACACGAGAAATAGTTAAATCACCAAGTGTAAGGTGATTGGAAGTGTAGAATGTGTTCTACACGGAGAATAGTTAAATCACTAAGTGTTAAGTGATTGGAAGTGTAGAGCGTGTTCTACACGGATTCTTTGGAGCGGTGCTGCTCAAAGGTGTAATAGGTTTCTATCTCCACCTAAAGGAGATTGAATAGTGGATTTGGGGAACCTCAAGGGGTAGCTTGAGGCGATGACGTAGGCAGTGGGGCCGAACCTCGTTAACATACTGAGTTTGCTTCTCTCTTACCTTTACTTTTTATATTTATTGTTGTTTCATATTTTGTTTATATTTTATATTATATATTTGATTTATAATTGTTATTTTTTTAAATACAATTCAATTCACTCCCCCTCTTGTGTTAGTCATTTGGGCAACACTTGGTATCAGAACTAGAGTTCTGTTATAAGATTAACTATCTTTTGAGTTAAGATCTTATGGCTAACATTGCAGTTTCATTTGGTGAAAGTCAATCCAGCAGTCGGCCTCCATTTTTTTGCGGAGACAATTACTCATTTTGGAAAGTTAGAATGAGAATATTCCTTCAGGCTCAAGGTCGAGAAATCTGGAAATACATTGTAAATGGACCTTATATTCCAACAAAAATGATTGATGGAGTAAAGGTTAAAAAGGAAGAAGAAGAGTTTGATCGTGAAGATGATAGACTTTATACTTTGAATTTAACTGCTATGAATTTATTATATAATGCTCTTAATGGTAATGAGTTTAATAGAGTAATGACTTGTACTACAGAAAATGAAATTTGGGATAACTTGGAAGTTACTTATGAAGGAACTTCTCGAGTCAATGAATCAAAAATTTATATTCTTATTCATGAATATGAAATGTTTAAGATGAATGATGATGAATCTATTTCTAGTATGCACACTCGTTTTACTAACATCATAAACAGCTTGACAGCTCTTGGCAAAATTTATTCCAAAGTGGAGATAGTAAGAAAAATTCTCAACTCTCTACCAAAACATTGGGAGTCAAAAGTGACAGCGATTCTTGAAGTTAGAGACCTCAAGAAACTCGAAGTGAATGAACTCATCGGGTCACTTATCACCCATGAATACACATTGAAAAGAGGAGAAGAAGAAGGAAATTCAAAGAAGAGTTTGGCACTTAAAACTGTTCCACATGAAAGTGAAAGTGATGAAGATAAGGAAAATGACGACAAAGATGAAGAAGTTGCGATGATAACAAGAAGAATTCAGAGGTTCTTAAAGAAAAATAAAACTCCTCCAAGGAAATCTTTCAAAAAGTTTTCCAAGAAAAATTCAGGTAAAAATGATACTTTAATTTGTTATAAATGGAATAAGCCTGGTCATATCAAGTCAGATTGTCCTCTGCTAAAGAAAGATCGAAACAAAGGCAAAAAAATAATGAAAGCTACATGAGATGATGATTCAAGTAGCTCAAATAGTGAAGCAAGCAATGGAGAATCAGCAAATCTTTGTCTTATGGCTAAAGATGACATTGAGATAACAAATTGATAATATTGAAGATCTTTCATATGAAAAATTACAAAATGTTTTAGAAGAAGTATATGAGGAATTTGAAAAACTGGGTATCAAGTATACTGCTTTGAAAAAGAAAAATTTTTCTTTAACAAACGAAATTGATATTTTAAGAAAAGAAAGTATTATTTTGAAAGATGAAAATCTTGAGTTGAAGAAAAAGAAAACTGATTAGAAAATATTATTGAAAATTTTACGAATGGAAAAAGAAATTTTGAAAAATTTCTTGGTAGTCAAATATGTGTTTTTGATAAGGCAGGCTTGGGATATATGCCAAAACAAAAATACAAACCTTATAAAAATTTCTTTGATAATCCTTCTACATCAAAGTCCAATATTCAAAATTCTTTTCACAAAAATAATTTTGTTAAAAAATGATACTATTATAATCACTCAAGTTCTTCATATATGTCACATACTATTTACAATTTTTGTAATAGAAATGGTCATAATTATCTTACTTGTCCTATTAGAAGAAAACATATAATGACTATTAGGGCCATATGGGTACCTAAATATCTTGTTTTTTCTAATATTAATAAATAAAGGACCCAAAGAACTTGGGTACCAAGAAAAATCATTTTAATTGTTTTTATAGGTGTGCATGAAGTCTTCCACGAACAAAAATAAATGGTTTTTAGATAGTGGATGTTCAAGACACATGACGGGAGACAAGACTAAGTTCTTTGATGATCTAAAAAAGAAGGACACGTGACATTTGGAGACAACTCGAAAGGGAAGATCGTGAGAATAGGTAAAATTGGTAATGAGTTTTCTCTCATAATTGAAGATGTTCTACTTGTTGAAGGTTTAAAACATAATCTTTTAAGCATAAGTCAATTATGTGATAAAGGATTTACAGTTACTTTCAAAATGGATAAGTGCATTATTTTGAATGATTATGATTATAATATTTGTTTTATTGCTTTTAGAAGTAACAATGTTTATACAATTGATTTTGAAGAAATTACCTCACAAGATGCCATTTGTTTTTCAGCTCAAAATGAAACTAATTGGTTATGGCATAGAAGACTAGGTCATGCCAACATAGAACTTATTTCCAAACTTTTAAAAAATAATCTTGTGAGAGATTTACCAAAGGCAAATTTTCTTAAATACAAAATTTGTGATGCATGCCAATTTGGTAAACAAACAAAAACATATTTCCACTACTAGACCACTGCAATTGATACACATGGATTTTTTTGGACCAAATAGAGTTGCAAGTTTAGGAGAAAAATATTATGCATTTGTTATTATTGATGATTTCTCTAGATATACTTGGGTCATCTTTCTTGCTCATAAAGATGAGACACATAATACATTTACCAAGTTATGCAAGAGAATTTAAAATAAAAAGGGTTATACTATTTCAAGTATCCAAAGTGATAGGGGAAAATAGTTTGTTAATAAAAATATTGAAACATTTTGTGATGAAAATAATTTTGTACATAATTTTTCTGCTCCTCGAACTCCTCAACAAAATGGGGTAGTAGAGAGGAAAAATAGATCTCTTCAAGAGATGGCAAGAACAATGCTCAATGAGAACAACTTGCCTAGTTATTTTTGGGCCGAAGCAGTAAGTACTGCATGATATGTTATAAATAGAGTTATGCTAAGGTCCAAATTAGATAAAATCCCTTATGAGCTTTAGAATGAGAAAAAGTCCAACATTGGTTACTTTCATGTATTTGGAAGCAAATGTTTTATTTTAAATGACAGGGATAATTTAAGCAAGTTTGATGCAAAATCTGATGAAGGTATTTTTCTCGGGTATTCTACTAATAATAAAGCTTATAGAGTATTCAATAAAAAAACTTTGACTGTACAAGAATCTATGCATGTAGTATTTGATGAATCTAATTCTCTACTCTCCAAGAAATCTATTGATGAAGAAACAAGAGGTATAAATAATACGAAAAGTCTCAATCTCAACAAAGAGAACACAATAGAGGAAGTCCAACATGGAGACATCAGGAAAGATCATCAAAATTTAATACAAGATGCAACCAAACAGTGAAAATTTGTGAAAGATCATCCAGTGGAACAAATTCTGGGAGAACCTTCACGAGGTGTAAGCACTCAATCATTTCTTAGAAATATTTGCAATCATACTGCTTTTCTATCTCAGATTGAACCTAAAAATATTGATGAAGCACTTCTTAATGAATCTTGGATTCTAGCTATGCAAGAAGAGCTTAATCAATTTGAAAGAAATGATATTTGGACACTTGTTCCTAGACCCAAAAATCATACTATTATTGGAACAAAATGGGTTTTTAGAAACAAGAAAGATGAGTCCAGGGTCATTACTAGAAATAAGACTCGACTTGTAGCCCAAGGTTTCAATCAAGAAGAAGGAATCGATTATGATGAGACATATGCACTAGTCGCAAGATTAGAAGCTATTCGAATGCTACTTGCATATGCTTGTTATAAAAATTTCAAAATTTTTCAAATGGATGTTAAAAGTGCTTTCTTAAACGGTTTTATAAATGAAGAAGTATATGTTGAGCAACCTCCAGGTTTTGAAAATCATATTTCTCCAAACCATGTTTTCAAACTCACAAAAGCACTATATGGATTCAAACAAGCTCCTAGAGCGTGGTACGAGAGATTTAGTGGTTTCTTGATTGAAAAAGGCTTTTCAAGAGGAAAAATTGATACAACTCTTTTCATTAAATACGAAAATGATGATATTCTTTTGATTCAGATTTATGTTGATGATATAATATTCGGTGCTACTAATAAAAATATGTGCCAAGTTTTTGCTAAGACTATGCAGGAAGAATTTGAAATGAGCATGATGAGAGAGCTTACATTTTTTCTCGGATTGCAAATTAAGCAAGCAAAAAGTAGGACATTCATCAATCAATCGAAATATATTAAAGAATTGCTGAAGAAGTTTGGGATGGAAGGTGCTAAGGAAACTGGAATACCAATGAGCCCATCCACTAAACTTGATAAAGATGAAACCGGTAAACCAGTTGACTCAAAGGTATATCGAGATATGATTGGTAGCTTATTATATTGACAGCCAGTAGACCAGATATTATGTTTAGTGTGTGCTTATGTGCACGCTTTCAATCATTTCCAAAAGAATCACATTTAATTGCAGTTAAGCGCATTCTTAGATATCTTAGTGGTACAATTAACTTAGGGTTATGGTACCCTAAGCATACATCTTTCGATCTAATCAGCTACACAGATGCAGATTATGCTGGCTGTAAAATAGATCGAAAAAGCACTAGTGGAGCATGTCACTTCTTAAGTCGTGCACTAGTTTCCTGGTTTAGTAAAAAACAAAATTCTGTTGCACTATCTACTGCTGAAGCAGAATATGTTGTTGCGGGTAGTTGTTGTGCTCAAGTTCTTTACATGAAGCAACAACTTGAGGATTTGAAACTTATGTACAATCACATTCCAATCAAATGTGATAATACAAGTGCTATAAATTTTTCAAAGAATCCAATACAACATTCTCGGACCAAACATATTGAAATTAGATATTATTTTCTTAGAGATCATGTGCAGAAGGGCGATATTGTATTAGAATTCATTAATACACATGATCAATTGGTAGACATTTTCACAAAGCCTCTACCAGAAGATAGACTATACATGATTAGAAGAGAAATAGAAATGATGCATGCCATGGATATCTGCTAAATACTTTTATTTCATTATCTTAAATGACCTATAGAAATTTGAGACGTTTAGCCTCATCATTCAAATGCATTTGCTCCTCATAAATCATCATGCCATCCTTATCTAAAGGATTCGACAATCGAAATGAAGAGGTAAGTAAGGATTTTAAATCCTTATTCTGTTGTTTTAAGTCTACTATTTTTTTGTTAGACTATTAAACAAGTCGTTGAAAAATATCGATTTTCTTATTAAGTTTCTCTATATCGTGGGTTTTGGACTGCAACCGAGCGGAAAAAGCAACAATGGAAGATGAGTATCGAGTCCCGAGACCCACAAGCTCGTAAATGGCATCATGATCTAATTTATTAGCCAAATCAATGTTTTGCTGCTTCATGACACTTACGACAGATGCAGAAATAGATTGATCACGAGAAGTACTGAAAGAGAATTGATGAGCCATTAAGATTTTGTAAAGTGAGAATGAAGATGAATTACAACAATGAAAAGAAGATTTGTTGCGGATTAGATAAAGATAAAGATTGCTTTTATAAAGATGGAAATAAGTAGAAGACAAACTGTCATCTCTTCAAATCTTACTTAGTCAAGCTTACAAGATATGCCGGATGCATATTGTCAAAAGTTACCAAACTAAACTAGCGAGATTAATTATAATTGTCCCTGTTTCTCTCGTGAAACGCTGTCATTATCTGCTGATGTTGACTCTGTACTTGAACTCTTACTCGTTCCGATTCCTCTATTTGAAGTTTCAAAACACGAGCTAATTCCGTCAAATCTTTATTTTCTTGCTTTAACCTCTTATTCTTTCTGACTTTATTTGCAAGCTTTTGATGCAGAACAGATATTTGATTGTTAAGTCGATCAACCTCATTTGCCCTCGCTAGTAATCTCCGAGACATGGTCGTAACAGAGGCAACATATTGAGCACTGAGAGTTCTTGATGCTGCAACAACCTCAGAATCAGTTCTATTTGAAAAATGCATTTCTGCTTCTATCATGGTGTTGACAACCTCATGAGATAAAATGACTGGTTGAAACGGTTCCTGATTCAAATCCGGAAGATTATCAGACGAAATTTTTTCCACCATTCTATCGTTTTGAATAAACAGAAACTGGATCAATGAATGGGGTGAAAATTTATTTGAGTATCCGACAGGTGAAAACGGTCTTTTAAACAACAACTTTCAAATCTCGATAAGATTTAATTTTTCAACAATATCACGCGGATTTAAATCTGCTTTCGCACCGACTGCTAGATCTAGGCCTCCAACCTTTGCAAGTTTTGTTAGACACGCGTGGTTCCGCACCGAATTGCCAGAGTTAGACTTCTAACATTTGCAGGTTTTGTTGGACATGCATGGCTTCGCACCGCATTGCCAGAACTAGGCCTGCAGCTTTTGCTGTCTTTGTCGGACACGAATAATTTTAATTATTCAACTTCAAATCTCTGGAACATCTAATTCTTCAATAACATCAAACGGATTTAAATCTTTTTCCGCACCGAGATGATAAAATTTGGCTTCAACCTTTGCAGGTTTTGTCGGACACGGGTGGTTCTAATTTCTACAGTCTCTACTAACGCAACGTTTTATTTATCTATTGGTTATTATAGGAATATATCTTATTGAGCTAATTATGATTCCTTTTTAATGATGCCAAAAGGGGGAGAAGTTTTAGACTAAAATATTAACATTGTTTAATTTGCTAAACTTGTTATATATGCTTGGAATTATATTTATATTTTTATTTGAAAAACTAACGCATGTTCTCAGGGGGAGCTTAAGTATTAATACAGGTTTCAGGTTCTATCAAGCATTTGTCATCATCAAAAAGGGGGAGATTGTTAAACTCAAGGTTTCAAGTTTCATGTAAATCTACACATGGATTTTGATGATAACAAATGAATCCAAAGAATAAAGGAGTCTCAAGTTCAAGTTGTCCACACAATATAATCAAGCACATCAAGGAAGCAAGCATGAGCAAGAAGGGAACAAATTCACATTAAAATCATAGAGTAATGTTGTAAATCTCTTAAAAATTTGAAATTATGATTATGGCTCAAAATTAATATTTTATCATAAAGTATTAAAATATATTTTCCATATGTGCATGAATATTTTGACAATTAAATTTGAAAATTTTGAAAGATGATTGATTGTCATCTTTCACACGTGCATGATATGATTAAATGTTTGAATTTTGAAAATTTTGAAAGATGATTGATTTTCATCTTTCACATGTACATGACATGATTAAATGTTTGAATTTTGAAAATATTAAGATGCTTGATTGTCATCTTTCACATGTGTATGACATGATTAAAGGTTTTAATTTTGAAAATATTAAGATGATTGATTGTCATCTTTCACATGTGCATGTTTTATTTGAATATTTTCAAAAATGATGGATACTTTTATTGACTTATGCAAAAGGTAGATATCTTTGTTTGAAAATTTTGAAAAGTAAAGTGTACTCTTTTTGTCATATGCAAAAAGTAAAAAATTAGATTTGAAATTTTTTAAAAGTAAAGTGTGCCCCTTTTGTCATATGCAAAAAGTAAAAAGATTTGATTTGAAATTTTTGAAAAGTGAATGATGATATCTTTGACATGTGAATCTTTTTAAATTTGAATATGAAGTCTCATATGCCTATAAATAGATCATTTGAGAGTTTCACATTCACAACACTAAGAGCATACGACATTCATTCAAAATTTTCATTCTCTCTTCTCTAAGCATTGAGCCTTAACCCTTATTCATTTTGAGAGATATAGTTTGCGCTGTATTGTTTCTATCTCACTCATTGAGGAGTGCATTTTGATAGTCTACCCACTATCAACTCTTGTATTTGTAAAATTGTGCGTATAACCCTTGTGTGTGTAGAATGTGTTCTACACGGGGAATAGTTAAATCACCAAGTGTAAGGTGATTGGAAGTGTAGAAGGTGTTCTACACGGAGAATAGTTAAATCACCAAGTGTGAGGTGATTGGAAGTGTAGAGGGTGTTCTACACGGATTCTTTTGAGCGGTGCTGCTCAAAGGTGTAATAGGTTTCTATCTCCACCTAAAGGAGATCGAATAGTGGATTTGGGGAACCTCAATGGGTAACTTGAGGCGAGGACGTAGGCAGTGGGGCCGAACCTCGTTAACATACTGAATTTGCTTCTCTCTTACCCTTACTTTTTATATTTATTGTTGTTTCATATTTTGTTTATATTTTATATTATATATTTGATTTATAATTGTTATTTTTTTAAATACAACTCAATTCACATCCCCTCTTGTGTTAGTCATCTGGGCAACAGGTGGGTTGTCATTGAATCTCATAAAGTTTAAATGTATGGATGACTATTTTCTTTGCTACTTTTAGCTTTTAGACATGGCTGGGTTATATACCAGTCTTGATGAACACGTACGGAAGTGCATTTCCCCTGAAGTTGGATCTTGACAAGCAAATATTCTCGGTATGATTTTTCGACTCCTTGTGTTATGGTGGGTTGTCACTGAATCTCATAAAGTTTAAATGTATGGATAACTATTTTCTTTACTACTTTTTGCTTTTAGAACTGGCTGGGTTATATGGATTTTGTATCTGTCTAGGTTCTCTAATTTATTTTTCAGTAAGATGATAAAGACTCAACCTTTATTTACAACTATTTTACACATTTGTTACAAATGTGTGAATTTTTGAAAAAATGATTTGTAAGAGTAATCATTTGTAAATAATATATGAAAAACACAAAATAGGCAAGGGATAATTTGCTCATCCCAACAAGCAACCGTGTATTGTCACATGCAGCAATAAAAAATTATTACAGTATCAACTAAGGATCCAGAGATTTTTTAATAAATAAGAAATTTGAGGTTCCTTATTATAGTACTCTATGTGACAGATGTGGGATGTTGTAACTAAATAGAGACAATACACTTTTGAACGCCATGAAACTCCTGTATATTTTGTCTGTGCTCACTACAAAGAAAATATCCAAATAATCTCATTAAGAAGATAATTACAAGCTTTATACTTGGTTATTGTTTTGACATGTTGACTTTGTTGGCAGTGTAATATCTTTTTTCTGTAAAACATGGTTTGCTTGGAAAGACCTGATTACTTCTTGTTATTAACAAATCTTATATTTTTTAGCTGGATTTATCCTCTGTACTGTTAATTTTCCAACCCATTTTTGTCCTTGTGTGCAGTTTATTTTCTCTACTGCCATTGATGGGAAAATTAAAGCTTCGTTGTATGATTGCTTGAGATCTAGAGTGGATTATGGCTGATGTATATATAGTATTTTCTTTTGAGATATATGGATAACTTATTTTATTTTGGCATATATTATTATTGTTATTATTATGATTGATGTGTATATTACTCTAACACATGTATGGTTTGATATCTATCATTTACTACCATGGCATATGTTGATGAGTTGGGAATGGGTTAAGTCCTAAATGCTTAAGCTTACTGAACTGATATTATTTCCTATATATCACAACATAACATTATAAGATTTATACCAAAATATACATGGAATTCTCATAAAATTAGTTAGTATCTTTCGTTTGATGACAAGAGACGAGATAGTGCCTTCGTTTGAAAAACCTTGTTAATTTGCTATATTCATAGTGTTTCAATTCATTTTCAAGTCCGGGTGTATGCTCTAATTGGAAATACATTTATTTTTATTCTATATGTAGCTAATCTTGGTATCTCTTATCTTTGAAGAAAACATGGAAAAAAACAGAATGCAGACAAGAATCCAAAATTAGGACGTTCAGCTCAAAGAAAGCCAAAAAGCTCTGCAGGTTAGCTTTATTTTATTTTTTTATGTATATTGGTTTTAGAGTGTTAAAATTAATTAGCAGTTTCGTAAAGCTTTTGTTCACATTATGCATTTGTGTGCTTGTGGAGATTATCTCCTTGTGAAGATCATATTTAATATCTAATTAATCAATAAGAGTGTTATGTCTTTTTTTTTTCTTTTCCTGAGAGGTAATTACAATTTACATTACATATTTCTCTCCCTGAAAAATTATAATGTTCTAAAGGAAGTGCCTATAACCACATATCACAATATAATTGTATTCACTAGAAACTTATCTTACAAACTGATTCTGTTAATTTTGCTTTTATTATTGTGTTATTACTGAATTTTCCTAATGTTGTGGCTATTAACGTTGCTTACACAAATTAAAAAATAAATTAAGATATTATAGAAATATATAATATATTAGTTTTCTTTTACACATTTCTTTTGCCTATTGTTTTTTAATTTCATCTTCCACTTCTGAGTTATTAATGGAGGTTTTTTTTATAAAACTCTCATGGGAGCATGACCATGTTGAAGATTACATTGAATAATCAGTCAAGATGAAGATATACTTTGCTATTGATGTTAACTTGTATGATGCAAATTTTTATGTCAAAGTTGATGATGATGTAAATGTAAATATAGACATAGAAGCAATGTATTTTCTAGTTATTCCTGTTGCAATACATGTAGATTTGTTCTATTTTCTTAAAAAAAAAAACAGAATGGTGCGTAGTTTTATTTTTATTTTATTTTTTCGTGTTAATTGTTTTGATTAGAGGTAAAGAGTCCATGTATTTCTGCTAATCAAAGTTTTGTTGTGTGGTTTGTATTTAAAAATTTGTGATTATACCTTAAAGCCTTCCAGTCTCTTTAGAATAACAATATTGTGATTTAAGTTGGCTGTTTACATGACCATCAATAACAATAAAATAGTTGTTGCTAGAATAGAAATTGAAAACGACTCGTCAAAGTTAAGGATTTGCTTAGTACAAAAACATCATTTCTTAGAATGCAATTGAATATTAAGTTTGTTCTCTACATAAATGATAAAAATAATCATATTTCTCCCCCATTTTCTCAAATGGAAGAAAATAATTAAATAAAATCAAGTAAAAAAACAATACAAATAAAAAAACCCTAGACCAAATAACAATACAAATAAATATACTAAAAGCCTAAACTCAAATTATAAAGAATAGAGAAAAAAGAAAGATAAAGAATGCAATTTTAACAAAAAAAGGATTTATATAAAACAAATGGCCAATAAATATAATAAATATATTGTATATGTTTAATATTTAATTGAAATATATGATCAAACAAATTTATTATATTGTTTTTATCATAAATATAATAAATATTTCTACAACATATTTTGTAAAACGTATAATGTTTTTAAAATCCAAAAATAATTTAAAATCGAATAAATTTATTATAGTAAATTATTCATTAGAGTAAAGATATTAAAAAAAATTAGTTTGGAAGTAATGAGTTAAAAATAATTGGGTTTTTAATTATTAATTATGTAAATATATTAAAAATTTCTTTTGTAGAAACATCGACCATATATTAAAAAAGCATTATGGAGAAATTATTAATAAAATTATAGAAGATTCAAGTTTATGCAGATTCAAAGAAACTGGATGACAAAAAATATAAGCATTTTAATGTACTCACTATCGAGAAAATGCAAGATGAGGGAAATGCTGGATCTTCATTTTAAAATAATCCTATAATCAAAAAAATCTCAAACAATGTTCATAAAATTATGAAAGATATTTTTTTTTTATGGGACCATTATGATTTTTATTAATGCTCCTTTTTTATAGTATATGAAAATTTGAAATTATTTTACATTTACAATATTATGAATAACCATCAAATGTTAGTTAGAAAATAAATTTATACCTAAAAGTATTATGTCATTATTAACCAAAAATTAATTCTTAAGAAAATTAATATTGTATATATATTCTTAAGAAAATTAAAAATTACTTCCACCTAGTATATATATATATATATATATCTATTATAGGATTCTGAGAACAATAAAATTAGCGTTCTGATTCATTTCAGTGATCATATTTACTTAAAAAGCCAATAGAACCAAATCACAGACCATCTTGGTTCTAGTTTTTATCAATTTTGACGGTTTTTGATATGCAAAATCATACTCATAATTCTCTGCACCACACATTAATGTATGATTTGTTATTTTTATTATTATATTTAAATACATATTGATACGTAGATATATATATTTACACAGAATGAATAAAAATAACAAATTACATATTAATATATAGTGTAAAGATGATGATGAATAACATTTCTCAATAAATAAAAAAATCCATTAAGAAAAATTCCACGCAGGCAACATGGGAACTGTCTTCGAATTTGATGGAGTCAAGTTTAAACTTCTAACAAGCATTGAGTGTAGCTTATAACTGTAATTAAAATGGATCATTCGCAAGACATCGAAACAGTTTTTACAAGAAAAACTAAACCATGCGAACATGCAAACGGGACAACTGAAATTGGCCATGAAAACAAGAATGTGTTTCTCTTTGGTTGGAAACTGAAAGGTGTCATCATCAGCGTTCTACATTCTGTATCTCGTGTGAAAATTTGTTAGCGACTCTTTCGAATTTCGCACCCGGCGTAGCACTTGCAGCACTCGGATGTAAACTAAACGAAGGTAACGAGTGAACCGAAAAAAAAAAAAAGACGCAAAATAGACTGCTAAAAGCAACGGAAAATCTTCTCCCTAGTAGAACGGACTTAGACACGAAAGGCGGTGATAAATGGGTTAGCAGGCTCTTCTTGTGTATCCAATTCCTATATTTAGCATCCTCCGGTGACGGGCAACCTCTTCCTTTGACATCCTCTGTTGTTAGGAGTCCATGGCAATTGCTTCTGGAAGAGAATGCAGTTGAAGTGTGGGAATGTGGGACTTGAGGGGCATGTGGGATGGTCCAACCAACTTCCTCTCCTTTAGAATCCCTTTCCCTACAATCCCGAGCACTTTCCGCACCTCATTAGCAAGTTCTATCACCATATCATCCTCATGGCCTGCTCACAAGCATGCGAGAAGATTAAATAAAACAGTTTTCCCTTTCTACTTTTTTAGAAAATGTAAATAAATATCGAGGTATGTGATATTTTTGTGCCAAGGTGCAAGAAAATAAAACTCACCAATATCAGACATGGCCTTCTCTAGAAGGAAAATGTAGTCTCTATTATTTCCACAAGGCCCAAAAGCAGTTGCAATTTGCCTGAAGTAAATGAAAAAACAGGGAAACCAGTTGGAAAAAATTTCTCATAATTATGATAAAGGAACATTGTAAAAAAATGCTGACAGCTTTACCTGGCCATTTCCTCCAAAGGAGCTGGCCCCAGGTAATACTTGTTTGATTCTTTGTCTGGAGTGGATGTGAACCTGAAAAAAGTATGCGTAGTACTAATTAGAAAGGATACATAAACAAATCATGTCTAACTTCGCCATACAAGGTCAATATGCAACGTAAAGCTCTATGTGTTCGCTAAATGATATGAAATAAATATGAGGTTTAGATAAGTACAAGAAGATAACTTACACTATAACACCTGTTATAGCAGGCTGTAAGGAATCCCCTTCCTGGATTAATGACAAACAGACAAATGAAATAAGAATAAAATACAAGAAGTATGATCAACAGGAAAGAATGAACAAGACAACTCCAGGAAAGAGAAAGGAGTACAATCAAAATCAAAATCTCACCCCGTAGAAGTTTACAAGAGTCTTTTCATCATATTCACATTCCCTCCGCTCCAAATACTGCATTGGAAAGATTCTTCAGTTTACTTATTCAACAAAAATTAGTCTAAGTAACTGATATAAGCAACAACAGTTGCTCAACAACTTGTTCAGATGAAAGATGACCCATCTACCAAAGGCTATAGAACTTGAAATCCCTAATAAATACAAGATGGGGTGAAGAGGTTGCCCATTCACTTGTTGTATGCATGATTTGATTAACAAAAAATGATAGATGCAAAAAATGATAGATGCAAAAGGCAATTTGGGAGCTGGGTGAAGAAAATTCCAGTAGAAAATGAGACATTTTCGAATTTATATGAAACAGTTGAAATGCCTTCGAGTGCTGAGCTACTTTTAACACAACTCACCCACCAATCAAGGATTGCCTTGTTTTTGTACATACAACCGCAAGTAGATTTACCAAAACCAGAAAAAGAAAACATACCTCCATTGCCATTCTTTCCCTTTCAGGACTTCCCCGAACACAATACGCAGCACCCCACTGACAGAAAAAATTTTAGACGTCAGAAAATCAACAAACAAAACTCCAGTCTTTATTGCAAGGAACGGAACATATGTCACTCACTCACTATGCCAAAAATGTGTAACATACATCATAACCAATATAAAGTTCCACTTACGCATATGGCTCCTTCTTTCTGCTCCAATGTGCAAGTTCGTGCAGGGCATTCAGGTGTACCCCTATGATCAATGCACGCTGGTGCAAAGGAAATAGCACGAGTATAGACAGTTATAATTTGATGTTTGGGCATAGAAAGACTAATAACTTCTCATATAATATGTCAATAAACACTTGTAATACCGTTAAGAAGCTTTATTTAGATCAGTTATACTGATAAGAAACTTACCAAGATCAAATACACGCCTATAGTCCTTGATGAAGCCAATCACTTTCTCATCATACTCAAATCCTGGGTTCCACACAAGTGAACCATAGCCAAAAATCCAGAATACCATGGTTGAATAATTTCTGCCAAAACAAACTTCATGACTAACTGCTTGTTCAACAATAGTCACAAAAAATAAGGTGAAACCTATTTAACTGACTACTATTTCCTCAAGCAAATGATTATTAATTTAGTTTCTGTAGCTTGAATAGGTGATCATATACGGTTTGGTGCGTAGGTTTAGTCCTGCAGTATCGTAAATTCGCCCTGGCTACTTCCTAACTGAGCTGTGTTAAACAACTTTTTTCAAGTTCGCAGCAGCACTTATTTGGGCTCCATATCATCACTCACTTCATACATACATAAAATCACCCAAAAACCGGATCAGACAAATAAATATGTACTAGAAACTTTGTCCTGCGATTCCTTGTATTCCTGAATCATATTCCCTCGTTTACAAGGCATCATATTGTAAATTTGTGAAGATAATCAGGTTTGAAGATTGTTTTTGTAAAATCACAACTTCTGTTTCTGTTATCCCCTTAATTTGGAAAGCTCTTCCCCATATCCACTTCTCCTGATGCCATAGTTGTTCTGCCACATCATCATCTCTCCCCATAAAAGGAAATTCAAATCTCTTGCACCCTTTCCCTAAAAGCTTTTAGAGTATCTAGTCTATTTATTTTTTATTAGTAAAGAAGAACTTCATCGAAGAGTATCTAGTCTATTTATACAAATGCCCCAGTTGTTTACATTCCCCCAACAACTTGATCTAGTCCTCGATCAATACCAATATGCTAAATAAAACTTCTTGTGCAAGATACTTATATTTCTTACTTTATTGAAGTACCAATTTTGGAACAATGAGACAATTTGAACATTGACTTATTTATTATGGAAACAAATTAGCTCAAACAATGGTGTTTTTTTGGGGGGGGGGGGGGGGGGAACTCAAAACCTCTTTCCTTTACATCCATTTCCGCAACAATTGACATTCTTAAAATTCCGTATCACTAAAAAACGCAGGGAATACGATAGATAGGAATTCAATTTTCAATTATCTAAACAATATAATAACGGGAGAGACTTTCATAATATAGAACCAAACATCAATCAATCGTATGGGTCATAATGCAATTCACTTTGGAAAATAATGCCAAAACAAAAAAGACAGCAGCATTGTTTAATGGATCAAAAGCGACAAGTCACGATACGGATACACCGATTCAGCCGAATAAAAACATTAAAAGGAGAAAAGAAAAGGCAACAGAACACGGAATAATTCTTACAAGAATATTGCGGACAACTTTTCCAAGAAAACGAGAGAGAAAGTCCTTAGAAATTCCCTTTAAGATCTGAATGAGAAAGCGAGATGTGCGAAGATTCTCAAGTGCTGACAATATTATGGTGGAAAAGAGGGGAACAAAGCCAAACGCGAGAGGGCTTTAGCTTCAGCGATTGGGGTTTCCTTTGTTTCCCTCTCCCTCTCCAACCGTCTATATTCTCTCTTTCTCTCCTCTCCCTTGTTCTTTCGGCTGCGTTTTCTGGTTCCGAAGAGAGATGCAAAATCGATGAAAGGAGACTATTTATAGTCGGAAGGGGGGTGGGGGGAGGAAACTCGGACCCAACTAACCAAGGTATGTTGCACGTCTATTGATGTTATGCATCATGCACATGTATGTATGTACGCATGTTCCGACTTCTGACCGAGTGAATTCCACCTTCTTCCCACTATTTTAATTATTTTCTACCTTTTTTTTAAATAAAAATTATTTTCTACTTTAATGAAAAAAAAAATGGCACCTGCTACTATGTCGTCAGGGTTGACTATCTGGCATTTTCTTAGCGTAAATTGTACCTTTGTTCTATTTTATTTATATTTTATAAACATGTTTAAAAATAGAAAAATAACAATATATTAATAATCTTTTTTTAATTATTAAGTTAAAAAAAATTAAATATATGAGAAATTAATTTGAGATGACAAACTCAGACAGCATAATATCATTTTTCTATAATGAATAATCTAAAACATATAATATAAATAAGTGTGATTAAAAATTTAATCACATGGTATTAATATTTGATTTTAGAAGTAAATCTTAAAATTTAAATATTAAATATCAAATCTTATCATTTAGATTACGTGCTATACAAAAATGGCAATGGCTTTCTCTATTACATACATAAAAATATATATTATTTATGTTTGAAATGTACCATTTTAATAAATGTATTAATTAATTCTAATATGAAAAAAATTCACATGATAGGGAAAAAAAACAGCTGTTTTCTTGAACTAGCTTATTTTTCTTCTTAGATTACTATTTCATTGTCCGTTTTATTTATATTTGCATTTTATAACTGTCTAAAAAATCCAAAATAAGTCACCAAATTTCAATTTCGAATTGGCGTAACTTACAAATTAATTAAACATCATGCATGCATGATGCATGCATGGCTAATATGAAGTTTGAGCATTAAATAGGAAACTGTAAGAGGCCGATAGGTTCGTTGAATCTAGACATTTATATTATTTACCAATGTCAGCCTCATTCAACTCGCGTGCCTTCATTAGAAATTAGAGCTGGCCGGCAGAGTACCACAAAACGTGTGATTCCAGTTAATTGGTTCAATGAACTTAGACGCGTATTCGTTATCAAACCTAGTAACCTACGGCCTACATCATGTTGGGTTTACGAATTCCTCGGGCACTCTCCGTGGATTTGGCTTTCCCTTATCTAGAAGGATAGCATCATAGCTCTGAGCTCATGTTATATGGTAATGTGCGCGTACGTACGTAGAAGCACCACCATTAATCCATTATCAACAACAGTATCGTTTGAGCCTCGTTTATTATTATTTTTTTTTAAGTTAGTAGTGTTAATGGAATATATAGGTGCATGGAATTATGCCTTTTTTTTTTCTTTTCGAGGTAGATCATAATCCCACGTATGTTATAAACTTTTATTTATATAAATTAGTGCATTGATCAACAAATAAGAAAATAAAAAAATCCTCAAGTCATGCCGTCAGTTCTACACTTTTCACTTCCATACATTACACTTTTAATAATAGAGTAATGCTACTTATTACTTATTAGTAGTCATTATTCCACGCACCGTACTTGTTTTGATTTCTTTAAATATATTTTGTTTAATATAATTTTAATTAATTAAAGTTTTCAATGTCTCGTCATCTCTGTATCATACATTTATTAAGTAATACTATTTATCTTTTATTTTTATTATTTGTTTTTCATCGTCTTATTATTATGCATGTAATATTAGATGATTAAAATTATTTATTATATTTTATTTATAAATATATTATTTAATATTATATCATAGAATAACTAATGAGGTGATGATAAAATAATAGAAATAAATAAATTTTTTCTTCCAATATAATATGCCGCAGTTAGTTTTTGGAGGGTATTTACTATTTGTTGTATCACCAGCCGGCCCAAGAGGCAGACTAGGTAATTAGAAGGTTAAAAAAAAAATCACTAAAATGAAGAGAACCCATGGGCAGACTAGGCAATTAGAAGGTAAAAAAAAAAATCACTAAAATGAAGAGAACCCATGTAGATTGATGATCTCAATGGGAAACCTAACAGGTCAAGAAAAGCATGAGTACGAGAAGTCGTGGAGAAATCCTGATCACGAGGAAAGTCATAGTCAAAAAGTTGAGCACAGCTACCGCCGACCGGTACAGAAGAAAAGGTAAAACCAAATTCAACAAAGGCAGATCTGGAATTGCATGAGAATGCAGAATTACCTACCGATCAACGCCGCTATTACCGTAAGTGTAGATGTGGGCCTGGGCTGGCTGATTATCGTGTAATGAGTGTGGAGATCCGAGGAAGATCACCACCGAAGTGATTTTACAAGTATTCAAGGGGCAAAGCTTATTGGTCGCATGCCTTGGAGTCATTATTGCAAACGACCTCAACCAGCTCTACGATCCTGTTCTGTTGTTCAAGACCCCCAAATGCAGGGTGTTCATCCAGAAATGGTTTTTCTCGAATTCGTTAAAATCTGAAAAATCAGATTATCCATATGGTTATCCACCCGAATTAAATATGGACGGATATAAAAAATAGGATAACTCCCCGAATTTAGTTACGGATCCAGATTTTAATTTGGTTATTTGTAACCGGTTTTAAATGAAAACACGTTAAATCAATTCAATTGCTTCTTGGATTTTCGGAAATTCTTTAGCGCACCCGGATAATAATTCTGGCGCGGCTTCACATCCTCTGTGGACTGAAGACAACGTCGTTCCGAATTTTAGAAACTCGCCTCTTACCTCTTTTTCCCTTTCCTCTCTCATTTCCTAGTTTGGTTCCCTTCCTCTCTATTTCCTTTGAGTTCAATTTCTTGTGTTCTCTTCCAAGGTATCGAAGCTCTCCCGTTGTCTTCTTTCTCCCCCAATATATGAATTCTTCTACTTCTTATTTGATTTTGTTTGGGTCCAAAGAAAATGAGAATAGAAAAATAAAAAAATAAAAGAGAAAATAGTTATGATGTGAATTTTAAGGGCCAAGTTACCTTTTCATTATTTCTGAAAAATGAAATAAGATGCAATGCTTGATGGCGATAATTGGAATGAAAAACCATTTCCAACACCTGTGGTCTTTTTTCTTCCATAAAGACTCATTTTTCATTTCTTTTTCTGTCAACAAAATTTAAAGTTATAATAAAAATGGCCAATGGGCATGGAAAATAAAAATGGCTTCTTCAAAGAGTTTGGATCGTCGATATTGAACTTCTTGTTGGGGCTAGGAGCTTCTAGATGCATCGGTGCGCTATGGAGTTGAATTTGACATTGAAGTTTCGGGAGCTTATGGAGGCCGAGGACATTTGATTTCTAAGATGAAGGCTCTTGAAGGCATCAATTTCGTTTGTTTTTTTTTTAATAAAAAAAAATGTTTTGTTGACGTGGCATTATGAAACCGTAGCGGGGATAAACCCCAGTGGTACCTAGCACTACTTGAAATTGCCATCGATAGAAACCCTAGCCTCGCAACTCTCTCGATCTGGCGATTTCTCTCCAATGAAACTTAAGCATCCTTCAGTCAAATCCATCGCCGCTGGTAACTAGTAGTGGCCGCCGTCCGTTCAGTAGGATTGTAAGTCTCTCTTTACTTGGTAAAACTCTCTCTCTCTCCCTCTCACACACAGTTTGTATATCATTATTTTTTCGATTCGAAACTCTTAGTCGAGGTGATGGCAAGATCGATTGTTTGTTTTCATCTCTCTTTTCTCATTTTAGTTAGATCTAATTTTTTGTATTTGTAGATTTAAGTTCATGTGTTTGTAGATTTGCTTTCTGGGTTTCTCTATTTTTAAAACCTTACAACAAAATGCTTTTTCGGTTTGGATATCACTTTCCTATCTCGTTGATTTTTTCCCATCTTTATTTCAGTTTAATTCTTAGTGTTGGACTATTGGTTTTTTTTTTTTTTTTTTTTGTAAACGATGGGTGTTTAGGGATTTTTGTGTTTAAGGGTTTTGTTTATTTGGATTTTTTTTCTTGGGTTTTGTGTTTAATTTTCACTTGGATCTATTTGGGTTTTTGTTTTATTTTTTGGGTTTTATTTTTTGTGAAGTTGTTTATGTTTGATTTTGGCTCGGGTCTTTTTGGGTTTGATTTCAATGGGTTTGATTATTGAAGACATAGCTATGTGTTTATCCAAGTCCATATCTCCTTCCCTGTCGCTAAATCTTACATCTTATATTTTTTGATGGGACGTTTCTTAAAAGAAAGTCTCGTGTCTCCCAATAGGTTTAGAATTACATTGCTTCTATTAAATTCAATTTATGGTAGTTCATTGTCTCTTCATTTAGTTTTTTCTTATGCTTATTGTAACAAATGACTGAATAATATTTAGTTGTTCATAGTATGGTGGTTTAAGATTATTCATTATTATAAACAGAGTGAACTTAAGACTTACATCGTTTGGGTTTAATTCTTTTGAATTCTCATTGGTAATATTTTGGGTTGGTGTTTGAACTCTCTTTCAACTTTATGCTTAATTCTTTTGGGCTTATTTTTGCAGCTCAATCACTTCCTTCCATTAAATCTAGTATTGATTAGCAATTTCTTTCATATTAGTTAGGCTGTTTAATTTGTTGATTTTTGTATGCTCTAATTTTTGGGTTTTTAAGTTTTATTCTTTTTTGTTTTGTTTATGATTTTTTAATTTTAGTGCGTGTATATATTTTATTCCAAGATACTGTTTGTAGTTTCTTAAGTTCAATGAAAACAAACAGGTATGAAATAGAGCAGGAGTACATAGATATGAAAAATTATGATGTGTGTAATTTGTTCTCTTGCAGGAGAACGTGTTAGTTGATGAAATTGAAGGCAGATGCATTCAGGCTGCTCCATTCATGGAAATTTCAAATTTATGATATATTATTATTTATTTTGTTCATTGTAAATTTATGTTTTTGCATTGTAATGTATTAGTTTAATCAATTGTGATGTATTATAACTTTTTTTTAATTTATGTTTTGCATTGTGATTTAACAACAATATTATTTTTTTGCATTTTTATTTAATTTGTTCTTTAATTTATTTTAAAAAAATAAGAAGTGTTTAAATTATTTTAAAAAAATTTGGGCAATTTAAACATGATATCAAATTATTTTTTTAAAACAAAGTGAGATAATTTTTTTTTTAAGTTATAAAGTCTTTTTTTTAAATATATTAAAAAATGGGGATTAAATCCAGTTATAACTTGGATACCTGGAATTTGAACAAAAAAAGTAGAAAATTTGGATATCTGATTATAATCTGGGTATTCGGATATAATCTGATTATTCACCCGAATTTAACCCATATTCAATTTATGCAGATATCCATTCGAATTTTAGCATCTGGTCTGAATTTCGTTATGCCCAGATATCCGTATCTGAATCTAGAAAAACACCCCTACCCAAATGTGTATTAACAATTTTACACATTGGATGACTTGCTTGATGACATGCAACATAAGAAATATAAATATTTGATAGATAGTAAAACACTTTCAATATCTAAGTTAGTCATCTTATATTTTGAGAAAAAATTTGTATGTAAGAGTACACGAATCTAATTCTGATTTGAAATTAGAATTTTATACTTATGTCGTGGTGAGTTCCTCACTTCCTATGTCAGATGTGTTTGTCTGTTGTATAAGCACTACGTCGTTACATTTAATAGGGCTTGGCTCTCCTAATTTATGTCTCATGTGGTAAGTGTGTGAATGTGACCAATTGTCTGGGCATTCTGCCAAGAACAATACCTCCGTCCGACATCTCTTACTTGTGGTTTGTATTTAATCATTTAATGTGGCATAACTTTCCTATAGTTTATGCGTGCTAAGACATGTTAGGGCGAACGCTATTCCATCATACCACATTAGTTATTTTTCTACGTCAGCTCCATGCCTTCTTTCTCCTACCTCGATTAATGGGGTGGTCATGATTTGGTTGTTGGACCTCCTAAAGATAGGTTGACCAACACAATAGGTGACGGGAATATCCCTTCGAATTTACATAGTGGTTTAGTAAGATCATATAATGACAAATGAATATAGATATTATAATTTTTCGTAGTTAATATATGAGTCTTACATTATTTAAGACATTTATATCAAACATATCTTGGTAGGAAGAATTACTAACCCTTAATTTATAATGTAAAGCTTTTTAGAGAATTATTGATGTTATGTTTTTGTTAAGGACATGTTCTGCAGTTCAACCTTTCGAGTTCTCAATCGACCGGGACCTGCAAACACAAAGAGAAGGATGGTCGAGGTCCTAGATCGCTCCGATGTTTAAGTTAGTATGAATTATAAGGTTTTGTAAGGGATTTAACAGAATGTACCTTTTTCGGATTTTATCAAGTCTTATTTATAGTCACCTATGCTTTCCCTGGGAGGCGGTTTGAGGAAAAAGATCTACTAGTTGGGACACTATTCGATCATCATCCCAGAGAAGGATAATCTGATCCAGTCTGTCACATCCTTTGAATCAGATTTTTTCAATCAATGTTTAGTCAGGCCCTTCTGAATGGTAACATTAAATGCGGCTCCATCTTTATCCAATTCGGTAATCAATGTGGCGTGTTCATATCATTTTTGTATTTAAGTGAGGAGATCTGTCAGAACGACTAGAGTTCGATCATTCATTAATGCGAGAATGACCTTGACGTGAAAGGGATTCGTAAATTGTGCCGGTTAGGGGTGATACCCGCCCAGGCGGGGGCGGGGCATCCCTACTTCCGCCCCCCACCCCTGCCTGAGCGGGGGGCAGGAATTTAATTCCGCACCCCGCCCCCGCCTACACGGGGGCGGGGTACCCCGTCCCACAGCAGGGTGGGAGCCCATCCGCCCACACCCCGCCCCCGTCCCCGCTCCTATAGGGCCTTGGCCCATTTCTCAATTTTGGATATTTTTATCCCAGATCAAATCTTCAAGCTATTTTAACTTAAAATACCATCAAATTTGATTTATACACACAATTATATATTAAAAAATATTCGGTATTCCATTACTAAAGTCACTTAAAAAAGTCACTAAAATGATAAAATTTAAAATAATGACTAAGTTATTACAAATTTACAATAATACAAATTAATTCTACAAAATTATAAATTGTGCTATTAACTATTAATTATTAACATTACAATTTACAAATACTACTTCTAACTTTCTAAGAATTTAAATTCTAAACTAACAAAATCATTTTATATAACATTGGTGATTTATTAATATGTATAATTATATATTTATATTTATATTTATATATAAGGGAAGGCGGGGGTGGGGGCTGGGGTGGGGTAAAAGCGGGGCAAAAGGACCTCTACACCGCCCCCGCCTTAAGAGTAGAAAGATGGCGGGGGGACCCCGCCCCCGCCTGCCCGGCGGGTGACTCCGTCCCCACATAGCGGTGCGGGGCGGAATGCGGGTGAGGCAGCGGGTGCGGGTACCCACTGCCCACCCCTAGTGCCGGTAAGCACAATTTCATTACTGACATTAGCGTATGATCAAAGCTGCCTCGTCCCTTTCTTCTTTTGTCATGGTGGTTTGTGATTCGAGTTTTCTCTGATTTCAGCATTTCCAGTCGAGTCTGGACTCGTACTATTCGAGTTTGGACCATAGGCTTCAAGTCCAACTTCTTTCGGACTTTGGCTTGTTGCCAACTTTCCTTTTAGTTTTATAGTTAAATGTGGAGGGTGATGATGAAGCAACTAATTAACTTCGTTACCATGTATTTGCATATGAGGAACAAGCTGAGCATGACCGAGCAAATCCTTTGGCTCGAAGTCACCCACTACTCTCTCTCTCTCTCTCTCTCTCTCTCTCATATCCGGTACCGGCCGTACCGGATTTCGGCCTTCCCAGTTTTTTTTTTTTTTTTTAATTTTTTAATTTTTTTTTAATTTTTTAACCTCAATTTAGACTAAATTAATTACATATATATTTATCTATATAATTTATTTATATATTAACTATTATTTTGAAATATAATTTATAATTGTATTTATATATATAATTTATTTATGTATAAATTATTCCGAAACGGTACACGAAACGGTACCGGTATCGAAATATTTCGTTTCAATGACTTGACCGGTACCGATACCGGTACGGTATTCAAAACATTGATTTGGAGAGGTTTTGGTTTCTTACCTTATCGTTGGTAACTGGCACCCAATTACTGGGCTCATGGCGAAAATCCAAAAAACCTGGCACCCAAGTAACTCGTCATGGGCCGTGGCGAAAAATCAGACATATGTTTTTGAAAAGCTACAACTCCACTGGGGATCGAACCGTGAATCTCTGGTTCCAGAGTCAGATGCTGGCCTATTTACGTAACTCAATCCTTGATCTGTAATACTTGGTAAATTAATCGGACTAACATGATGTTATGTGATTGGTTAATGTACTTTACATAATATATATATTTTTTATAATCTGACAGATTATATCAAGTTATATGATTATTTTATACAGTCACTCTATAACTAATGTATTTTTATTTTTTAATTTTTTTAACATGAATTAACTAAAATGATTAGTCACAAATGAACGTCCTATAGTACTGGTACTCTTTTTGCCAGTGGATTAAGGTGAGATTTGAATAATGAGTTGAAATAAGATAAGTTGAGATTAAGATTAAATAAAGTATTATTTTTTAATATTTTTAAATTTTAAAAAATTGTAATAATAGATCATAGAGGAGATGATATGAGATTGAGATCAATATATGTGATTATTTTGTATAATCCCTGATTTGTGGCTAGAATATCTTTATTTTTTATTTTTTTGTGATAATTAATTAAACTGATTAGTCATAAATGAGCCTATACTGGTACTACTTTTAGACAGTGGATTAAGATGAGATTTAGATAGTTATAAGTTGAGGTGAAAGTTGAAGGTTGAATAAAATATTATTAGAATATTATTTTTTAAATAATTTAAATATTTATATATTTAAAAAAGTTGAATTATTTATTATATTTTAAAAAATTATAAACATAAAACCATACACCATACACCACACACCATACCTTTTTTTTATTATTTTTTTTATGAAATATTTGGTATATGAGTAATGAGTATATAATTTAATTAATTTAAAAATAATAAACTTTTTTTTTATTGCAAAAAATTAAAATAAGAAAACGAAAAAAATGTGTAGTATGTAGTGTATGGATTTGTATAGCAAAACTCTTATATTTTATTTGAAAATTTTAAAAAATTATAATGATATATATAGATGAGATGAGATTGAAATCAACTGTGAATTCAAATGGGACTTGAGAATAGAATGGTATGTTAATAAAGGTAAATGATTATAAAAATACTTATACAAAGTGGTACATTAATAATTTTTAGTACGATCGTATCTAAATTATCAGGGACATATAGATAGTTTAAGGTACTCATGTAAATTAATTGAAGTAGTACTTCTGCTATGATACAATGATTTGTGGGTGAAGGTACTAAATTGACTTTTCCTTTATATATATTTGAGTTACGATACCCTCTCAACTCCCAAGTAGAGAAAATTGGGATATTATAAGTGATGAAATTTAATTTAATTTATATGCTGATCGCTCAGTGGGACTGAATCTTATTTCCTTAAATAACAACAAAATAGATTTTAATATGAACAGTTCTTTCGGATGTCCCAATAGAATAGTTTGTATGATATCAAACACGCTAGCTAGCTAGCCACCTTCCACTTTTAATCCTGCATAAAGTGACAGAAACTCCATATAAATATAATATGCAGATGATTTTGTTTTTGTTTTTTGTTTGTTTGTTAAAGAATCATGACAAAACAACGACTTTGCTTAGTATCCACAGCACCAGAGAGAACTCAAATGCGAACAGTGTGTGAAGCAATCCGCGATCAAGCGCGAAACCAAACAGCGTGATTCCTCCATTGTTGTGTTCCAAGTATGTCACTATATCAAAATTAAAGCTCTCATCAGCAACATATTTATATGTCATGCACGTGTATATATATATAGAGAGAGAAAGACTGCCACAGTAAAATAAAATAAAAACCAAAATTGACTGAATATCATGTGTAATATTTGAACGAAAAATAGCAGTACAAATGATAACGATACATAAGAGAGAAGGCGTTGGCAACTTGTAGTATTGGAATTATATAGTGAATTGCTCACCTAAAGCTTGCCTGGTTTGTGATAAGAGAGCAGGGTCTTGTACTAATGCAGGGGAAATCGAAACGAAAATTTCGGACGACTGATCATAATCGCTACGATTGCATTTAGATATAACTGGGATGCAATCCTCGACCTGATCTGATACTGTCTGACGGTAATTGCCTTGGTTTGATCCAGAAGATGCACAAGTCACAACCATGTGCCACCGAGTTGCGACTGACACAATCCCTTGAGCTCTATGCGTGATTCTCGCTGCCCCAAGTAAGCACAACAGGAACCCACTAAGCTGAGCAGCTGAGCAAACCTGCAAATATTCTCCAAATTATATACATGAATTTATAACAAGTGCTTGGATTAGAGCGTGTACAATCATTATATATTATTTGTCTTAAAAATTTAAATTAATAATTTCTTTTTATTATTTTATATCTTAATATTTTTTTTCCATAATAAATACTCAGACTTTCATTGAGTAAGTAGTCTCAATAAATAAAACATTTAATTAATGGAATAGAATACAAAATATTCAGGATTTGAACTCCGAATTCTATTTTAATATCATATAAAATTAATATTTATTTCAAAAATTTTAATAAATAAAAATAGAGAAATTTTATTATTCCTCAATATATACTTACCACAAGGTCGCCGGAGTTAAAGAAAGTCTTCTCAGATTTTGATGCCAAAACCAGCAACAGAGCTACAAACTGACTCACGGTGATGGTAACCATGCACGCAATTATGAATAACCGATACCTATGGCTCGTCACCAACAACTGCTTCCTTATTCTCGCATGTTCCTTAAATATCACACCGCAGACATCGGACTCACACCCCTCGAACATCTTTTGAAATCCTTCAAACCTTAGTATTTGAAGCTCGCAAGTAAGCCGAAACAAAACACAAACCAGCAAGAACAGCCCCGTCCGATAAACCCACGAGACCAAAATGAAAACGAACACGATGCAATTCAATGCCACGCTTGCACTGACATAAGGAAATGATATACTCACGGTGGAAAAGAATATGATTTTATGAATGAGTTCGACGAAAAACGACGGTAGAAGTATGACTGCTAGGTAGCGGAACGCCTTGTCAAGCTCGCGCTTGTATCGTCGCTGAACGTATAAAGAATCTTCCTGTAAGCCCTCAAGTAATAGCAGTTGGCGGAGGCCGTACCTGTTTAATTTAACATACGTACATAAAACTTAGACTGAGAATAAGTTGCGCTAATTATTAATATCCATGAATGATTACCTACGGAAGAACCCGGAGAGTGTGAAGAAGGCAATGGCGGCTAGCCCTGATTCCGGAAGTTGGACAAGCTTGTTGAAAGAGGTGGGGTCATCGATTGAGGCTGCGGCTGGGACTCGGACGGTGAAGCAGGCCACAAACGGAACCAGGATGGTGAAGAATATGAATGTGAAGTAGGAAATGGATTTTCCAATGCAGGAAGAGTGGTCGAGGGCGCACCATCTGAGGCTTATGCGGAATTTGCGTAGTTCGTCGTTGGTCAAAGATTTTGATCTAGCGTATGAGGGCTGGAGGAGTAAGGGGACGGCGTTGGAGTCGTTTGGTTCATCGGGTGAGGGGGTGCGGCAGCCGGAGCTGAAGTTGACCTCTATATGAGGGTCAGGGGAGGTGGTGGATGAGCTCATGGGATTGGGTTTTGGTTGAGGAGATTGGGATCGGAAGAGTCTGAGCACGTGTACTATATATGAGGTTTGATTATATGATGTTGTAATTTATGCAGGAGATCTAGAGGCTTAATTTTCTGGTAAAGAAGAAAGGTAATTAACTGTTTAGTGAGAAATAATTGCTTGAACAATGGGTCTGGAGTTATATATATATAATATTTGTAGTGAGTAAATCATGTGGAGTTCACTTTTTAAGCGTGAACTTCACTTTTTTACAAAATAATTGTGCAGCACCGTATGTTTTATGCATTCCACTATTACATATTATTGTTGATATATATATATATGTGTGTGTGTGTGTGTGTTTAATTTGTAGGCTGGTATATAATCCCACGTCTATTTATATATATAATCACAAATAAGTAAAAAGAAAAAAACCACAGATAAGTCATAAGAATTACGTACGGACCGAGGTGAATGCCGAAAGCATATATTTCTGGTTGATTTACAAAACAAAGTATAAAGCAGAAAAGAAAAAAGAAAAGGCAACAAACCTTGCTTTGTCTTGTGAGTTGTGAGAGTTCTCTTCAACTACCTGTAAAGTAATAGGGGTTTCAATGGAAGGGAAGAATAAAGGGTTGGAGTAAATGCCTGTGGGTGCTTTTCCATTTGTCGTGCCATTAGGATATTCGTTTCTTAAGGTGTCTAAAATATAAATTGGGTAAAAAGACTCAATATTTGATTTTGTTGGACCCGATAGTTTATGTTAAGTATTTGTTTGTGACAAGGCATGGCAAAGACTGAAGGGGACGTTGTTTGATCGTCGCGGCTATGTAGTGTATGTAGTATATACACGGGCCAATCGTCGAAAAGAAGACAGGGTGGTCTTGCACGCGGCGAATTTGTTAGCGGCGGATGTTATTTCGTTATCTCAATTTATTTTCTCGTTTTAATTGTTTATATATTTAATAAATAATTAAAAAATAATTATTAATATATTGATATTTTTTTTATTTTTTAAAAATATTTTAAAAAAATTATAATTTACACTGACACACTAAATAAGCAAATTGATGAGAAATAATAATACTATTCATAAATAAAAAAACGGTAAGCAATCAACTTTTTGCAGTACCTATTGTACACCCATCAGCCATGGGACCCATTCGCGTTTTCTCAGCAACTGGGCACGCGACTCGTTTATTATTATTTTGTTTTTTAGGAGTGAAAGCGACTGGTTTATAATTGAAAGATGAAAGTACTGCAAAACTCTATCAGGAAATCCCGTTGCAAAGCTCTTCAACATACAAGGCTTTTAAAGCTGTGTATAAAATAATAAAAGACCTAGTGATACAAAGCCATGTGCATATGAACCAAAGAAGAACAAGTTTTTGAAGTTATTACTTAATAAAGTTTTAAGCAGTATGTAAGTTAAAAAAAAAAAATCATTTTATTCCATGTTATATCTATCATTATCACAAGGATTATATAGTGGTGCGATCACTGAAAAAATTGTTTACAAGAAACCAAATTTTGAAACCCTACAGCTCTTCTTCTCTTGATCTCCTTTTCTGAGTTTTCACAATTCATTTCTCTCTCTCTCTCCCATTAATTCTTTGCCTGAAGTTGAGATTCAGACTTTTGGGTCATGATCTATTACAATACATTTGTGTAAAATTTGAAAGGTGATATGCAATTGAAAAAAATGAGTAGTGCTAGGAATTCTTGAGAGGAGATCACTGTCGTGATCCCGTAGTATAAATGATTTTTACATTTTTTTTTATTTTATTTTTTTTACAAAAACAATAAATAATGTGTAGAGATAAAATATATGTATTTTTTTTAATTTCTTTTAATTTTTTTATTTAAAAACTCTCACGGGATGCGGTGGGATTAAATTGCCGGAAATATAAAATTTTTTTCGAAAAAAATACAAGGAGGTTAAGAGGAAGAGACGGTTGTTTTTCCCTTGGTATAGAATCCCAAGCATAATTTCTTTCATTCTCTCGATCATGTTCTTTCGGCATAGTTTCTTCTTGGGTTGGAGAAGAATACACGGAGGTCAATAGGTTTGGTTTTAGTCGATTGGCGAAAGAAGAAAAAAATTAGAGGATGGAGAAGAAGAGAATGGGAGGTTCGGCTAAGGGGAAATGGAAGAAATAAACATTTATCGCATAAAAAAATAAATAAAATGGGTGGTGCTGTAGCACCCTCTTCTTTGCACCGTTAGTGCAATTCTATTTTTTCATCATTTTTTAAATATTTTTAAATATTAAAAAAAAGAAAAAAATTAAATATTTTTTTAAAATTATTAAGTTAAAAACAAAAGGGAACGGCGTGGAGTATAAAGCATTATCCAAATAAAATAAAATATATGCAGAATTAAAGCATTTGGGTGGAACTGTGGAGGTACCTTCTGACACAACAGTCATAAAATACGTTCCCTTTATTTTGAATTATCCACAATTCTTATAGATATAAGGATATAAAGTTATTTTCACTCCCATTCTACCTCTCTTCTCTTTTACATTTCAAATTATATTGTATTTTTAATTTTTATAATATTACAGTAGTGATCATGAATTTAAATTCGAATTTATTTCATCTCCCGATTAAAACTAGAGTAGTGCTACACCTATGTATCATAATTCATACGTGCGTGTAATTTTATGCACAGTATTACTATTATAAGTACGTACTAATTAGTAGCAACTCTATATTATAAGCATTTTCTTTTTTACTTTAAAATTTAAATTTAAAATTTTAAGACTTTTATAATTTTCAGTAGGTCACAGTTGACACGTCAATATGTATGAATCTATGATATTAATATGTATGATTAATTGATTATATAAGAAAAAAATAATACTACTCAGATATTGAATCATTGAAAATAATTTATCATGTTTTACTAGTACTATATCTATCATTATTATATTAAGAATTAAAACTATTAGAATTTTTTTTTTATCGAAAACAATTGGATTATTTTTAATAGATAGTTCAGATATCTTGCCTACGCATCGCAGGATAAATACTATTGTAGAAGAATAAAAATCTCTTGTATGCCAACAAACCGATCCTTTTAGGCTTGGTTGAGGTTGAGAGTTGAGTTAAGTTTATTTTAAATTTATTATTATATATTTTAAAATTTATATATAAAATATAATTTTTAATATAATTTTTTAAAATTTTAAAATAATAATAATATTAAATAAATAAAATTTTATTTATTTATTTTTAAATTTTTTGAACTCATTTTTTTTTTATCTCATTTTATCTTTCAATTCAATTCAAACCGTGCCTTAAAATTTTTGAGGGAACACTCCTTCAGACAGAAGACATAGCCCAGTCCAAAATTAACTATTCTGAAAAGAAAACAGGAAGAGAGGCCCCATATATGGGTTCTCTTGGGTCTCACGTCCTCCAATCCACGTGAAGATCGTATCCTAGTAGGCCATGCTGCGAATCGTGAATCTCCGAATCAAGAGTTATTTATTTATTTATTTTCTGAATGATTAAATGTTATATATAATTATGAGATGTATAATTATTTTAAAAAATGAGATGTATTATTAAAAAAATTATATTTTTTTTATATAAATCTCATATATTTTTTTATTTATTTAAAATATTTTTATCGCCTCGTTCTTGAGTCTTGGCCTAAGCAAAGAAACAAAAATGGGTTTTTTACCTGAGGCTGGACGGCTGAAAAAATACGGCTCGTTTAACATGAAAAAACAGAAAAATCAGCTTACCAGCACATGCCAAGCAAGAAAATGATAAACAAGATTCCAAGAACATCAAAGGGAATGAAACTCCAACACAAAATTATAAAATACACTTTCATGGCCGGCCCCTTTCGATCGACAGCTCAGCCTTGTATCGGAACTACCTTGTCAATTTCACCCTGCCCTACCATCTTTCTGCTGGCATTCCCTCCCTGGCCTTTAAGTTCGCAGTCTTCACCATTAATCTCCGCCATTCTCAAGTTCAAAATCCCGCCTGAGCCATCTACCACTTCTTCATCATGGCTCACAACAAAGCACGTTGGCTTTTGATGCTGCTGCTGCTGACGACGTTAGTACATTTACTTACAGCACCGTCCGCTGCCGCCGGCGACGATGCTGGAGTGCTGATCAAATTTAAGACCTCCTTGTCAAACAACGACATGCTTAACGGCTGGAAAGAAAACATCGATATTTGCAGTAGTGGTAATGGAAACAACAGTAATTGGGCCGGCGTGATATGCACAAACGGCGTCTTATCCGGGCTGCGGCTGGAGAACATGGGTCTCACGGGCATCATCGACGTAGACACTTTGGTGGAGTTGCCAACTTTGCGGAGTTTGAGCTTCATGAACAATAGCTTCGACGGTCCGATGCCTGACATGGCGAAACTCGGTGCACTAAAGACATTGTATTTGTCGTACAACCGATTCTCCGGCGAAATTAAGGATGATGCTTTTGACGGCATGAAGTCTTTAAAGAAAGTTTATTTGGCACAAAACGAGTTTTTGGGTAGAATTCCCAAGTCCCTCGCTGCATTGCCTAAGCTCATGGAGTTGAACCTCGAGGGCAACCGATTTGAGGGAAAGATACCGAATTTTCAATCAAACGGGCCGTGGAAAGTATTCAATCTAGCAGACAACCAACTTGAGGGTCGGATACCAAAAAGTTTAAGAAAGATGAATTCTAGTTCTTTTGTGGGTAAGTTGATTGGTCCCTTCGACGTACATATGTCGGAGATTACATAGATATTACTGCATTTTACTCTTCCTCACTAGCTATATATATATATATATATATATATATATGTACTTGACTTGTTGATTTCAAAAGTAAGGCTTCCACGTTCGACTGTAAAACTGTAAAGTACTCATCATCACCATGCACTCATCATCAATCAAAAGCTGTAAGTTTTTCTCTAGGAGAGCAACAGCTAGAAGCAGAAGAGAAAAAAAATCGATTTTAAAATCATCTGAAGCATAATCTGTATTTTTTATGCACTTCGAAAAGAAAACTAATTAGACAATTCGATTATACTTTTAGAATTTCCCTGAAAATAATGATATTTTTAGAATTAACAAGGGATCTGTTTATAGTATTAAATTTAACAATCTCTGATGTGCACCTTATGTAAATGGTATGCACGTTGATACCAATGCTTAAAAAATTCTCCCTTTAAAAATATTTTAATATTAATAATACTATTATTACTCTTTTGTTATTTTCCTGTACCAAAATATGTTGTTCTTTCTTTGGACAGGCAACAAAGGCCTATGCGGACTGCCTCTGGACCCATGCAAGCCCTCAAGGAAGCACTACATTGTAATAATCATCATCTTAGCTATCGTCGTGGTCGCATTAGCAGCAATCTGCGTATTTTTGTACATACGTGGCCGCCGACTCCAAAAAACAGAGAGTAAAATGGCCCAAGGAATAAAAGCCCACAAGAACTCCGGTGATGCGGCTGAAGCCTATGATGCTGGCCGGAAAGAGGCCCAATCAATCGACATCCCCGGCGACAAAAAGAGTGAACAAGGAAAGTTGTACTTCGTGAGAAATGACAGAAAGATGTTTGATTTAGAAGACCTACTTAAAGCCTCGGCCGAAGTATTGGGAAGTGGGAGTTTTGGGTCCTCTTACAAAGCTATTCTTTTGAGTGGGCCTGCTATGGTTGTGAAGAGGTTTAGGCAAATGAACAAGGTTAGGAAGGAAGAGTTTCATGACCACATGAGAAGGCTTGGGAGTTTGTCACATCCTAATGTGCTTCCCCTTGTAGCCTTTTACTATACCAAAGAAGAAAAGCTTCTGATTTCAGACTATGTCCAAAACGGCAGCCTCGCTAGTCATCTCCATGGTATGTTCTGCTTCAATTAAGTTGATTATCTTTTCCATTTCTTATTTACAAAAGAAAATTTCTATTTACAATCTTGACTGAGAGATTGTATGTACAAACTCATTGATGTATGAGAGTAAAAGAAAAAAATATTATTTTAATAATCATATTACTATAATTTTTTTTTTAAATAATTGTAAAGATTTGCATGAGCAATTTTTGAATGAAGATGGTATATAGACTAACTCTTTACATAATATCTGAAATCACTCTACTATCTAAACCAAACCTGAATGTTGTTTGTGTTATATTTTGTGACTTGTAGGGAATGAATAGAAAGGTGAATTACGGTCTGCATGGTTAATTTCATCTATAGTTTTTTATCATTTAAGCAAAACTAAAGCCTAATAAAATTGTATTTTGGGTATTGATATTTTCAGCAAGACGTGCACCGGGGCAGTCAGGGCTTGATTGGCCAACTCGGCTAAAGATCATCAAAGGAGTAGCCAGGGGTTTGACTTACCTCCACACAGAGTTCCCTAACCTAACCCTACCCCATGGTCACCTCAAATCCTCCAATGTGCTTCTGGACCACACGTTCATGCCTCTGTTGTCGGACTTCGCTCTTGTCCCAGTTGTCAACAAAGAGCATGCACAACAATACATGGTGGCCTACAAATCCCCGGAGTTCACACAACGGGACCGTACTTCTCCAAACACTGACGTGTGGTGCTTAGGGATTCTCATTCTTGAGCTTTTAACTGGAAAATTCCCTGCAAACTATCTGAAAAATGGGAAGGGAGCGAACACAGACTTGGCATCGTGGGTCAACTCAGTTGTGAGGGAAGAGTGGACGGGCGAGGTGTTTGATATTGACATGAAAGGAGCCAAAAACAGCGAGGAACAAATGCTGAAGCTCTTGAAGATTGGAATGTGCTGCTGTGAATGGGATGTGGATAGGAGGTGGGAGTTGAGTGAGGCTCTGGAGAAGATTGAAGATTTGAAGGAGAGAGACAATGAAGATGACAACTATTCTTCCAATGCTAGTGAAGGAGACATGTACTCCTCCAGGGGAATGACTGATGAAGAGTTCTCCTTTATCAGTTAATATATAACAGTGTTGATGAGTCAATGTGAGGTTAAAACTTTGAAAAATCTACATAGTGCATATGCTTTTGCAGTACATTAAAGTTATAAGGTCCCCAGTTTCATTTTTTTGTTATATTCTTATCTGCAAAGATTGAATCCTCCCCGATTTACAATATAGATTCGTGGAAGTTTATAAAAATAAATAAATAAATTATTATTGCTCTTCTTCTTCTTTTGGTTAAGCATTTGAAATTAAAAAGAAATAAAATGTATTTTTTAATAAAAAAAAAATAGAGGGTAAAGCATACGTACTTGATTGTGTCTAATTTAACCAGAGGATAAAAGACAACGAAAACCTTTTTCTTTTTCTATTTTTTGTTCTTCTCTCCATTTTTTTTTAATCCAAGTAAACTGTTAGCCAGTGTCTTTTGGGCCCAGTCGGGTTCCGTCCGCCCAAAAATCACCTTCAACTTAGCCCACCATTGCAATTGCAATATGGCAAAGCCGCAAAAGTGGGTCACTGACACTGGCCCACTGGGTGGCCTCGTTTGCAAGGACGAGAGCGCTCTCTCTATCTCTCTCTCTCTCTCTCTCTCTCTCACACACACACACACACACACACACACACACACTCGCTCTCTCTCTCTCTCTCACACACACACACACACACACACTCGCTCTCTCTCGCGCGCTCTCCATCTCCGACTTTCTCAACTTTTCCCACACTTTTGATTCTGTCTCCAGTTTCTCTCCCAGTTTCGAATAATCACTTCCTCTCCAAACGAAAGTAGGGAAATACCTGGTCGAGCACATTTTCCGTCTAATTTCGAGCATTTTTCTTTCTCTTTGCCCGGGGTTGTTTAAAGGTCAACAAGACTACGGCTTTATCCACTGGTATGTTTGCTGCCTAGCTAGAATGAAATGTATCACCGATCTCCATTCGGATTTTTCGATATTTTTTTTTTCCACTTATTAAGGAAAGCATATATCCTTGAGGCCTGAAGAGCACGCCTTATTTCTTGGTTTTTCACAAAATTTTCCGTGCGCCCTTCGGATGCGGGGGAACAACTTGTTCTTTGTTTCATGAAAGGGTGTGGAATAACGATTATGTTTTTGTTAAGTTGTTGGATTTTCGATCCTTTTTAATTCTTAAAAGATTATAAACTAAATGCTTATATATGTATGTGTGTAAGCGTAATTAGAGAACCGTCCTTGCAGCTGAATAACTATTTGTTTGGATGTCTATAGGATTGCAAAGCTTGCTGTATATTCAATTTCCATGGCTTGGTCTGAAGGCGTTAAGGAATGTCGTCTCCTTATTGCATCTGGTAATTAATTACCCAATCACTGGATTCCATAGTCAAGAATTTTTTTTTTTAAACTTTTTTCTACCTTGAATTTGTCGAACATAAACTAATGCAAGTATCTAATATAGATGTGCACGGTTAGCATTTCTGAAATGGTGGCAACAAGACCTTTAAATATCACGATATGACTCATGACATTTTATATTATTTATCAGACGCTTATAGATAACAGATAATTTTTTAATGGGTAATCAAAGATTTTATCGCAAACACAAAAGTCATAGCCTAAGTACACAGTTAGTATATAAGAACACCAATTAGATATAAGACAATCGATAATGGATATGGTATATTGATGTACAATGCAGTAATTCTGTTTGATGTATTTAACTTGTCAGCCTGGGTTGGTATATGGCTGAAGGATAGAAGCATTTGTGTAGCACCAAATAGGTTATGTGCAGTAACCAACAATGAACTGCTACGGATCTAGTCAAAGCTGCTCTCCTCTCTCTATGGTCTGGGGGTGTGGGGTAGTCACTGCTGACTGTTGCATATGTGTATACCATTTGCTTGGATTTTAGAGAATTTTTAGCGCACAAATTGAATGATCGGAAAAATTCATTCTTTTATGTGTATTTCTAAGCATTTTATTTCTTAAAGACTTATCAACATAGACAAGGCAGTATAAAAATTGAGGGTGTTTTTTGTAATCTTTATCCTTCTGATAAACTCATTCTTTTTGTTATCTTTAACTTCCTTGCATGGTTGATTTTTTTATTACGTGCTATAATTTATGCATTAATTCAAGTATTCTGGCATTTTTGGATGTATCATTGTAGATCCTGGGGCAACAGGAAATGGTGTTGGAAGATTTTTATTGCTACGCCATCCAAAGTCAGGTTTTGTACTGGAATATTCATTACATGTTTTCTCTGTTTGTTAATTTTAGATCCTTGAGGAGTTGGAGTTTGCTTGTTGTTGAAGAGACAACATACATGGCCAAATTCTCTGTTTAGTTGGTTGTATATGTTTTCAAGGACATCACCTGGTGTCAAGTTTGGGTTATATTTATAGTTATTTCTTCTTGAAGTTCCTTAAGTTAAATTATCCAAAAGTGGTTAATATCTCATGTATGTGCATTGTGCTAAGATGTTTCAATTTTATTCTTTTCTCTAATTGGACAGGAAAAACTGCTTGCTATCTCTTTGTCAACGGGCTGCTTCAAGAACTTCATTGGTTTAAGCAATCCTATGGATCTTGGTTTGTGGGGGATTATGTTTGTGAAGGTAGCTACAGGACTTTTATGGTTAGAGTCCAAAATCTGCTTTTAAGAAATTTCAATCTTTAGAGCCAATTCGTTTGTGTTATCAAGTACATTTTGTACCAGTCCTCTTTACCCTTTGCATCTTCATCTTTCCAAAGCATCTGCTATTTTAGGTCATTATTTACATTAAATAATTTATTTTTCATTTTCTTTTCTTCTTTAGTATTGTTAAAAGCACCAGGTGCACTTAGTCAAATCAAAGCACGCATTTATGAAATACATATCATGTGATTTTGGTACTATTTTGGTACTTCAGGTCTGGTAGTTAGGCACATGCTACCGTTCTTGATCTTTTTTTGAATCCTTGGTGACCACAAGGCGTACACTAAACTGTTAAATTACCAAAACCTGAAAATGAGATCAATGCTCTGTTTTTCTGGGCTTTAACAACACTGTTCTTTCCCTTGACATGTATATTTTTTTTTCCGGTCTCCTGTCTGTACAAGTTCACGCAATGGTATATTTTTTCCTGTTAACCTGATATTTTCCATGGCTTGGATCAAAACAATTAACTCTACTACTTCTGTTCATCGTACTCTAGTTGTCTGATGCAGTTCATGGCTCTGCCATTGAATTTTTATGTTTTGTCTTGGATCACCATGAAACTTCTGATGGATGTATGTGATTTGAATGTACTTGTTTCTCTTCCCACTAATTCTCAGTAATTGTATCACTTCTTTTCCTCGTATAGATGGCCGCCTATATACCGCAACTCCAGTTGATCCTGTTTTCATTATGCTCCCTATTTTTGATGAAGCTAGAATGAAGGTATATTTTATAGTTTGCAGTGCTTAATCACACAATCTGGATCAGCAGACAAATCCCGTTCTGCTACTTTCCCAATTTAATTATAAATTAACCAGTGTATACTGTTTGCTTTGTACCAATCGTGTCTTTAATTCCTCAATGCTGTTACTATATTTACAATATATGTAATTTTTTCCCAATTATAATCTGTCAGAGTATGGCATTGGATTAACCAAAATTTTCTTTCAAAAAGTACAAGTTTGCACATATATCAAATTTTTTTATCATATTTGATTAAATATGAGGAGAAGAAAGTGGAAGAATGGAAGAAAAGTATTTTTTGTCTTTAAAAGTGAATGGTAACCCTTCAAAAATGAAAAGTTTTAAAGGATTGCTATTCATTTTTGAAGACAAAAAGTAATTTCATTCCCTTCTTCCACTTTCTTATCCTCATTTTTAATCAAATATAAATAAAAAATTTTGATATGTGTGCAAACTTGTACTTTTTGAAGGAAAATTTTGGCTAATCCAATGTCAGTGCTCTCAGTGTAATATTTTCTATTCTCGGTATCTACTACTGAATGTCAACCTTTTGTTTTGATTATTTATTTAACCTTACTAGCGGTAGCACTTTTTTAAAATGATTGCAGAAGGAAGATGATCCCGGGAAGTTCAGGCAATTAGATGAGATAATCTTCATTCATGACTATCCTGGCTATCAACATTTACTGTCTATTGCAGAGAATTCAATGCAAGTAGTTTGTGAAATCAAAGGTGGCCATCAACCTGCACCATTATAGTTTATTCCATACATTCCCTCCCAATGTAAATCTTAGTCAGAGGCTTGATAGAGTATATCATCTTAAAACGTTTTTCCATCTGATGGTTAAAAACTTAAAAATCCTTTTATTTTATGTTTTTATGCTTGTAATGCGGCATACAATTAAGTAGTTTTGAACCACCTTTATTAATACTCTTTATTTGGCACTTACTGTTACTGGTATGAAATCAGTTGATTATTAGGATCCTGAAAATTATATATGTTTCGTTCTTGGAATGAGAAGAGAAAGCTGGCCTGAGTGATGAGATTTAATTCATGGGAACCTTAAGAAGCTAAAGATATGTTTATTAACCCTTTTTAGCCACTCTACAGTTTCCAGTAATAATTTAAGGCCCCAATCTGATCTAATATGAGAGGAACTTTTTTATAGCTAGACTTCTGTGAGATTTTTTCTATACAACAGCGTGATTAATCAAATACTGTACCTTCTCCTCTCTCCCTCCCTCCACGTGTGCAGAAATTGGATCGTCAAAGTTCTTTAGGCTTGATGACTCAAAGGTTCTAGCATGGTTATATCACAAGGTACTTAATTTTACTTTATGCGGATATATCAGGTTGGAATAGCCAATATTCCTTTTTTAATAAGGGTTTGGGTAAGATAAGAGAGACACAAACACTCTTGTGAACATCCAACAGATTTTTCTTTGAGCCTAATCGACTATTGAGCAGAAGCTATTAAATAGCTCATATTCATGTAAGATAATGGTACTTGTAATGTTTTCTTCCCATTAGATAATGTTGTGAGTCTAATTGCAGGTATGTGAGCTAAAAAAGACACTTTCGGCATTGGACAAAAACTACGCTGCACGACAAGAGAAGGATACATGTATGTTTATAATTAAAATTCTTTATAACCTCATCATTTTGCGATTTTGCTAGTTAAATCCAAATGCTTATACTTTTTTAAATCCCTGTGTGACTGATGCTTCTGAAAATATTCTTTATTTTTTAAATGCTTATTAATTAAAAAAATTTGTATAGGTATGGCCCAGTTTGAACTCACAAAATCACTTAGTTTTCTTTCCATACCAAAGAATCTGTTACAAGAGCAAACTTAATGATTATTATTACTGCTTGTTTGATAATTTGTGCATACAAGAAAAAAAGCGGGAAATGAGGTGGGTGGTGGTTGAGGGCTTATACAAATATAAGTTCAGTTTCACATTGAAGTTAGTGGCTTGGGTTGGTGTTGAAATTGCTCTTTGGATCGGAATTATTAAGCCATGCAGATGATCTTGTTGTCGTGTTCTGTTTTTTTTTTTTTTGTGTGTGTTTTTTCCTTCTACTGAATAAATTTGATTAGAAATTTTGGTTTGCATATCTAGTTACGTACTGCTCATGTATACATCCTGTGTACTTGGGCTATGCCTCCTTTTCCTATGAATAAAATTTCTTGATTACCCTCCAAAAAAAGAGATTTTGGCTTGCATATGTCAACTTGTGATGTGCATGCTGTATCTTGGCATGAAACCATAGTTATCTCTTCATTAATTCCCCTTCTGTTAGTGCAGTAGCTGATGCAGTTTCAATATTGGGGGAGTATGTGAAGGATGAGCCTTGGTTGAATCTCCTGTGTAACCATCTAAAGTATTCCCTTATTTAATCTTTCCCATTCAACAATTTGGAACTTCATTACTCTTATTATGGTTAGAGTGGATTTCTTTATATGCTTTAACCCAGCATAGATTATTGAATGTGTCTGCAGGTTAAATTTAGTTGAGGCAACTAGGGAAGCTCTTGAGGTTGAGAACCTATCACCTGCTTCAGGAAGCCACCTAGTATTTCAGAGCAACTCACAGGTAGGAACTGATAGATATTGTGCCACTTTGGTGTAGAACTTCGAGTGAACTTATTGATTGTACTTTTTTAGTTGTATTAGTTAGAATCTCAAATCCTAATCTGCTTTCTATGCTTGTTATGTCAATCGTGTAAAGCCTCTGCAGACGTTTTTAATTAGTTTTTGCAGGAAGGTGCCAGCAAACACAGCTGGTAATTTCTCTTGGTATTGTGCCAGCGACTTTGGATTGAACCATGCCTTCACTATGTTGTAGCTTTTAGGTAGCAAGAAAACTATCCCATGTATAGTCCAGCCATTGGATCAAAAGCCAACAAATAAAAAGAAAGAAAGAAGTTTCTTTGGGAAGGGTATTATTTATGTACTTGCTGTCTTTTGTTTTTAATCAAGTATTTTATCTATTTTAGCTTTTGACTTCGGAATATAGGAGTGGTTTTTTACGAATGGTATTAAAAGCAAAATGGTTGAACACAAGAAATGAAAAATAGCATTGGATTGAATAGTTTTGTTTTTTTTTTTTGGTAGTGTCACACTGGATGCAGAAAAGATGCAGGGACTGCCTACAGTGCTTTTGTGATTGACTGATTTATTTTTTCAATTATTCGGAATGGTCTTTTATAATGCCCTTTTATCAGGGAAAAGGGAGTGACCAAAAGAGCACAAAAACTGGAAAGCCAGCTAAAAAGGCGAAAGTGGAGACAGAATCCAGGAACATCAAAGAAATGTTTTCCAGGGCATCGCAAAGGAGAAACTGAATCTCTTAAACCTAACACAAAGTAGTAAATTCTTGTCATTATGATCAAATTGCCCTTGGAACACAATCATTGCCTGGCGCTGGCACATCGGCCTTTGACTCCCATGCTTTGGCGCTGGTAATTCCATTACTTGCGAGACGTAGTTTTGGCATATGCGAAGTTATTGACCTTGTTAATTTATCCTAAAGCACTTTGATGCCGCACAAAATATAACCGTTTGGATTGAGATATATGGTGTCAGCCCGGTTACTTAGGATCATCCCAAGTCTCTGTTTGTGTGTTATCTAAAACTAAAGCATTTTCTGCCCACCAACCTGAGTCACCTGACTACATTTTCTACTTAACATGGAAAATTGAAGGGAAAGATAACTGTCTTCTCAGGATCTTTGTGTTCGATGGACTGATTGATCTCTTCGATTGTACTATAAACTGTGCATTGCCCACGGATGGGTAATTGTCCTTGACTGGCAAACAAATCCATGTTTTTTGTTCATACGGATGTTGCAAGTTGCTCTAAAGTCCAAAACACCTTTTATGCTTTTCTTCTTAATCAAATATATATTCTGTAAACTTGTAGTGCTTTCCACCTTCTGGGTTTGGAGGGGAGCACGTTGTTTGCTAGAGAGGAGTTCAGATAAGCAGTGAAAAACATTGGCTATGAAATGAACTTGAACATTTAATGCATAAAATGCCATTTGCTGGAAACTAGATAGCAAGCTTTTGTGCTGGATCGTTCATAGAACTGGGATGGCATCAATGAAACTACAGAACATGTTGAACTTGAACGTAAACCATAGTTTTAAAGAAAAGGCTTTATAAATGGTCGAAATATAAAGTAGGAGAACCAAGCGACAAACCCTAATGGATGAAGACTTGGGAATTGTGGCCAATGCAATTTCAATGTTTGTTGTTCTTAAAAAGATAACACTATCGCTGCGAATAATCTATTTTGTTGTAGGATATTGCTAGTATACTCTCATTTTATCTCTTTATTTTGACCACTGAAGTTTTTCATTTTTTTTTTAAAAAAAAACTTTTGCTTACTAATTAAGAAAGTAACTAATAGAATATGATATCTTTCTTAAATATTTATACATGTTTTAAAAAGTTCGAAAAAAAAAAGTACAATTTGCACTATGAACAAGGGCAAATTGAGAGACATGGTTGATGGTAGCAACATCCTTTTTGTTGAAATGAGTAATTCCAAGACGGAGAGGAAGAGGTTCGAGAAAACCTTCGAAGCGTTTTCGACCAACTTTTTATGAGGGATTCTATGACTTGGACGAATTGGACAGCATCCGAAATTTCAACGTAAGATAGACTAGAAAGGTCAACAATATTTAGCCGCTAATGACGGTCTCTCGTATGAGAGAGAAAGAGAGAGAGAGAGATTTTTGTGGATTGATTCGTTTGAAAAGATCAAATTAGCTAAAAGAATCCAACTGCTAATTTAGGTCAGGAAGAATGAGAAAAACAGAACTCATGTCAAATGTCATTGTATTCTTTGTCCCTCCTGTCGTGGAACTTGGAGGGAGACCAGGAGATACAAAACGTACAGAGAACCCATCTTTTTTACTGGATCGTTTAGAGGCTCTCGAGAAGTACCTCTATTGACAGAAAAACATATAGAAATCCCGAGGTCATGATTTCTTAGATTGTAGCGAAAAGAAAGGTCGTACAAGAAGAAGGTCCAATATTGACTAGTTTTGTTATTGGGGTTTTTCCCTCTCTTCCTTTTTGTGTTTTGTTCGAACAAAAACGTAGAGAGAGAAGATGTGGTTGGCTAGAAATCATGTAGAAAAAAGAGGAGGGAGCGGGACGGTGGCAGTGGCAGTAGACACAGACAAAGGCAGCCAAAATGCTCTAAAATGGGCTGTTGACAATCTCCTCCAGAGGGGCCAGACCGTCGTTCTCATCCATGTCAAGCTCAAATCCTCTACATTTTCCTCCGCAGCCTCGAGTGAGTATAATTCTTGGAAAACTTTTCTTTAATAATTGAGATAGCTTGTTTACGTTTCTTATGATCACACGATCGCAATCAGTTTATTTTCGTCTCGGGTGCAGGGCCAAGGGCCGGTGATGAGAGTTCGCCGGCATGCTACTTCGACCTTGATCAAAAAACCAAGGAAATGCTCCTCCCTTTCCGTTGTTTCTGCACGCGTAAAGATGTAAGTCATCATCAGAACTGATTTTGCTTCTCGTCTATCTGTTTGGTCGGTCATCTTATAAATTAAATTGCGCGCGCGCGCGCGCACACACATATATATAAGTATTATGTATAGTACGCACGTACACATGATGATATTCACACATTAGTAGCAGGGGAAAATTCTTAGTTTTGATGATTATCTTTTTGACATCAGATAGAGAGTAGAAACATCGTACTAGAAGACACAGATGTAGCGAGAGCGTTGATCGAATATACAGCTGATTCAGCTATTGAGAATTTGGTTGTTGGTTCCTCGTCGAGAGCTGGCTTTCTTAGGTACTCTCTCTCTCTCTCTCTCTCTCTCTCTCTCTCTCTCTCTCTCTCTCAAGCTACACTGCTTGCTGCACCAAAATTTATGAAAATTACTCATGATCCTCCGGAACATGAACGTCTTTCCTAGCTTTACACGAGTTCAAGCATCTCTAAAAATCATTAATACCTACTTTTTTTCAAACTAATCTCGTGGCGCTTGCACAATTAACGATCGTAAATATCTAAATACATATATAAATATGGATAAATATCTATATACATATATATATATATATACACACACACGAAGATGTGAATGCATCATGTCTGGCTAGCTATGTCATTCTGAAAATGATTTAACTTCATAAATGTCTCCTCAGGAGATTCAAGACAGCAGATATTCCAGGCACTGTATCAAAAGGAGCACCAGATTTTTGTAACGTATACGTTATATCCAGAGGAAAGATTCAGTCCATGCGATCGGCCTTGCGTGCTGCACCAACACGGATGACTTCGACAACCTCCTCTCTACGTTCCCAACTTGCTAGTCGAGGCACCATCAAATCAGATCCACCAGAGCCGCCACAAGAACTCCTCCCGGCTACTTTTATTGATATCAACGGTACTTTAATTAAACTCTCTTATTTTCAAACATATATAGTAATTAATATTAATGCTCTTTTTGGCTTTATATATTTATTTTTTCTGTGCCTCTCCTCCTAATTGATCATCACCTGGCCTCCTGTATCAGGAAAGCCGCCAGTAATTGAGCCAGTGCGTAGATTTCAAGTTGATGAGGCAGATGTAATCGGGTATATAATATATATATATATATGGACACTTATATAATATATATATATATATATATACGCACATGAAATAATTCCACTGCATATACATGATGTGATTTTGGTAACATGCAGCCGATAATTCAAAAGCTCTAATCTAAGTCTCATGATTGGAATAATTGTAAGCAGGTCACCATTGCCTAAGAGATCAGCCGTAAATGGGAAACCATATGGGGAAATCCATTTGTCTGATACTGATACATCCTTTGTTAGCTCTGAGAGGCCCAGCGTCGACCGTATGCTTCCTTCATCGTATGACCACCTGGAGAGAGACCTCATCACCCCCTCACCACGGATGTCGTGTGTCTCGGAAATAGATAACGTCAACCAGACATATGATTTATCTGAGCAGTTCGAACGGAAGTCGCTAGATGTCATTTCTCCACCGGATTTGTCACCAATCTCGCCGGATAGTGATAGGCTATCGAACGCATCTCAGTCGATGGTAAGAACCATGCAAGTACTCGGCTCATTAATTTGGACTTTAATTAGATAGCAATGGACATGATGCATGTATATTATGCTCAAACTCGATACATGTGATAAATTTGAAGAAATTGGCGGATGTTATGTTCAATTTGTTTAAGCAACAATCAAAAATTTTAAAAGCTAGCTTCCTATATATGTAGATCATATTTTTTTTTTAATTGTAGTTGGGACTTCAGAAACATCTGATCCATGACGAATATTGTAACTCATGTACAGTTTAAAACTTGAAGAAAAAGTGAAAGATGAATAACCTTGTATGGAAAAAAAATACAGGAAGAAGTGGAGGCTGAAATGAGGAGGCTGAAGTTAGAACTCAAGCAGACAATGGAAATGTACAGTACTGCTTGCAAAGAAGCACTCACAGCAAAACAAGTGGTAGGTGAACTTAAACCTACTTTATGCCTCGTAATTTCTATAAACTCCAAGCAGGCACTGATGATATGGTTAACATAACAGGCAGTAGAGCTGCAGCGTTGGAAAGAAGAGGAAGAACGAAGAATGGAAGATGCACGATTGGCTGAGGAAGCTGCATTAGCGATGGCAGCAAAGGAGAAGGCCAAGTCCAAGGCTGCCACTGAGGCTGCTGAGGCAGCCAAGAGGATAGCAGAACTAGAAGCGAAAAAAAGAATCCATGCGGAGATGAAAGTGATGCGTGAAACAGAAGATAAGAAAAAGGCACTTGATGCTTTAGCACAATCAGATGATCGGTGTAGGAGGTACACAATTGAGGAGATCGAAATTGCCACAGATTTCTTTGCAGTATCCCGCAAGATTGGGGAAGGGGGTTATGGACCTGTATACAAGTGTCATCTGGACCATACACCTGCTGCAATTAAGGTTCTTCGCCCAGATGCAGCTCAAGGAAGGTCACAATTTCAACAAGAGGTATACTGAAAATAGAACTACCTGTCTACAAAAGCATCAAATCAAAATATTATCGTTAGAAGCTCAGCAAAGTATTTAGAAATAGTTTCGTTATGACTCACTAACAAGCATTCTCAGGTTGAAGTATTGAGTTGCATACGACATCCAAACATGGTTCTCCTCCTAGGAGCCTGCCCTGAGTATGGTTGTTTGGTGTACGAGTTCATGGCTAATGGGAGTTTGGAGGACCGTCTCTTCTGCCGGGGTAACACTCCACCACTTTCTTGGCAGCTTAGATTTAGAATTGCCGCCGAAGTAGCTACTGGCTTGTTGTTCCTTCACCAAACCAAACCAGAGCCACTAGTGCACCGTGACCTGAAACCAGCCAACATCTTACTTGATTGCAACTATGTTAGCAAGATTAGTGATGTCGGGTTGGCCAGGTTAGTACCCTCATCTGTGGCCGATAACGTGACACAGTATCGAATGACATCCACAGCAGGCACATTCTGCTACATAGATCCAGAATATCAGCAAACAGGCATGCTTGGAGTCAAGTCTGATATATATTCCCTAGGAATCATGTTTCTACAAATGATAACAGCCAGGCCGCCGATGGGCTTGACTCACCATGTTGAAAGGGCTATCGAAAAAGGGACTTTTACTCAGATGTTGGATCCAGCCGTGCCTGATTGGCCAATTGAAGAGACTTTGTGCTTCGCCAAACTGGCACTAAAGTGTGCAGAGTTGAGGCGAAAGGATAGACCAGATCTCGGCAAGGAAGTCTTGCCAGAACTTGACAGATTGAGAGAACTTGCTGAGGAAACCATGCACTACACTTCGATAAATGGCTTTCCAGCCTCCTCACCAGGCTTCAACCAAGTTTCCCTGCAGCTAGTAAGTTTGTGTTAGCTTGATACAATCTAATGATTAAATTTCATCCATTGATCCAGAGCAATGGTCCTAAACTCAACTTTTGACTCCAAGATTTACTCTTAACTTTAGTTAAATATTTCGCAGTCAATTTCATTTTCATAAACCACAAAACTATTACAATTTCATTGTCATTTCCTGTAACGGTTTATTTAGAATTTCCATAATGCTTGTTTGACTTCTACCTCATGATGAAAAGCCTAATCAGAAATGTATTGGTTGACTCTTTGCAGGAGGGGGATCTTCCACCTTACGAGTAAAGATCAAGTTGTGAGGAAAAAAATTGGTTTAAAATGATGGTGCCAACAAGGGAAAAATGCAACTGTTGGAGGTAAAAACTGATGTTCATAGCATCTCTGATTCTCAAAGCCGTGTTTGCAAACTCCGATATCATGTACATCGAATCAAGATGAAGTTCCAAGTTTCCTAATCAACGTACTGTACATATTAACACATTCCTTCTAGTTCTAGAGCAAGATTAAAAAGAAAACACAAACAAACAAGCACCCACATACTTTAAATCCTGGTGCTTCATAAGACATGAATGCCGTTGTCTTGTAATGATTTACGTCTGTGTCATCAAACGGCAGGTAGTCAATGAGGCTGTTCATGAAATCTTTTCTTCTTTTTATTTTTTTCCTTTCTTGAGAAAAGCAACACGTCGGTATAGTAAAATTACGGAGCAAAAATACTCAAAAATACTATTTTAAGGTAAGAGTTCGTTATGAAGAACAATAACTTCCCAATCTTTAGCATTATATTTTTATACTGAGACCCCAAGAACCTATGTTATCGGAAAAATGACTAGAGTTGGAGAGGCTGAACCTGATGATGACAGTTTCAGACAGGAGGAGAAGTGCTCGGTTCCCTTTGTCCCTCAGAATCTTCAGTGCTTTACAAGGTCTGTCCTGAACAGATCCATTTATCTAGTACACAGTTTTGTCGCCAACTTCAAGTGTCAAGGAAGGTGTAATGGACTGGCTCCTTTAATGTAACAAATGGAGGAAGTCTTAAGCGATATGGGTAGATTCTAGCTAATTAATATACAATTAGTTTCATAACTCCATTTGAGCAATGACTAATTTTTTTTGAGCAAGAAGATCTTGCAATTTATTACGAAGAGATTATTACTTGGTCATACTTCAAGTCTTATTTCAAGAAGACAGCTACAATCGAGTAATGAAGCTCAATTCACTTTCCTTTCCTACATAAATCCAGACTGCTTCGTCCTGGATAAAAGTTTCCAAATGACGAAAAACAAAAAAGTGGATACCGTTTATCTACTTCAGAGAGTTCACGTTTCAATGAATGTAACTGTTAAGGTGAAACATTTCAATGAATGTAATCTTTGCCCCCAAATTCGATTAAAAAAGTTACCGCTACAGACAATACAATCTTATAACCATGATCTTAACTTAAACAAATCAAAAAGCACCATAAATCGGTGTACTATGAATATTCTTTTTTTTTTTTTGGGGGGGGGGGGGGTTTCCAAAAACCGATCCCTTACAAGGTGAAGCAAACCTAATCTGACGCAATACAGCATAAGAGACCAAATTTTTTTAAGTAATTGAAGACTAACTTGCATCTCAACCGTAAAGTTTAAAAGTTAATAAAGAGGCATACTGACCAGGACAAAGAGGAAAATGATTTGCTATTAAACCTACCCAGACGATGAGGGCAGAATTCCCACGGAAACACCTGCTAACGATAATACATGAGCTGTTGGGCCGATGAATTATTAGGATATCCATCATACATGGCTTGCGATCCCGCAGAGCTCAACCCCATGGAAGCAGCAGCCAGGCCATGTTGCCCAGTCAACTGCACAAGAGCTTGACCAGAGAGACCAGATGCAGCAGCCTGACTCAAGGCAAGTTGCCGCTGATAAGCCAACAAATCAGCTGGTGAATAGCCTTGGTTCATGCTCGCAGTCGGAAAGATCTGATATGGTTGGGTTGGAGGAGGTAATGGATTTGAAGCTGTCCCAGGAGGAGTTGGCTTGCTACCCCATGAACACTGCATTCACGCATGCCAAAAAAGATGAGACATTTTCTTCGAACGGCTAAAAATGCTGCTTAAAATTGACATGAAAACCATTTAACATGGAACACAGCACTGCTTGTTCTTCTAATGATGGCACCATGCCAAGGACCTCCTAGGTCCTACATTCAAACTGATCACTTAAATAGCAAATCTGCAACCCATAAAGAGTTAAATGCCTCGAGGCCCTAGACAAATGCAAAATAGCTGGAGACCTGATGTGAACAGAAATAACGCGCCTGCAGAAATTTTTTGTATGATATATATATATATATATATATTATATCCAGTTCCCGTTTTATCTTTTTTTTTTTTTCCTTTTCCTTTTTTGCATAACTCAGGTCCCCAAAAATACAACCATCAGCAAATCAGTAGGTTCTAAATATACTATTTCCAGCAACAATATATATATTTTTTTGATAAGTTAAAACTTGAGTAGGCATAGCCCATGTACACGAGAACAATATATATATATATTCACATTTTGGCCTTCTAATTGACCAACCAGAACAAAAGTCTTTTGCGTCTTTCAAGATCAGTAGCATATAGCATTCATTCAAGGGCATGGAAATCAGACACTGGTGTGGTTCATAACATGCATGACTCAAACATCGTTTTCTGTGCATACGTGGAAGGGTGGGTTGTAATGTGTCTTCGTGTACATGCATGCAGGAAACTCGTTTGATATTGACTAGCATCATGCATCCATGGCCCAGCCAAGGGCTTGTTAGTCCATTACATCTCAGGACAATATGCCTTGGAAGTGTCCAAGCCACGATATTATTGTTATATTAAGACCAAATAAAGCTGACTGTCAAATTAAAATGACCTCCTCACAAAGTTTTCTTACCTTCAGGGGCTTCCCACGAATAATCCTCCCATTAGCCATCTGAATGGCTAAGGCTGCTTCCTCATGAGTGTGGTATCTGACAAACCCAAATCCTTTATCCCTCTGGACACGCACTTCCTCTACAACCCCAGCACCAAGACCATGAAACTGACAATGGAGTTCAGCTTGAGTTACCTAAACATATGATGAAATTGTCAGAGACAAAGTAAATTTCTAGCACTTGAGTATGAAGATTACGCCTTGGATCCACATTTACAAGATAAAATTAAATAGTGGAAAAACAATCTGTGAAACTGAACAAAAAGATAATGGAAGTATGATGCACAAATATACATCAAGATGACAAAGAAAGAGAATAAAATATATACTTGTTATAACGAATTGATATGTCAAGATGTATGAGGTCTCATGGTCAAGAGAGCACATGAATTATAAACATTTTAAGAAGTTGGACAGGTTTACGTTGGGTAATGCCCCGATAAGTGGTGGACTTATCGATAGGGTGGAAGGGTTTGAAGGGTTTGAAGGGCTATAAGATGGCGGCGAGTGTTTGGAAAATGATTCCTCCTTGTCTTATGTGGTGCAATATGACTCGAAAGAAATGGGAGATGCTTCCCTCGAACTTCCTTGTGTAAACTATTTCTTTTCACCTTGGGCTTGAAGTTTGAATGCAAACACAGAAGTATGAATCAATTATTTGCCACGAAAACCAATGGAGCAGGCAAAGCAGTTATAGGGATGTCAAATTCTTGGTGGAGCAGAGATGGTGATACACAGTTCCCCCAGATGTTACTCATAAAAAATAAAAATGAAAAAAGTTTGCCAGGATGCAAGTAGGGTTGAGCACAAGGGGACATGAAAGGACAATTCTGTGCATTTCTTAATTACCTCGTGAGAGAGGTTGCCAACATAGACAGTGGTGTATGCTGGATTGTTTTCAGGGGCCTCTTCATTGATATTCTCCTGACCTCCATCTACAAAATAAAGAAAACAGAAGAACTGTCAACATCCAGAATATCCAAACAATTTATAGCATTCCAAATCTTTTAAGTGGTTCACATGCTTAGGAGATGCAGGAAATATGTAGAGTTCAAACAGGTCACAAAACAAATGATCATAGCTCTTCTGACACAAGCTGAAATTAGTGTTTACACTCCTAAAGAGATCACGAGGGTATTGAGCAGAGACATATGATAAGCTATTATTAAGGATACGTGAAGAAGGAAACGTCTTTCTCCACTCAGCCCAATTTTACCCTTAATTGTAGGCCAATGCCAATGGCCGGGCCAAGTAACTCCTCCCCATAAGAAGTGGGGTGGAGCTTCAATCCCACACAATTGCACTGTATACCCAACAAGAGAGTATGTGTGTGTGCATACATGCGTCTCTATATATAGTCTATTCCATATTCTTCATTGATTTAAATATACATATTCAAGTATCAATATGCTGCAATTTAATACGCATTAAAGCATCTCAAATTGTCAATGGGAATGAAGATGAACAAGCCTATACAACTTTTTTTTTTTTTTGGAGAAAGAAAGATTTTATTAATATGAAAATAGGCATAGCCTAAACATCTCTGAATTCAAAGAATTAGAGTCTGCTGTGTGCCATTTTCCCATCTACAGTGGACTATCAACCATTTGCGATTTAAACAAACAATAGCAAAATACACCTCTTGAGATCAACTTGTCACCAAACAGAGTATAACCACATTGGCAGCCAGCTACTAGGAGCCTAGGACTGTGGCCTGTGTCATCAAAGTAATTAACTTTTGGTGTGTGGTTGTATTTAGATTGAGTGGGTACAATTGTCATTTTTTATAAAAGCTAATCATAATTATCCTTCTGATATACACCAGCTTTTGGTTATCGAGTTCCCAACATTATGTTGCTATTCCACATTGCATGCATCTGGATATTCCAGTGAATGTGGTACCCAGAGCCTGAGTCACCCATAAGCCGCCCATAAGCCCTAAGCAGGTGCCTCTGTCCTAATTCACCAAGTTTATACAACATGGACTTAATCAAGTAGAAGGTAGCGTGCTACCTGAAGATCCATTAGTAAGTACAACTGCATTTTGGCTGTCATTGATCTGCTTGTCTTCATTAGTACCAGCACCTTTGGCTGCCCAGTTGCATCTTATTTGCCTATTCCCAAGCCATTTACCTACAAGATGGTGGGAAAAACAGATCATACATTTTCAAAAAAAATTGAGAACCATGCTACTTGAAAAAGACAAAAACTAAGCAACGAAGGTCAACAAGATGCCTAACCAGTCAATTCATTGATAGCACTCTGTGCATCCTGCAAAATGATTCCACAATGCAATCTATCAGTTTGTTTGACTCCAAATTTTTAGTGGTTTTTCCAGAACTCTTAAAAGAAATTTTGTAATGCTAGTCCCACAGCTGTAGCTGGGCTAATTTGGTTCCCTTCTCTTTTTCAAACAAGTAAAGAATAAATGCTAGTTCCACCACTGAGAATGAGCTTACTTCCTTTGTGTTAGAAACCCTCTATGTTTGGATGTCAGCGCAGAACAGTTCTGGTTTTACTAATTATCTTGAATTTATGACTTTTTGTTTTCCTTCTTCTCTTTAGTCAGGTATTCTCTTGTATACTCCCTGTGTACTTGGGTTGCGCCCCTTAGCGCCTATAATATAATGAACTTGAATTACTTATCAGGAAAAAAATATATCCAACAGTCCAACCTTTTTTTTAGGAAAAATTGTATTTCTTAATGCATCTTCATGCTCTGTAGTCAACTAAATTTAGACAGCTTTTCATGTTTCAGAAAAAGCTTTTCTTCTTTGAAGAGAGAGAGAGAAGGAACTTCTACTTAATAAACAATACCTGCTGATTACGAAAAGAAACAAATCCATATCCTTTTGAGCGACCAGTTTTGTGATCCCACATGACCCTTGCATCACTAAAAATGATGAAGAAAAAAGAAGGATCATAAACCAGACATCTAAATGCACACAACATAAATTAGAGTGGTTCACAACATGATCAACGGACGGAAAGAACAAGATTCAAGAAACTTAATGATATGCTTAGAATTTCCCCTGTGAACTTCTGGTCATGGGCATGTGAAAGCATGAGTTTGACTGCAGGCATCAGGAAATCTAGAACGTGCGGCCCTTGTTGGTATATGTACATGAAAAAAATATAAGGCTAATGAATATTCAAGGCAATGAGGAACTCACGAACAACTAGGATAGACTGAGAAGCACGCAAACAAGGTCGCATCAGTAACCTCTGCACTCAGATCACCAACAAATACATTGAAATGTCCTGATGAATTTTAAAAGCACGTTAAACGGGATCACATATCAGTAGGCACTCAAACAAGAACAAAAAATTTAAAAAAAAAAAAGTAATAGAATGAAAATGAAAGCCTAAAGAAACCTGAAGTATCCTCCCTCTGATTACTGGTATATGCCCAATTCACCTTAAGTGCCTGACCATAACTGAAATTGTGCAAAGAAAAAAAGTGAATCCAGTAAATAAATAAAAATACCATAAAATCAAATAAAGAGGGAGTTGACCGTCAATGGAAGTGAAAGCATTGAGACAAATTTTGAACCACTCAGCATGAGGAAAGACTGTTGATTTGAAAAGAAAACCACAAACTAGGAAGAGGAGAATTAAATGGCAAAGTCCATACATAATAACATGGAAATTTAATTACAGAATGTTTAAATTACCAAGTGATGAGAAATTCACTAGTATAATAGATTTTTTTTAAAGTAGAAAATAAAAAATGAATCCCCTCCATCCCAGTTGTGGCCTTAACAAAATGCACACATAAAATTCCAAAGAGAACCAGAATAGCCACAGTTGATATTGTATAAGTGCATGCTTACAGTTCGCGACCATGCAAATGCATTATTGCAAGGGCTGCAGATGTCCGGTCAAGGTAGTCCACAAAACCATATGATGACTGCAGTAAGAGTGAATCAAACCATCAAATTAAGAAAAACAATGAGAATGTACAGTGCACAAACAATGAAAAATATCAGTAAACGAATTCCAGCAAATGCTTGTGCTGATGTCATACGTTGTGATACCCACTGAGCACAGCTTGGCAGAGCACCCAACTCATAGAAACAATGTTTGTTTTTTTCTTTTTTTTCTAAGAGTGGGAAAGGAGGTGGTAGTTGACCAGATTTTATTTTTTAGTTCATCACTTAAGTTGGTCTAGAGCACCATAGATTCTGTAAACATGGGTCAATTTCATGGGAATTTACTGTTGGAAAAATTCATGCTCCACCATTTCAACTCCAGAAATAAACAGCACCAGCTTCAGGTACCATACACAAAGCAAGACCTGAAGGCTTCCGCAACCTCATCAATCACAACCTCACATCAGCTTTCAGGACGTCATATATCCATCGCTACCTCACCCTCAGCTTTCAGTACAACAGGTTAACTATGTCCTCATCTTCAGCCAAAAAGCTTGAAAATCACAACAGTAAGAAGATGAACAGATAGTGAGTTAGAACTTTGCCTACCTTCACATGGATTTTTATTTTTATTTTTGAAAAAACAAGTGCTTGTATACATTAATAGGAAGTTTTCAATGGGTGAGGCATACAGTTGACAAAAAGACTGTGTCACCAACTTAGTTTATGCACTAATTGCTTGGCATGTCACCTTAGCAAGGCCATGATGTCTTTAGTAAATTGAAAATCTCAGCGTAAGGTACCATGGAGAATAGACATTTACATGAATTATTACTGATAATATAATTGAGTAATTAAAAGGAACTAAAGAAACTAACTTCCACTGTGGATGTTATAATAAAGCTAGTAGAATGAAAATTAAAAATCAAGTGATGATGCAACAAAAAAAAGCTGAGTAAACCGAACCTTATCCTTTCTGATGAGCTTGCATCCTGCAAGAGGACCAGCAGTCTGGAAAACTTCAACAAGAAGCTTCTCTGTGACATTTACATGAATATTTCCTACATAACTGATCATCAAGCTATCAGACCAGTAACCAGATAAAATAAAAAAACAAAATGAACCACATCTTAGTTAAGCTAGTGCAAAACACACCAGCTCACACATCTGATACAACAAATGTACAAAAATTTTCACAAGATGGCTAATTCTCATCGTCGGAATAATTCTATTGAAGTTCTTCACATTGATGACAAAGTGGTTTGCAACAAGGATGAGATTGAAGATCATATTGTGAACTTTTATGAGAAGCTTTTCCAGGAAGACCCTTTGAAGAACTAGAAATACTTGATGTGGTGAGGCCTAAATTAGACGGGTTGCATTTCAACTCCATTGATCAATTTTCAGCAAGTTGGTTAGAAAGACCCTTTGAAGAACTAGAAATACTTGATGTGGTGAGGAATGTGTCTAAAGACAAGGCTCCGAGTCCAGATGGCTTTTCCATAGCATTTTTTCAAGCTTGTTGGGACAATGTGAAGCATGATATTATGAAAGTTTTTGCTGAATTTCATTCCTTCATGAAGTTTAAGAAGAGTTTAAATACTACATTTATTGCTCTGATTCCCAAAAAATCTGATGTTGTTGCAATTAGAGACTTTCGATCAACAGCTTCGTTAATGGGATGTATAAGATCATTTCTAAGGTGCTCGCCAATCGCCTTAGTGTGGTTATGAGCAAGATTATTTCGAAAGCTCAAAATGCTTTTGTTCAGGGCCGTCAAATTCTTGACTCTATCTTAATAGCTCACGAATGTTTGGATAGTAGATTGAAGCCAGGTCAATCAGGAATTTTAGTGAAGTTTGATATGGAAAAGGCTTTTGACCATGTCAAATGGGGTTTCCTTCTTTACTTACTTGGGAGAATGGGCTTTGGAGACAAGTGGTGCTCATGGATCCGACACTGTATTTCGACGGCTAGATTTTCTATTTTGGTGAATGGAACTCCAGTTGGTTTCTTCAATAGCTCCCGAGATTTACGACAAGGAGACCCCCTATCCCTGTTTCTTTTTGTTATTGTTATGGATGTTTTGAGTCGTACGATTGATGCAGCTGTTTTAGGTGGCCTCATCTCGGGTTTCAAGGTTGGAAATGTAGCCCATAAGTATATCATTGTTTCTGACTTGCTTATTTCTGATGACACCCTTATTTTTAGTGATTCTAATGAAGATCATCTACGTGCTTTAAGAGCTTTATTGCTATGTTTTGAGGCTGTCCCTGGGCTTAGAATCGACTTCTCTAAATCTGAAATTGTACCCGTGGGCTCTATCAGCAACACTCTTGATCTCGCCAACATTTTGGGCTGCAAAGTTTCTCCCTTGCCTATCAAATATCTTGGGGTATCTCTAGGAGCCTCTCATAAAGCTGTATCTATCTGGGACAGGGTGATTGAAAAGATTGAAAAAATGCTAGCAGGTTGGAAGAAGATCTATCTATCTAAAGGTGGCAGAATCACTTTGATTAAAAGCACTTTAACCAGCCTTCCTTCCTACTCCTTGCTCTTTTTCCCATTCCCGTAGGGGTTATAAAGAGAATTGAAAAGATTTATAGAAACTTCTTATGGGATGGTTGGAGAGGAAAGAAAATTTCACTTGGTTAGTTGGAACAAAGTTTGTGCACCGGTGTCTTGTGGGGATTTGGGAATCAGAAATTTAAGGCTTTTTAATAAGGCTCTTCTTGGGAAATGGCTTTGAAGGTATGTTTTTTAGAAAGATGCATTTTGGAGGAAGATTGTAGATGCCAAGTATGGTAGTATGAGGCATAATTGGTCTACAAATGAAGTTAAAGGAACCTTTGGCTTGAGCCTATGGAAGGCTATTCGATTGGGTTGGAACGATTTTATCAATAACATTAGATTTAAAGTGGGGGATGGGAGCAACATTCTTTTTTGGCATGACGTTTGGTGTGGTGATTCAGCTCTTAAAATTAGTTATCCTAATCTCTATCAGATAGCTAGAAATAAAGGGGCTACTATGGCTTATTCGTTTCAAATTTTAAACACTTTGCTACACTGGAAAGTGGAGTTTAATAGGGATTTTCAGAATTGGGAGCTTTGTGAATCTAATGATTTCCTTGCTAAGCTTTATGATATGATTGACTCTTCTAAGGAGGATAAGATGTTGTGGATTCATGACTCTAAATCCATTTTTTCAGTTAAAAGTTATTATAAAGTGCTGAATTGTAAAGACGTTTATATTTTTTCTTGGAAATACATCTGGAAATCTAAAGTCCCTAGTAAAGTCGCATTTTTTTGCTAGTTGGTCTGTCTTGAGAAAATTTTAACATTGACAACTAGAGAAAAAGGGGGATGGTCATCATTGATTGGTGCTTTATGTGTAAGAAAGATGGAGAATTTGTCAACCATCTCTTCCTGCATTGCGACATGGCATCAGCCTTGTAAAATGAAATTTTCAATAGGGATGGTATTACTTGGGTTATGCCTTTATGTGGTGGATTTTTTGACAAGCTGGAACTCCTTTTTAGCTCATGGAAGCAGTGCAGATTTTTGGAGAGTGGTCCCTTTGTGTTTATTGTGGTGCTTATGGTCCGAGAGAAATGGAAGGTGTTTTGATGATTGTGAATGCTCTTTGGGGACTTTTAGAGACTTTTTCTTTAGTACTCTCAATTTTTGGGTGCACAACCTTGTAAGGGAAGGGATTGCTTGTAACATTGTCTTAGTTTTCCTTTCTAGCTTGTATTTAGGTTTTTTCTCTTGTTCACTTCATGTGTACTTGGTTTAACCTATTTACATGAATAAAATTCTTATTACCTATAAAAAAAAAATAGTAATTTTTTCTAACAAACAAATCCTGACCACTCCATTCACAATTTTTTTTTCACATGTTACGCAATCTTATTTTTTTGACAGTACATGTTATGCAATCTTGTCAAAAGCACAAGAGTGGAAAACACTGTACTAAATAAAAGAAGAAAATGAACAAAAGTCCTTGAATTCTAAAGACGAGAAACAGGAACTATAGTAATTGTATCCTATAGATGTCAATTGAAAAATGCTTATAGAAACTAAGCAAACTACAAAACAGAGAGCCAGCGTTTAAAAAGGAAAAGGAGGGGGGGGGGGGGGGGGGTGTTGGGGGTTTGCACAGCACTCACACACTGCAGCATGTAGATGAGTCAAAGCCAGGGGGCAGATTCCCACCAGGGATGGGCTCCATCTGCAAAATTAAAATTAAAAGGAAAAATGAACAAAATAAAGCTTAGCAGTTCCAAGGTGATGCCCTAGAAAAAATTAAACAAGGATGCCAAAGAAAACATAAGCACCTAACAGAACTCTACAAGCCCAGTATAAATCTAACCTGTGTAACTTTTTCATATATACTGAAAAAAGTAAATAAACCATTTTATTTATAGATGCCTTGGGGGGCGCATATTCAACGACTGCGAATTCGCTCGAGGAACAAAGGGAATATAAATAAGAACTAGAATTTCACAATTTAAGCATAGGAGAAACACAAACAAAATATTCAAGAAGCAATAATGCCCAATATAGATAGTTGATCCATTAATAATAATGTGAACCAGGAGATTATTCAAAATAAAATCATGAGTGAAATGTTGAAAAAAGTTCCACGTGAATCTATAAATATATATAAACAAGTCTGAAGAAAACTTTGTTTGAATTTTATCGTTTTTTATTTTCATAAGTAATATCAAAAGAAAAATTAATGAAATTTCCAAAAAGCTTTCAAGAAATATAAGCCTTAACTAGTTTTATATCTAAAATCACCACATATTCAAACCAAGAATACATTTCCACTGCCCTTGTCCCTCCTTTCCTCCAAATAAGAATAAATTTAGAAAACAGACGAAAAGGTGAAAAAAAAATCTATTCAATGTACAAACATTTCTATAAAAATGTACAAAAGAAAATTCTATCTAAAACATCGTTAAAGAATTCATACAAAAATCCCAAAAAATAGATGACAATGAAAATAAATTTCCAAAAGCGAAATGGCAATGTTGCAAAGTGGAGACACCACCAGCAAACTTAATCAGATGAAATATTTTAGCTAATATATCCTTCAAATTCATGCAGTTTCAGTCGTATGATTACCTTTGAGAAATAATAGGAATGACTTCACCATTCCAAGGCATTACAAATGATGATGACAGATTTTCACCAAAATTCACCATAACTGGTCAGAACTAAACGCAACATTGGATTGGATACTAATATTGTGATGCCCGAGAATTGTGAAAATATATGATATAGGATGGGTGAACTGTGAAGGCATTGTGTGGGTACTTACTCTCAGGGCCAGGGCTCCAAATATAAGTGTAAATGTTAGATCCTAACCCAGATCCAAAGAAACCAGGTTTTATTTGAGATCGATGCTCCGATTGTAACTTCAACTACTCCTTTCGAGACGCAGTATTCTTGATCGTGGCATTAATGATATCAAGCAAAGACATGAAATGCCAAATGATACACACCAAAAACAATAAAAGCAAAATTACCTATCTATAACGCATACATGGAGCATAAAGGAGATAGAAGGTGAAAAAAGACGCGGATTGATAATATATATCATGATATATAGTATATACACACCTGAGACATAGCAGCAGCGATGACGCCAGGGTGGTACATCTGAGGCTGCTGAAGAAGGCTTTGTTGAATTAGCGCTTGCTGTTGTAGTTGCTGAAGCTTCAGCCTCTGTTGCATGTTCCTCTCTCTCACTGTGTATTTTGTTCCCAACAAACTGTAAGATAGATCACAACTTTCAAGACCATAACGTTATATAATACCCTCCGTTTGTTTCCGAAACAAACGCAGGAAAGCGCTCGAGCAAGAATTGCGATTCCAAGAACTCTGCAATCTCTTTTCATTCCTTGTTTCCTTTTGTCGAGAGGTTTTTTCAGTATAATTACTAATTTAATATTGAAAGTCGAAGAAGGAAGAAAACCTGGAGAGCTGATCGACGAGAAGGGAGTGCTCCGTTTCTCGAACTTTGACGTTGTAATTTCTTTCTTCGTTTTCCGTATTTGTAATGTCCGTTTATCGGAGCACCTCTTAAGAGGACGGGGAAGGCGCTCTCGCTTCGGAGTTCGGTGGTTTGAGGTTTTTCTTAATTTTTGTTTTGCATTTAAAATAAATATATTGGAACGAAACATGATAATATTCGAGAAAATCAGTGCTCCAGCCCCCGAGGGTAGTCCGAAATTCCGAATTTGTCCCGAGAAGGGAAAGTTTTTTTTTTATTATTATTATTTATTTTTCTATATGTTTAGATATTTTTTAAAAAAGAAAAAATTCACAATATTATTAAAAAATATTTATTTAATTACTAGATAAAAAATTTAAAATATATATATTTTGTATTAAGAGAAATTCTAAGAAAATTTAGCATTTTCCATTAGAGAAATAATAATAATAATAATAAAGTTATAACTCTTTTACAAATAAAGTAGGAAAATGCATTTTCGACCAACAAACCATACCCAATGGAGTGGACCCACTACTGTTTTTTTTTCCTTAAAAATGAAATTACATCATTTTATTACAATTATAAAGATGGAAAACGCATTAAAGGTGTATTATTATTCTTAAAAATATTGTTATAAGAACTTCTTTTATATTTATATAATTAAAAACAACTCATTAAAAATTCATATTTATATAATTCACTTTTTAGATATAACAATTTGTTAATATGAAAGAATCAAATTATTTATTTTCCAAGAGTGTGCAACTATCATCCAAGTTAATATGATTAATTTTTCTTAGAAAAATTACACTCATCATCCAAGTTAATATGTAGAAGAACTCTTTTGCTATAGAAAAATATTTGAATTACAAAGGCAACTTACAAAGGTAGTATTTTTAATTTTGTTAAGCAATCCACTAGTGGATGGTAATCATTCATTCAGATAATAATAGGCTTACATCCCGTTTGTCACCATTTTATCACTCATAATATATATTTTTTTTTTTCTTTTTAAGTATTTTTTTAATATCCTTAATCATTAATTACAAATAATAATTAAAAATTAAAAAAATCAAAAATAATAATAAATAAAATATAAACCTATCATTATTCTTTCACTGAAATCTTCAGCTTTGAAAGCAAGAACTAGCGTTCATAGCTAGTGAAAAAAACGGCAGAGGGTTGCTTGATAAAAAAGAAGCAAACAAAGAGAACAACTTCATACCACATAATATATCATTAAATATTAAAAACTTGAAAGGAATGTTATCAAACTTGAATAAAACCAGACACTATTCTTAACCATTATTACTGTGAGGGGACAAGGGGATTAAATAAATGAATGCAACAAACTAAACCCTGTTCGTAGTTTCCGTTCTTCACCAAGCAGACAATATTGAATGCAATATGATTTCATCTGAAAGATTCACGAACGCTTGCATATCTGCATCTTCTAATTAACCATAAAGAAAAAGGAAAGTATAAAATTTCCATAAGAACTAGACTTATTAAAAGCTTCAATAGCTGTTGAATACTCATCATTGGGTTGTTTGTAAAGTTAAAGAGCTTTCATATATATTCTAGGAACAAGGAATATATGCTTACTTCTATAGAGAGGGACAAAAAAAAAAAAGAGATAAAAGACATCAAAACTTTCGGGGTTCAAACAGAAGCTCTTCCCCATATTCCGAATAAATGCTAATGGCATTTCTCAACCGACATCATTATTTTGAGATATCGATGAAGTGGGATCAACATATACATGATCCCAAAAGAACCTACAACTATTGTACATGATCATGATCATAAAACAAGAATTACAAAAAGAATAATTACTATCACAGTTTGTGTTCGCACCTCTTCTTGATGCACAAAAGAATCTACAGGTGATGGAAGTTGATGCTCTCCAGCATTGATCAAGTCTTGTTGTAGAGTGGACAATTTGCCACTATTTAGTATACATAAGGTATTAGCCTGCAAAGAACTTGCACTCTTCTACTATTTGCCGAGGCTACGTGGCCCGTGCAGCTTCTTCAACCTTTGGTTTGTTCTTAGGTCGGCCACATCGTTTAACATCTTTACTCGACAAGAGCTCCAATGCTTTCTCGATAGTGATGTCATTTGGCTTCAAATTCTGCACATTTCAGAACATAAATCCATTATTTTAAAATTAACCATGGTAAGCCTCGTATTATAATCACTTGAAAGTTAATAGAGCCAAGTTTTGAGAAGACATCGCTAAAGAACATGAGGAAATGGTAGTACAACAAGCTCACACATACATGGGAAGCACTGACGTAAAGTTTTTAGTTTTGAGCTCATCATAAGCAAACAAACAAATAATCAGAACTACACACATTTCGGAACACAATCCATCAACAAGTTAAATATCCTACCAAACCTTTTTTTATAAGTAAGAAAGACCCAAAAAAAAAAAATGGTAACAACCCTTATAACAATCTAGAACTGCCAAAAAGCAGAATGGACCAATTAAATTGCAGAAAGAATAGCATAGCATCATACTCCATACTCATTTGACCATAACTCACACCAAAGTTTGTCTAGTTAGCTAACGTCAAGAAACAACGCTATCTGGAATGTGCTCTGTATCTTTAAATGTATTTCAAGGCACCAAATGCATTTAGAAGATGATTGATCAACATCATACAGAGAGGGATTTAGAAAGGCATATTTAACCACTACTAAAGAGATCGAACCATAAATTTTGCTAGTGAGACTCACATGTCACCCATAAATTAACCAGAATCTTTATCAAATCCACACCATAAGCATGTACATCAATGGGAAGCCTCATAGCATTTTATCGAATTCAAACCATGCTTCACAACTTCTTCTACTGGGTAAAATATCTAGTCAAACAAAGAGTCCACCATTGATATGACTGGGTTCTAATGAATCAGTAAGCAATAGAGTTTGTACCTTCCAACTTATCAAAATAAAGTTTGTACCTTCCAAGTATAATCGTGAAATTCAAACACGCGTAGGACCAACCAATCTCAAGCTAGAAATTACGAGTGAAATGGTGATATTATAAGCTAAACAAATATGATAAATAGCGGTCCACTTGTCAGTTAAGAAACAAAATTTTGCACAATTTTTCAAGCTTTTGATCTGCTGATATATAACTTCTCTAGATACAATATGTAAACTTTTACCCTCTTTATCATGTGTTATTTACCTCGATACATTTTAGGTGAAGTATTATTTTTCCATGCTATATCCCCTTTTACATTTCCCATCTAAACATTGCCTTTACTTAATCACATCGCAGATACTGCAAAATAAACTTATAACAAAGCTTTGAACTGCATAGCAAATAAACTTTCAAAAAAAACCCATAGCGACTAAACTTTAAAAATTGTTTGTCTGATCACCACCATGTTACAGCAAAATGTTAAACAAAGAGAAGCATACCTTGGGGACTGGTGCATTTGAACGTCGATGTCTAATAGAAAATCCCAGCTTTGCAAGCCTTAACACCACTGGTTGGCCATCCTTTGGATGGTTACCCTATGAAGACGTTGAAATGAATAAGCTCAGCAATACATAAAGAAATAAACAAAAGAAACTCAATTTAGAGAATGACAACCATACCAATGTCACAGGGTAGCGCAGCAACTCAAGAGCATCTTCAATAGTAATAGACTCCACATCCTTTATCTGAAAAGGACAGATTTTTAGTTTTCCCTAATTTTAAAGTTCATAAACATTAAGAGCGTTTGCATGGGAGAAACTGGGGAAGAAAAAGAGCAAAACAGTGGTAATGGTAAGATACGTTCATAGATATTCAAACATGACCACTGACATTCAAAAATAGCTAATTATGCAAGACCATGAACATTCAGTTTTACCATGGTTGATACAATTTAATCATACTGGGAGTTGACAACCAATCCATATAAGAGAATTCTGAAAAGAACAAAAAAAAAAAAAAAAACCAAATATGGATGGAAGCAGAAAGAAAGGGACTTGAATTAGAATTTGGTGAAAAATACAGCTTTAGAAAGGGTAATGGACCACCAAAAGAGTTGGGAAGCAGATGGACTATAAGTCCATTAAACAACATGCAAGAAATCCCAGGAGCTAATAAAAATTGCCGTATTTATTTATTGTTTCAGGATGTGTAACCTTGCCAAAGAAGAACCCTCCAGAACACCCTAAGGGAGTAAACCCTGGATGCATGACCCCAACCACCAGATGGTGTAGGCAATACCTAGTGCGAACATAGGCAAGATGTATGAGTCTACAGCTCATCCTAAGCTCACCCTTTGACCACTAGGTTGCACCCTGATGGTAAATACGTTTTTTTTTTAAGTAAAAGGTAATAAGTTACAGTTGATATCTTGCATCTGCACGGTTTATGGGATTCCTCATAAAAAAAATATTAAAAAAATGCAGTACTTTAATTCCCCTTGATAATCATTTTGCAAAAAAGATAGATACAAACACAATCCATTTGTTTACAAGATAAACGATATTCCACACAGCATGACCAGAGAGGAGCACATGCACTTGCCAACAGACAACAAAGGGGAATTATGACTTATGCTATTTGCTTGAAAACTGAAAGATGCAAAGATATATATATATATATATATAACAGCATACACATCAGTGCAAAAGCTTTCAAAAAGACAGGACTTGGTTGCAAAAGATCATCATAAATGATGTTACATACATGGGAAACAGAGGTTCTTTTAGGCAAGTATCCCTTCCTGTCTTCACCAAGCTGTACATAGAATCCATATGGACCATTCTTCAAAAGGACCTGAAAGGATAGAACATTTGCGCTTGACTTGTATAATAAATATAACAATTGCATCAAAACAAATCAAATTCCACCGATAACATAAAACAAGTTATCCTAAGACCAAAATGCAATCTGAACCTTTTCGGTGGAACCGGGATTAATACCCAGCAGTTTTGGCTCCTCTATGTTGTTCTTTTGAGGAGCAACTTCTTCATCATCATCACCATATAATGTCTTGGCAATATATCTATTCACACAACAGAACATATAACAGGTAATCGATAAGGAATTTGTCATCACGATTGACACTCTTTTATCGCTAGCACGGATTTCAGTAGAACACGTATGAAGAACTTATAGACATATAAAACAAGAAATTAAGCTGTTCTCATGCAGTTTCCTACTCACTTGCACTTTGGGTGTTGATCACACCCAATAAAATATCCAGCGCCATATCTGCTTACTTTGAAAATCAAAGTGCCCTCCATACAACTGAGACGTATCCAGACAAAGATTACCGTAAGACATTGAAGAGTGAAGAAATAAAAAACATGTAAGGAAATTTTAAAACAAAATATTAAAGCATCATATTAGAGCTAAGAACTGCAATAACCCACAAATACAAGAAATCAAATCATATTAAATTACATCAAAACAATTTCCAAGTGATGCATGTGGTGGAATTTTCTTTACTCCACATCATTATTTAGAGACTGTGGAACACAATTTGGCAAGCTCATCACTGGTTTGTCTCCTTTGCATGCCCATCATGCTCACCAATATCAATTTGTCCATAAATTGAGTGCTTAAAATTAAAAAACTATTGAAGTATTTTATCATTAAATAACTGTATGAACAGTGTATCCCGTATTTTGCTTGAATGATGTGGGAGGATAACATTTAACCCAAGTGTAACACAAAGAAACGTCCTTGGGGTGTAAAAATAGGAAGTTGCATGCATGGTGTGCTTTTTTTTTTTTTTTGAGGGGGCTAGTGTACGTGTATATCTAGAAATCTCAATTATTTTCAAAAGCCTCTTAAAGCAGAAAATCAGAGTTTTTTATGGTAATAAGTTAGTGACTTAAAGGCAACATTTTTTTAATGGACAGCTACTTTGGGGAAGATTTTCACCGTGGACAACTTGAGAAAACATCAAATCATAGTCATGAATTGGTGTTGTATGTGCAAAAAGAGCTGAGAGTCTGACCGTCTACTACTTTATTGTGCGATTATAATGACTTTGTGGAATGAAGTTTTTGCTTAGTTGGGACTAGCTTGGGCGATGCCAAGAAGGGTAAGCGACCTCCTAGCTTCTTGGATAGGCATTCGGGACAACTCTCAAATTGCATGAATATGGAATATGGTACCAAAATGTCTATGGTGGTGCATTTGGAGGGAGAGGAATGAAAGAAGCTTTGAAGACCAAAAGTGATCAATGGATGAGTTTAGAACTTATTTTTTTCCAATACTTTACTCCATTGGTCGATTGTAACTAATTTTTATTTTTTCCAATACTTTCCATTGGTAGATTGTAACTGATTTTCATGGCATGACCTTCCATGAATTCCTTGCATCACTAACCTAGCACTCTTAGGGGTTGCTCTTATATATGTCCTGTATACTTGGGCTCTTACCTACTCTTTTGATCAATAAAAATTTGTTTACCGCTAAAAATAACTGTTAGTGATATATGCTCAAGGCTTGACACACAAATGCAAGGTATTAATCAAATCAAAGGAGCATATAATCTGATGAAACATCCGAGCACAGTACAGATGCCAAATTAATCATTCTTTAACAGTAACCAAATGGTTTCCACACCAAATGGCATCACCTTCCCCATACACAGAAGGTCGAGTATGATGTCATGGATTTAATCCCATACATGCACAATATTCACCATTAAAAAGCTAATTAATTTTTTTTTTTTTTATGTCGGGGAACCTCTCCAAGGCAGGGCCCTTCGGACCCACCCCTACAGAGTAAACCCCGGTCCCGTGCACCGCACCCTCGGAAGTTTCCCTACACGGAGCTGGTTAATTCGCTAGCTTTTCACTAGGGGGTGTGACCCCAAAGGATTGTTTGCACCCATGAGGTATTGAACCTTGGACCTTGAAGTGAACTTTAAGACCAAGGCCCTTACCACTTGAGCCAACCCCTTGGGATTTAAAAAGCTAATAAATATTACCACTTCAGACGGAAGTCACTGCTCCATTTCATAATTAAGCACATTTTTCAGTTCCAACAGAACACAGAAATGGAAGCATGTGCCATATACATACCTTGGGCATGTTCTGCTTTTATCTGGGAGAGAATCGAATAAGGAATCCCCAAACTTTTTCTCCAACATTTTCTCCACCTGCAAATATTTTTAAACAATAGTAATTGAAAGTTCCTGCCATGGGGATAGCACACTCAGAACCTTCAATGAAAGGAAGCCAACCTGGTGAATATGGACGCTACTAGCACGATCACAATATGAGCTGAATCTTGTCCAATAATCTCTGAGAAGGCCTTTCCATTCAGTTAATCCAGCAGAAACATTATCAAGCTGGTGCAAGAGTTAAGGAAATCAATAAAAAGAAAAAAAGGGTCGAAAAGCTATCCAATTCTGAATCAATTATGTGATAAGAGATAAGGTAAGGTTAATGTGATAAGAGATTAGGTAAGGTTAGCTTTTTCTAGTTCCTAATGTTTAACTAGGTGTTTCCTTTGTATACTCCTGTGTAATTGGACTATGCTGTTTCTTTTATTAATAAAAATTTATTCTACCTATAAAAAAATAGAGATAAAGTATGGTGAGTCATCATATAACTAAATGTATAAATCATAACGCTACGCAAAGGAAGATAGTATGATGAAAATTTCACAAAGAAACACTAGCTAATTACAACCAGAGCAAAGTATGCAACAAAAAGTGCAACTACGTTACCTCAGTCTCCATGTCGGCAGTGAAACTGTAGTCTGTGATCTCTGAAAAATGGTGACAAAGAAATGCTGACACCTAGATAATCAACAAAAGCAGATTAAGAAGAGGAAGACAAATATTTCAATAGCATTCCAGAAATACAACATTAAGCATGATATAAATAGGAACTGTTAATTAATAACAAGGCATTAATGGAAAACATTGAGAAGAAAAAAAGTGATCCAAGAGAATCCACAACAAGAGAGTTCTTTAGGGGAAATTAGGGAATTTTTTCGTAGCACCTTCAGTTTTTGGGTGATAAATCTTTAAAGGAATGGGAATTATTGTAATGTTTTGCTTTAGTTTTTTCAGCTTCGGCTTGTAAATAGGTGTTTCTCATTTGTATACTCTCTGTGTACTTGGGCCTTGCCTATTCACTTGGAATAAAATTTCTCCTATTACTTATAAATAAATAAAGAATCCACCACAAGAGAAACTACTAAATTTATAGTGGATAAATAGAATAATGACAAAGCCGCCCAAGATTAGAAAGCTGGTGACTTCACAGACTTTTTCAACTTGCTATACTCCACAGATTAATGCAATGAATAAATGTGACGCTTTGGATTCCCCCTAAGAAAAGAAATTCTGTGGGCGTCTTTTTATGAGGCCATGACTTTTCAAAACAACTCTTTTACTTGAAGTATGTGGAGGAATAAGGCACCTCTAAAGGCTGCCTTCTTCCTTTGGACAGCCTCCCTTGGGAAGATCTTGACCATTGATTACTTGAGAAAGTGCCAGGTCATTGTTATTGATTGATGCTGCATGTGCAAAAAAATAAAAGTGGAGAAACAAGTGACCACAGGTTACTTCACTGTGATGTTGCCAGGCCCTATAGGGATAACTTCTTCAGAAGAGTTGGTCCGGCATGAGTAATGCCTGGGAGGGTGGATTGATCTCCCATACAAATGTAGATTTTTTTATGGTAGTTTCCAAATTGCAGCAGTGTGGAAGACGGCATCTATATGCCTATTGTGGTGTATTGGTTGGAAAAAAAAAAATTTGCCAGAGCTTTGAAGATCAGGGATATTCTCTTAATGAACTTTAAAATTCCGTTTTTAATACATTGTTTCTGTTGAGTATGGCTTAGGAATACAAGCCCAGTCCTGTCTCGCTCGACTCTCGCTCGAGCGAGACTTCGAAACTTCCAGAATTGCTCCAACCCGAAACTTCGCTCGACCCTCGCTCGACCTCCTGCTCGAGCGAGGATCAGGCAGTGACTTCGCTCAACCCTCGCTCGACCTCCCGCTCGAACGAGATTCCACGTGGCGCCAGGTGTCTGATTTCTAGTCGAGCGAATCTGACCTAGAAGTTCTCGCTTGAGCGAGTTTAAATCTCGCTCGAGCGAGATTGCATAATATAAATATCGCGAGGCCATTTTGCGCAGCGGCAGACGACGAACGACGCAGACGATTTTCGGCGCCAGTGAACAGTATTTGCTTCTAGATCATTTTCTTCTCCATTTCTCCACTATTCTGAGTAAAACTTGTGAGAATTGAGTGTATACACGTGAGGTGAGTGTTCTCTGTTGTAAGAATCTTTTGATTCTCTCTCTGTAACCTCCATTTGATCTAGTGAAGGTTTGAAACCAACCCCACAGTGGATGTAAGCTCATTTTCAGCTGAACCACTTAAATCTGTGTGTTCTTTCTGTGTTTACTGTTTTATTTCTCATTGTTGCATCTGCTGCGGTTTATTTCATATCTTTGTTGTTTGTTTCCTTAGCTATTTCCCAACAAACTGGTATCAGAACTATTTTAGGCTCTGTAGATATTTGAAGGAATGGCTACAGCAAGATTTGAAATTGAGAAATTTGACGGTCAGAACAGTTTCAGCTTGTGGCGCCTGAAGATGAGGACATTATTGCGCCAGCAAGGGTTATTCAAAGTTCTAGAGGAAAGGACGGCAGATTCTCCTGTACCGTCTAAGGACGATGAAGAAAAGGTACATAGTACTATTCTATTATCATTTTCTGATGGAGTGTTGAGAGAGTTGGCGGAGGAGGAGACCGCTGAGAGTCTCTGGAACAAGCTTGAGAGCTTGTACATTAAGAAGTCTCTCACAAACCGGTTGTATTTAAAACAACGGTTGTATACACTAAAAATGACTGGGTTCGTCAGTTACTGAACACCTAGATGAGTTTAATAAGATTGTTATGGATCTTAGAAATGTTGACATCAAACTTGATGATGAAGATCAAGCTCTAATTGTGCTGTGTTCATTACCTGCCTCTTTTGAGAATTTTGTAAATTCTATGCTGTATGGCAGAGATACTATCTCCTTAGCAGATGTGAAGTCAGTTTTGAACTCGAAGGAGTTGAGGAGTAAGTATGATAAGGGTGGTGAAGCACAGGCCAGTGGTTTGTTTGTCAAAGATACCTCCGACAGAGGAAGATCCACTCAGCAGGATTCAGAGAAGGGCAGAGGCAAGTCCCGGGAGAAATCAAAGTCCAGATCCAACAAGAAGAATGTAAAATGTTATTACTGTCAGAAGTTTGGACACTATAAGAGTGAGTGTACGAAGCTGAAGAAGAAGGAGGAATCTACGAGTTCCTCTAATGCCGTCAGTGCTGCTGATGAATCTGATGGCTCTGATGTAGTTCTTGCAATCAGTGACTCAAACAGTCGGTTCAGTGATAAGTGGGTGATGGACTCAGCTTGCACGTTCCACATGTGTCCCAGAAGGGACTGGTTCATATCTTATGAATCAGTCAATAGTGATTCTGTTTTGTTGGGGAACAACACTGCTTGCAAGATTGCGGGAATGGGTTCTGTGAAGATTAAGATGTTTGATGGGATGGTTAGGACATTAACCAACGTCCGACACATTCCAGATTTGAAAAAGAATCTTATCTCCATGGGAGCCCTTGATTCCTTGGGTTTGAAGTACACGGGACAAGGTGGAACTTTGAAGGTCAGCAAAGGCTCCATGATCATTATGAAGGGAGACCTGAAAGATGGTCTCTATTTCCTCCAGGGCAGTACAGTCAGCGGTGAAGCTGCAGTTTCAGTATCTGATCAATCAGAGTCAAATATTACTCATCTATGGCACATGAGACTGGGTCATATGAGTGAGAAGGGGATGTCTATCCTCAGTAAGCAAGGGTTGTTAGGGAATCAGAATTTGGGTAAGCTAGACCTGTGCGAGCACTGTGTATTCGGCAAGCAGAGCAGGGTTCAGTCTGCTACTGGGGTCCACAGAACAAAAGGTACAGTGGACTACATTCATTCCGACCTTTGGGGTCCGTCTTCAGTTCCATCAAAAAGTGGAGCTAATTACTTGCTTACATTCATTGATGATTACTCACGGAAAGAGTGGGTTTATTTTTTGAAACAGAAAAGTGAAGTTTTCAAGAACTTCAAGCAGTGGAAAGTTCTGATAGAGAATCAGACCGGCAAGAAGGTGAAACGGCTTCGGACTGACAACGGGATGGAATTTTGCGGCAATGACTTCGATGAGTTCTGTAAGAACGAAGGAATTGCCAGACACCATACAATCAGGTACACTCCACAGCAAAATGGAGTGGCTGAACGCATGAACCGGACCCTCCTAGAACGAGCACGCAGTATGCTTTCCAATGCCGGCCTATCTAAGGACTTTTGGGCGAAAGTAGTCAATACAGCCTGCTTTCTGGTGAACCGCTCTCCAGCCACAGCTATTGAGTTGAAGACTCCTAATCAGGTATGGTCTGATGAACCTACTGATTATTTGAATCTGAAAATATTTGGTTGTCCTGCTTATTTTCATGTAAATGATGGTAAGCTAGAACCTAGGGCAAAGAAGTGTATTTTTATGGATATGCTTCTGGGGTGAAGGGATATAGATTGTGGTGTACTGATCCCAAGTCACCCAAGTTTGTGATAAGTAGGGATGTTGTGTTTGATGAGAAATCCATGCTTAGTCCGACAAAACAGATTCCCGAGTCTACAGGGAAGAAGGTGGAGCTGCAAGTTTCACTGGAAACACCACCAGTAACTCAGGATCATGCTATGACTGATGAGCATGATTCTGAGTCAGAAACTGAGACACCAGCTGAAGAGCAATACAGTATAGCTGCTGGTAGACAGAGGAGGCAGATCAGACCACCGCAGAGATACGCTCATGCAGATATGATCAATTATGCACTCGCTACAGCGAAAGAAATTGTGGGGTAGGAGCCTTCCAGTTACTCAGAGGCTGTGAAGAGTACTGAGTCTGCACAGTGGTGTTCAGCGATAACTGAAGAGATTGAGTCTCTTCACAAGAACCAAACCTGGGATTTGGTAAAGTTACCAGCGAAGACCAAAGTTGTGGGCTGCAAATAGGTTTTCAAGAAAAAAGAAGGAATCCAGTCTGATGCAAGATACAAAACTCGTCTAGTTGCTAAAGGCTACAGTCAGAGAGAGGGGATCGACTTCAATGAAGTGTTCTCTCCAGTGGTAAAGCACAGTTCAATCCGAGTTTTACTAACCATCACGGCTTTGTATGATCTGGAGCTTCAGCAGCTAGATGTGAAGACAGCGTTCTTACACGGTGAACTTGAAGAAACTATCTATATGCGTCAGCCAGAGGGGTTCATAGTTGAAGGTAAAGAAAACCGTGTATGCAGACTGAAGAGGTCTTTGTATGGGTTGAAACAGTCACCTAGGCAATAGTATAAATGTTTTGATTTGTTTATGAGTAATCATGATTATTTGAGAAGTAATTATGACGGTTGTGTATATCATAAACAATTACCTGATAAGTCTTTCATTCACTTATTACTTTATGTTGATGACATGCTTATAACTGCTAAAAGCATGGTTGATGTTGATTTGTTGAAAACTCAACTTAAAGATGAGTTTGAGATGAAAGATTTAGGTGATGCTAAGAAAATTCTGGGGATGAATATTTACAGGGATAGAAAAGCTAGGAAGTTATACTTGTCCCAGAGAAAGTATATAGAGAAGATTCTAGACAGGTTTGGAATGTCTGACTCCAAGCCTGTCAGCACGCCGTTGGCGTTGCATTTTAAACTTTCAGTTTCCCTATCCCCCAGACAGACGAGGAGGAACAGTCCATGGTAAATGTTCCTTACTCTAATGCTGTAGGTAGCATTATGTATGCTATGGTGTGTACCCGTCCAGATATTTCACAGGCAGTGAGCGTGGTTAGCAGATATATGGCTAAGCCTGGTAGAACTCACTGGCAGGCCGTGAAATAGATTTTGAGGTACTTGAAGGGAACCTCACATGTGGGCTTGATATTTAATAGAGATGTAAATCTCAGTTCTGTTGTTGTTGGTTTCGTTGATTCTGACTATGCTGGGGATTTAGATAAGAGAAGATCATTGACAGGCTACATTTTCACACTGTGTGATTCTGCTATTAGTTGGAAAGCAACACTTCAATCAACTGTTGCTTTATCAACTACAGAGGCAGAATACATGGCAGCAGCCGAGGCTGTTAAGGAGGCCATTTGGGTGAAGGGGCTAATCAGTGACCTGGGTCCTCAGCAGACAGAGATGACAGTGTTTTGTGACAGCCAGAGTGCTATACATTTGACCAAAAATCAAATGTATCATGAGAGGACAAAGCACATTGACGTCAGGTATCACTTTATCAGAGGAGTAGTGTCAGATGGTACAATCAGTATTCAGAAGATTGCTACTTTAGAAAATCCAGCAGATGTAATGACCAAGCCAATTGCAGTATTCAAGTTCAAACTTTGTTTGGACTTGATAGGGGTTCGGGGTTTCCAGGTTCCTTAGGGAACTCAGATGGGGTTGGTTTTCTCAGTTGCTGCATTTTACATTCTCGGGTTAATCTGGATTTTATGGGGCTGTAGGTATTCAAGCCAAGGTGGAGATTTGTTGAGTATGGCTTAGGAATACAAGCCCAGTCCTGTCTTGCTCGACCCTCGCTCGAGCGAGACTTCGAGACTTCCAGAATTGCTCCAATCCGAGACTTCGCTCGACTCTCGCTCGACTTCCTGCTCGAGCGAGGATCAGGCAGTGACTTCGCTCGACCCTCGCTCGACCTCCCGCTCGAGCGAGATTCCACGTGGCCCCAGGTGTCCGATTTCTAGTCGAGCAAATTTGACCTAGAAGTTCTTGCTCGAGCGAGTTTAAATCTCGCTCGAGCGAGATTGCATAATATAAATATCGCGAGGCCATTTCGCGCAGCGGCAGACGACGAACGACGCAAACGATTTTCGGCGCCAGTGAACAGTGTTTGCTTCTAGATTATTTTCTTCTCCATTTCTCCACTATTCTGAGTGAAACTTGTGAGGATTGAGTGTATACACGTGAGGTGAGTGTTCTCTGTTGTAAGAATCTTTTGATTCTCTCTCTGTTGTAAGAATCTTTTGATTCTCTCTCTGTAACCTCCATTTGATCTAGTGAAGTTTTGAAACTAACCCCACAGTGGATATAAGCTCATTTTGAGCTGAACCACTTAAATCTGTGTTCTTTCTGTGTTTACTGTTTTATTTCTCATTGTTGCATCCGCTGCGGTTTATTTCATATCTTTGTTGTTTGTTTCCTTGGCTATTTCCCAACAGTTTCTCTGAGCTTTGGCTATAGATTTCAATGTAGTCAGTTCTCTGAGCTTTAACTAAGATCAGGGATTACTTATTTACTCCTATTGATATATATAACATTTTTACTTCAAAAAAAATTTTTGGTAGAAACTGACTTCTGACCCACATCTACACTACTAAAAAGATCAAATCCTTGAAATATTGCAGTTCCAAATAGCCACTTATATAAGCAGAAATGAAATCCCCAGTAAAAGTGTCTTTACAGACAAATGGCAACAGTATTAGACTATTCTAGCAAAAATGTGGTATTTAACATGATCATTGAATGGATAATAAATCTAAATCTAAGTATTTAGTGGCAAGGCAAGAACATACCATGCGGCCACGAAATTCTGGATGCAATACACGGCTTTTCACAGTCACATAGTTTCTGTCCTGATGCCGAGGATAAATAAGACGATAAGACGATGTAGTCAACAGCCAAAACAATAGAGAAAAATACAGATGAGACAAGTTATACACAAATTTGAACACATACAAATCAAAGATTACACATCAATGCTGATGAACAATGTCCACAGATATATTTTTATTTTGGCATTGACTCATCAAAATTTCACTCGTTCATTAAAGTAGACGAGAATAATTTTCAAGTAATAATCATATGCAGTATTTATAGAGGAATACTGTGTCTTACCATAAATTCAAATACTGCCGTTCTTGTCAATATAATATATTAGAAAAAGAGACTTTAGTGAAGAACAGAAAGGGCACTTAAAAAGGAATTCCACCCATTAAAACCTAAAAGAAAAGGGCACAACAAAGGAATGCAATCCTATAAACATAATGCAAAGCCTATTTCATTCGTATCAATAAAATTTACCTTTTACTAAAATAAAAATAAAAATAAAAACATAATGCAAAGATCTGTCAATATGACACTTAAATTACAGTATAACCCTCAGCAAAATATATTGATAAGTAACCCTCGCACTATGTAATGCATACAAATATCAATAGATATAATATATATTCGTCTGACCATTTGCGCACTACTTACCTGTAAAACTTTTAGCGTGCTGGCATATGTTGAAGGTCTTCCGATTCCAAGCTCCTCTAGCTTCTTAACCTATATAAATTCAAGATAGTATTAGAAGAAATAGAGAAACCCAACATAAGACAGTAGTTCCTACGTTAGATAGAAAACCCATGCATGTGTAAGCGGGACAGATTCCACTCAAGCCACAGTATTATCACATCAGATGGAAAATGCAACTTTTGGGAGAGAAAATTGTCAAAAAAAGAAAAATATTTTTTTATGAAAGATAAGTTTTTATAAGTAATAAAACCATATTAATAACAAGACGCGTCCAAGTACACGGGAGGTATACAAGACAGTCACTTATCTGAATATAAAAAATTTAGAAGAAAATCAAGTTCGTACATTAAAGTTTATAGTGACTGTCCAGAGGAAAAGAGCATTATAAAGATAAATTATTGAGTTCCACGAGCATAAAAAATATAATAGTGCACAAATGTCTTTCAAATACTTCAGCCTTTTTTTTTCTTTTGATAGGTACATAGGCAAAGCCAACAACATTTCCAGGGGAAAGTTCAGATAAGGCTGCAAATGACTCAAAACAAAGCAAATTAGAGATTATTTGAGGTTGACCAGCTAGAGAGTAACTTTGTTAAGCCTGGCTTTAGCTCGATTCAAGCCATCCAGTTTTAATTCAAACTCAGCTCCAAAAACAAACAAGCCATTCAGATTTAGATAATCCCATGTGCTTACTAAATATACCGATCATTTGGTGGAATGCTCATGGGGTTGGGTCAAAGTTAAAAAATTCAATTGTGGCATGTATAGACAGGCTGGGAGCAGAATACTTAAATCATCAAAGTTGACATGATAGTGTAACAAAGAGGTGAACTATTGAGGCAGCTTAGTAGAATTGGTTTCCTTGTATAATAACAGTGTTCTTGCTGAAGACAATTCAGGAATAGTTATAAGAAATAAATGGTAGCAAATCTTTCAAGCTGAAACCGCAATATTGCTCATGCTCAGCTCATTAAAAAAACTTCACTAAATTGTGCTAAACTACAATCATAAAAGTTATTAGCAGGTTTAAAGGAGCCCTTGCGGCCTTAGTCTTGAGTAGCCGTAAAATACAATACAAAATATGCAAGAACCAATGGGAACTGACCCTATTAAGATATTTTAACAGAAGCCAAATGAAAATATATTAAGAGGCTGTTGGCAGATTGATCAAAAAACCAAAAGAAGAAGAAGAAGAAGTGCAGATATGCAACAGAACCTTTGCAAATATTGCAGGCTTGGCTTTCTACATCTTTGTTTATATTATACTAGGCTGTTACAGAACAGTTCTTACACAAAGTTTCTATTTGGGCATGACAAGATGAAGGCTATGTCATTGGGGAAAAACGTCAGAGAGAAACATGTTCTTAAATGCTACAGATATCAAGAGGGTGCTGATTATGTACCAATGATGCCTCGGAGTAGCGTGACGAAGGCTGGGTAAAGTGCTGCTTGAGTTCTACTTCACCAAGACACATTGGGTCTCCACACTACAAACAAGTTAATAAAGTTATACTCTAGAGAACATGTATAAAAAGGTTACACGTAGTCAAGTTAACTATTGGCCCCATGATTCATCAAAATCTGTGGCTAGCCTCATTTAAACATATGAATTAGTATGGTACTGTCGACCCATAAAATAAAATAAAATAAATAATGGTACTGTCTTCCTAGCAGTCGGGAGGAGGCATGTGCCACCTTCGGTAGGGTGAAGAATGGAACTAAGAAAGAACACCCATTCAAAGTATAATCTAAATATCATTCCTATCATAACAAATACTGGGAATGAGAATTTACTACCTTCAATAAACTAAGAATTCCAAAAGCTTTGTTGTGATCATTCTCTTCCTTTTCTTTACTTTTGATTGCTTCAACTTCCATGTCCTAGAAAAATAAATAAAAGGACAAAAAAGACAATCTCACATATGAACAGGAGACAAACTGCGGAATTAAAATAGAGCTTATATAAATCACATGTAAGTCAACTAAATAAATCCATAAAGCGATGCAAATTCTAGATCAAGTAGAATATAACGAAAGGTAGGCATAGTGGCTATAAAATGTTAACCCCACTTCTTATACAGATTCAATTTTCAATCCCGACCATGATTAACAACAACAAAAATTCATCCAAACATATATACCCTCATGCCTCAGACATGTCAAAGCCAAATACATGGAAGACAGTGAAAGAAAATATTGTCACAATCACAAAATTTAAAATCAAAACTCAAGAAAGATGAGCACAATCACCATTAATTACCGAGGCAATTTGTATGAATTACAGAAAACTATATCGAAAGAAAGTGTGTCATGGCCACCGGATTAAAAGTGAACTTTGATAAATCCGAAATGGTGCCAATTGGTGTGGTGCCTAATATACAGCAGCTAGCTCGTACGTTGGATTGTAAGATAGCCACCCTTCCTTTGACGTATGTAAGACTTCCGTCGGGACTAGGTGCAAGGATGTCCTCTTTATGGGAGTCAGTGATTAAGAAAATAGATATAAGACTTGCAAGTTGGAAGAGAATATATTTGTCACTTTCTAACTTACCAACTTATTTTTTATCACTATTTCCTATACCTGCAAGTGTGACACGTCGAATTGAGAAACTCCACCGTGACTTTTTGTGGGGTGGATTGGGGAGAAATTCAAAGTCCATCTAGTCAAGTGGGAGACGGTACGTTGTCCTATATCTAACGGTGGTTTGGGTATTAGAAATGTGAGAACTTTCAATCAGGTGTTACTCGGCAAATGGTGGTGGCAATATCACAAGGAACTAGAAACTCTGTGAAGATGGGTGATTAGGTGCAAATATGGGGATATTTAGGAGGGGTGATAGAGTACTAAAGAAGTTAGAGGTACGTATGGAGTGGGTTTCTGGAAACATATTAGAAGAGGATGGAAGGTTTTTCTTCAACATACTTGTCTTCAGTTAGGCTGTGGATCCAGGATTAAATTCTGGAAAGACGTTGGGTGGGGTGATAATGCTTTACATGTTGTATTTCCTTCATTTTCCAAATTGTTAGTGTCGAAGAGGCCTCAGTGGTAGATGTCATAGGTTTATCGAGTGGACAAATTCATTGGAATATCAGTTTTAGTAGGGCAGAATAGGATTGGGAGTTGAGCACTTTTGCTGATTTCTACAGTCTCTTGTATATAATGAAACCAAACAATCAACAAGAAGATGGGTTGTGGTCGGTGCCCGCTAGGAAATGTGCATTCTTGGTTCATTCGTTTTATAAGGCTCTCCCTCAAGAGCCCAACGTTCAATTTCCTTAGAAAAGGCTTTGAAAACACAAGGCACCCCACAAAACTGCTTTCTTTATATGGAAAGCATCATTGGGCAAGATCCTCACAACTAATAATTTGAGGAAGCAGAGGATTATCATAATAGATTGGTGTTGCATGTGTAGAGGAGGGGACGAGTCGGTTAATCATCTTCTGTTACACTGTGAGATAGCAAGGGCTTTATGAAATGAGGTGTTTGGTAGAGTAGAGTTGGGATGGGTTATGCCGAATACCGTGGTAGTGGCTTTGGCCAGCTAGCCAAATATTGGAGGTTTGCAACAGATTAAAGTGACTTGGAAGATTATCCCAATGTGTATCACGTGGTGCCTATAACAAGACCGCAATACTTAAACATTTGAAAACAATGAGAGATCACTAGAAGAACTGATAGTTTTATTTTATGGCACCCTATGTGCTTGGGCCATCGTCGTTGACTTCAATGGCATGGTCCTCCATGATTTTCTTGTCTCTCTTGCACCCTCTTAGTCAGGGCTTTCTCTTGTATATTCCGGGCTAGGCCTAATCTTAGAGCAATAAAGTTTGTTTTAACTATCAAAAAAACAAAAAGATAGTCCTAAGATTGTAGTATACGTTATACCTCAAAAACTGCCTGATACCCAAGAAATTCAACTCTTGAGCATGCAGACCGCATGATAATTGACTCATCATCATTTCCAACATCCAGAAGCATCTGGTTTGATAAAGAAATAAATGTTAGCAAAAAGATGACTGAAATTAACAAGTACTGTTGGAAAGGAGAAATAAGCCGCAATTGGAAACAAATAAGTCCAAGCAGAGTGCAATTCTTTTATTCAGAATCTGGCTTTGCGGACTTGAATAATGGATAATTTACATAAATATTAAAAAAGAATTTATATTTGAACCTGCTCTATGATAGCAGGTTCCATTTGGCATGCAATTGTCCGTGACCAAATAAGAGTGTATAACTTCATGGAATCTTCATCAAGTACTCCAACAAGCATTGCTGAAAGCCGATTTTAAAAAAAAGGGGGGGGGGGGGGTCAATTGACTCTGAAAGTCCATCAGAGGGTAAAACCAGAAACATTAAATTTGCATTACAAACTAAAATTTTCATGAAAAATCAAATCATTTACATGGTAACCTCCGAATATCAGTGGGTCTAATTGCTTCATGGGCCTCTTGAGCATTCTTCACCTTCTTAAAATATTTGCGAGCATGCTCTGATGCAAACTCTTGCCCATACCTGCATTTACCCGAAATTTACTTTTCCTCAACATTTAGCAAGCTTGGCCTTTCAATGATTGTAAACAAGCATGACCTTTCAACAATTGTAAGCAGTTGCCTTTGCCACCACTTCCAAAACACCACAAAAAATACATATCCAGATTGACAAAAACAACCAATAGCATAGTTAAATCGTGACTCTTGTAGAGCCCATTAATATACATGGCTGCACATACATATCAGAATATTAAAAAAATGTAAATGTGGGCAACTTTATATGTCACCTTTCAACTACCATAGCGCGAATGTCCTTAACAGCTTCATCGGACATCTGAGATATAAAATAAAAGGTGTTTTATCAGACATCACAAAAGGAGCATCTTCACAATAGAATTAACAGTATTGGCTGAACATGGAGCCCTCATGAACGCATGCACACACATCAAAAAGGGGAAGGGGGTCACATTGAAGCATCCATAAACAACATTCAATTACTATATTCTATAGAACTACAGGAAGCATTCAGAACCAATGATTCATATTTAACATCGATAACACCAATAACATTCCTCCAAAGAGCATCCCCTTCCATATCCATTTTCTTAATAGTACATTATTGAACGTTCTCAATTTTCTAACCCCCAACCTGCCACAAGATAAAGGGGTACAGATCTTATCCCACTTAATCAAATGGAATTTTTTCTCATCCTCTAAAATTCTCCGAAAGAAATCATAAAAAATCTTCTCCAGTCTATTCGCCACCCATGTAGGCAGAGGAAATAAAGATAGAAAGTATGTTGGGAGCTTGGATAACATGTTCTTGATTAAGGTGATTCTACCACCTTTGGACAAGTAAATATCTTCCAACCTGATAATCTCCATTCGAGCTTTTCAACAATCTCATCCCACATTGCCTTGAATTTATGAGAAGCCCCTAAAGGAAGACCAAGGTACTTACATGAGCAAGGATGACACCTTGCAGCCTAAGATAGATAGCAGTAATTCATTTAAATTGTTAACCAAGCCAACATGAACCATTTCAGATTTGGATATATTCACCTTAAGACCGGAGGGAACTTCAAATCAAAGCAAAAGAGCTATTAAATAAACCTTTTGAAGCGCAATTAACCAAAACCGAGAATCTAACAGTTGTTATTCTATATTTCATCCACTGAAACCATCTCTCCCAAAACCATACCTACCAAGTAAATACACCAAAAAGTCTCAAGTTTTTTTATTGGCATCAGGTGTCCAAGAATAGTGTTCTGACTAATCCCGGGGGTTCACACTACACAAGCCCTTGGCAAAGAGTTTCCAATAAGTGCACTTCGAGTAACTCTAAGGGAAAAATCTCTCAAACTGATGGCTCCTAAAGATTGTTTGCACCAAGGGGATTTGAACCTTAGACATGAGAGGAGCATACCCTTAAACCCAAGGCCTTTACCACTTGAGCCAACTCCTAGGGATTCCAAAAGGTCCCAATTAATATGTTCAAAGCCTTTCATATCCAATTTATATAGAATACCTGGGGTGCCGGCTCTGACTCTACTCACCAAGCATTAGCAATGAGTACCGAGTTGAGAATTTGTCTTCCCTTAATGAAAGCATTTTGTGACTTCGAGATGATCTTCCCCATAACTTCACTCACCTCCACCGACCTAGCCATTTTTGTAATAAGAGCAATGAATGAAGCGTTTTTCTCAAATTTCATTAACGAGTGAAAGTCAAGAATCACTTTCATAATGTCCGCCCTGATAATGTCCCAACAAGCCTGAAAGAAAGTCATTATGAAGCCATTTGAGCCCGGTGCTTTGTCTTTGTCCATCCATTTTAACACACTAAGCACCCCATCCTTCTTTAAATGATCTATCCAACCAAGTCAGCTTGATTGATCGATCATATCAAAAACAAGCCTGTCAATCTTAGGCCTCCAATGGCATTGCTCCATGAGAAGCTTATCATAAAAGTGAACAATATAATCATTAATATCGACTCTATCCGTAAGGACCTCACCTTCCGAATGAAGAACCTCAATGGCGTTATTTCATCGATGGGAATTATGTAGAAGAATTTGGTGCTCTTGTCCCCTTCTTCAACCAAAGAGCCCGAGATTGTTGTTTCCAAGAGATCTCCTCCATAAGAGTATTTTTTCCAGCTTAGTTAAGACAACCATTTTCCTTGCCTTGTCTTCATCCGGGAGGGCTCCATCAACCTCTTTTTCATCAATATGTTGCAGCGCCTGAAACAGAATGTTTTGCTGGTCATTAATATTCCCAAAAACTTCCATATTCCATTTTCTCAAGTTATTTTTCAGGGCTTTAACTTTCCAGCTAAAACAAAACTAGGAGTGCCCGAAAATTGATATGAGGACCACCACAATCTAACCTTGTCCGTAAATCCATCAGCCTTCAGCCACATCTTCTCGAATTTAAAATATCCCCACCCCTCATGGAGACCCCCATAATCCAATAAGAGGGGAAAAAGATCAAAACAAAGCCTAGGGACACTTTTTTGCATAGGTTACAATAGTGAGCCCCCCAAGGAGAGACAATAAATCTGTCCAACCTAGAGCAAGCCCTCCTATTAGACCAAGTGAAATCTCTCCCAACTAAAGGTAGGTCAACTAAATCCAACCAAAAAATTCAAGTAGAGAAGTTAGCCATGGCCGAACCCAAAATGCCCTTTGTAATGAGTTAGAATACCCATCACTTGGAAGGGCATAACCCAAACAACCCAAAAAAGGCTAAGGACCATGTTCCATCATGTACTACTCTTCTTGCAAATACAACAACAATATATTGCTACAAGTCATCACTTTCTTACATTATCCAAGATGAGAACCTACCTTAAAGCCATTGTACAAACAAACAAGTGCACTCTCATGGGTGCTTTATCCAAGTATTCTCACAATGCCATCAAACATCCTTAATTGCACCATACCAACCATGATTTGACTCATATTAGCTAACCATGATCAATGTGGACACGTGATGAGTAGAGGCAGTATCAAGATTCAAGAACACAACCTGGATGGTAAGTGGGGTTGCTACTAGCCATAAATAGATCTTTTCCAACAAATCCATGGGAAGTATATTCAAACTAATCATCAAGGGGCCTTACTTTCATAACTTAAAGAACTGGTCTTCTTATCAACAGCAGAAGCAATCCTATGGGAGTATTTTGGATTCTCCTCTATGATTGACTTGGGTATGTATACTTTTTTTTCTCTCCAGAGACATGGCTACCATATGTCCACAACGTTACAACTCGAGTTTAGCTTTGTATCAAACAACACATAACGTGGGTATTACGTATTCATCTTCCAAACTAGATTATAAATTGTTTTTTTCAATTTCCATTGCGGCTATCCATCATATGACGAGCGATACAGCTACATTTGTCTCATCCTCGTTGTACCAAGGCAAAAGTGTCGTCTTCACCAGTGACAACCAAAGTCACATTCCACAAGTCCTTAAGCAAGGCAGTAATGTGCTAGGTAAAAAAATTTTTGCTAAGAAAATAATTGGCCATCACAAGAATTAGATAGATTAGTTACTTGTACTCCACAAAAAAAAAAAATCAAAATATTATGCAACTAAATGAATTCAACCAGTGATAGGCATCAGGGGGAACAATGAAACACTCCATGTAGTAACCACGGAAATATCCACGCAGCCAAAGTGATACCTACGTGTAGTCCATCTGTTCTGATGTATGTTATCAGACCTGCTGCCTTACCGTTAGATAATTGAACCCCCTCATAAAGTTTTTGTGCAAGCTGCATTCATAAGATAACGCAAGTGAGAGGCTCCAGAATACATTTCATCTCATGAAATATTGCTACTTATGAACAATAAAGGTCAATGCTCAAGCAAGATTTTCCTCATACATTCATTACTATTTTCTAGGTAATTTTATTGAAAGTGCAAAGGGGCACAACCAAGTACACAAGATGTATACAAGAGGCACCCAATTAGGGGGAGAGATTTATTCTAATCAGATACTAGCTTAGCCTTATACTAACCTGTACGCTTTTGATTCCTTGTGGTAGCTTTTATTTACCAATGATTAACCATGTCCATTTGTCATTACATAAGGGGATATGGGGAACATAATAAATTGCATCAAGCACTAAGCAAAGAGCATCTTCATAAAACATAATAGTAATTTTTTAAAACAAAAATGCTACGAATCTAAAATCTGGAGAAGAGATAGATAAACATGACTTTCCTAACCTTCATTGTATAGGTTGCAGTAAAATGTAATTTGTTTGCAGCATCCTGCTGAAGTGTTGATGTTATATATGGTGTCGGTGGGTTTCTCCGCATTTTGTTTCTTTTAGAGCTAACCACCTTAAATTTTGCTGAACTAATTGTCCGCTCAATTTCCTTGGCCTCCGTAACAGAGCTGATTGAAAACTGATTCAATTTTTTAGAATCATATTGCGTCAAGTGTGCTGGGAAAGAAAAGCCATTGACTAAAGAGCCTGGTCCATATTGGTTCATCTTCACCTCAATACTCCAATACTCCTGAGTTTTAAATTCATCAATTTCCATTTCCCTGTCACATATAAGAGCAAGAGCGGCAGATTGTACTCGCCCAGCTGACTGGCAACCAGGTAGTTTCCTCCATAATAATGGTGAAACGTTAAATCCAATCAAATAATCAAGAGCACGCCGTGCAAGATAAGCATGAACCAAGTTTACATCAATTTCTCTTGGAGCTTCGAGAGCACTTTTGATGGAGGACTCCGTTATTTCATGAAAGACAACCCTTGCAATGTTAATGTCTTCACGTAAAGCATCCTGTTGCTGCAGCATCTCAATGATGTGCCAGGCAATAGCCTCTCCTTCACGGTCTGGATCTGATGCAAGGATAAGATTTTCTGCTCTGAGAAACAAGGCAACAGGAATGAGAAAATTCAGAAAGAGAAAAGCACAAGTAAGGTAGAGATAATAACGAAAAACCACAAATAAATGCTAAGAATATTAGCATAATACATCAGCATCACTAATTATTATGAAAATGGCCAAAAAAAGAAAAAACAACTCTCGCCTCAAACTTGATATTAAACATAAGGTGATATGTATAACAAAAGATAAATTATCCACCGTGCTTATGTAGTCTGTTCAATACTTCTGCTCTAGAATAGTTCAAGGTGATTGAAGGCAATGAGAACCATACCCACTTAGTGCAACCTTGATGCTTTTCAGATGAGTCCAGGCAGCAGATGGGACCTCCCACACCATGCTAAAGTCATCATCAGGCCGCACAGATCCTGACCTTGCAGCCAGGTCTCTTACATGACCATAGCTAGGCAATACTTCATACATATCACCAAGGTAGCCCTGAATAACCTTAGCCTTTGTTACAGACTCTACCACCACTACAGATTTCGCAAGGGGGGAATATAGCTGTTTCAGCGTCTTTGAACCCTGATTATTCAATTTGCCTCTCTCTTGTGAATTCTGTTTATTTGGCGACTTGTTAGCTGATTTGATAGATTTCACCTTTCTACAAGAGTTCCCATTTCTCTCATTCAACTGAGCTTTTCTTGAAGCAGAATCATCAAGCACTTCCACGTGTGTTTTCCCAACTGAACTCTTCTGAGAAAATAAGCTGTTAGCTTAAATTTTATAATGAAATAAGGACTTAACTTTGATGCGGTTACATCTTTTTTCATAAAAATAAGTCAATTTGGTGATCCTACAAATTAGTAACTGCTAACCTCTATCGCCTGTGTGGAATTCTTGCCTCTTTTGCCAGAATTTGGCATCTTTGCTTGAGAAGAACTTTGGGGTCCTTTTGCTTCAACTACTTCTTCTGAAGCATTAGCAGCAACTTTATGCAACTTGTTTTTCTTGCTTCTTGAGTGCTGCTTCTGTTTCCCATGAACTTCAGCGTTCTGATTATCATTTTTAACAGGAGAAGTTGAAATATTTGATCCCAGCTTCACATCCTTACTCCCATCTCCCACTAACTGCTCACTAGAAGTCATCGTGTCGACATCTTTAGAGGCTGAAATATTCAAATTTGCAGCTGTTTTTTTCCTGTGAGCAGCCAATGCTTTTGCTCGTTTCCTGGGTTCACTAAATAGGTGGAAGCCCAAGGATTTCCCATCACCCTCTTGGTCACCAACACCAACGTTTTCATGTCTATTTGTTAAACTTGCATCCTGAGAAAAAAACCTTTGAGCCAAGCTTCCATAACTAGATAAACTCTTTCTAAAACCTCTGTGTAGAGACCCATAAATAACACTATTTAGAGGTGCCATGCAAGTCAGGAACCCAGGTCTTAAGTGGAAAGCATTCTGAGAACCATCAAGAGAGCTTTGGAAAAGATGAGAATATGTCCCAGCCTTGGCATGGTTAGTTGAGATCCTGCAAGATACTCTGTGTCTGTCAAACTTAAGCTGAGACGCTCTTCTGTATCTGTTGCCATTACCAATGCCAAATGGAGAACACGGTAAGTAGGTGCTTGGGTTCGCACAGAGTCCCTTGTGCTGCAGCTGTAACAAAAACCACACGGCAATACAAGAATATTCCGCATCAAATGTGGATGGACATAATAGCACCGCAATTTTAAAATCAGTTAAAACCTCTCCATAAATCCAAATAAGGAACCAATATCAGCCTGTGGTTTCCGAGATAACAATGTAAAGGAAATCAACCTAACTTTCTCTCATAATTTTCTATTCCGGAAAAATGAAATTGTGAGTTCAACGGTACTTTCGCTTTCACTTTTCTTCTGCGTTTAACTAAGCAAGTAAACAGTCCCATAGAAAGTCCGTGTATTCATCTTAATAGGAAACACGAATGATCAAATATAACGACAAAGAAACACAGTTCTGTAAAACGAAAATTGAAGACAGCGTGAATTTAAAAGAATTGGATTTTTATTTTATTTTTAAAAAGAAGAAGAAGAAGAAGAAGCGGAAGAAAAAGAACACGCCCCTCGACTTCAAAGGAAAGAAACAAAAGGAAATGAGTTCCAATACTTCAAAATATTCTCAAAAGGAAATGACAGAAACTAGATATTTTTCTTTTAACAAGAAATCCAAGAACCTTGGACATTGAGTTGAGTCGAGGAGATGAAGTAGTGGAAGGTTTTGAGAACACGGACGTGGAGAAAGTGGCAGTGCTGACCAATAACGATTTCCTCTGTAGGTTAATCATCGCCAGCAGCGCCTTACACGCTTGCCATTCTTTCAATTCTTGTTTTCTGCTTCGCCTTTAAAGATATAGAGAGAGCAGTGGGAGGCAGAAGGCTGGTAAGGGTTTTGGCCCTTTGGGCGAGGGTTTAGCTGCTGAGTGAGGTCCGTGGATAAGATATAAAAATAAGATTCATCCGAGTTTTAAATTTAGGAATTCGAACGTGAAAAAGGAAAATTTTTCTTGTATTTCTTAAATCTTAAATAAGATTAGGGATGTATGCAGCCTTTAATAAAACAAAAACACGTCACCTATTTCACAAAATAAGAAATAAGCTCAAATACATGGTATAAAAATGTAATTGAACGCATTCATCTTCGCGAATTTGAGGGTTGTAATTCATCTCCGAGTGTAGAAATGCCGAAAAAAAAAAAATAAGAGGAAACAGAGGACACCGACAAAATCAAGCAACCCCACATAAGGGTGTTCATCCGGGTCAGGTATCCGGACCAGGTACAACCCGGCCCGGTTTAAAATTTTATTTATTTCTTAACATTTTTAAATTTTTTTAAAAAAATGTTTAAAGAATTTTCGAATCCGGGTTCCGGATTTGGGAATCCGAAACCCGGATAAACACCCCTAACCCCACAGACAGCGTCAAATAGCATAACTAAGAAACGTTCAACAACCGAAACTAAGATAGAACCTCGGAAATGCAATGACATGGCATCAATAAAGAAACCTTGAACCATAAACACCCATGAATGCACTCAAATAATGCCGATGAGGAATACCCACGAAGAAATTTTAGTAATCACAAAGCTAACGTCAGAATTCTAAGTAGCCACCGAGATTGTGTGCTTGAAGACTAGAACAGAAACCACAAGTTATCCAGACAAGTTCGAAGGCAACCAGACATCGTCGAACCAGAGAGCTAGAAGCAACTCAAGCATCGAAAGTCGAGATTGGACCCACCAGCTCTGAATAGAGAGGGTCGAGATGCATACACGAGAGCCCACAAACAAACTCTCAAGATGTCGATAATCAAAACCCAGAGAAACAAGTCACCGAGTATTTTTCAAAAAATCCAAGTTTGATTTGGGTTTTTCCTCTTTTTTTGTTTTGCCACTCTTCCTATACTATATATTTCTCTCTCTTCTGTTTGCAAATATTTTTCTTTTTTATTTGTATTGTTCTTTTCTAGATGTCAATCAAATTTGCAAATTTTGCCGACAAAAAAAAACAGGGGAGATGAAGTTTGATTTATTTTTCGGAGACAAAGTTGCACTTCAGAAATAAATAAATAAATAAATCGCTGGAAGATCTAGGCTAAAAAAAATCATGGCTTGATTTGGGTGTTCAACTACGTCGATTCAATTGGTTGCCTTCCTAGATCACTTGGAGAAGATCCAAGGGAAGTTATTTTCCCATGTGGTGTTGCATTACAATATTGTTAGTGGGAGGCTTATGTGGCAAGTAATGACTGATGGGCTACACTATTAAGATGTACAACCCTTTCGAATAGAAGATTTTCTCATATAAGTATCAATACTATAAAGATAATAATGTTATAAAACTAAAAAAAGATACTAGTATTGCAAAAGAGAAATAATAAATTGTCTCTGAAACTCTTAAAAACTGTAACTTTTTTTCTCTTTCTATATTTTCTTATTAATTTTATTACAACTGAAACTCCTATTTATATACTTTGAAATTACTATGCAAGTTACTACGCAAGTTACTATACAAAATTTAAAATAATAGTGGTAGGGTCATTCACATAATTCTAGTGGTGGGACAGGCGGCGGCGGTCGTCCCTCTACTTACTCAATTCATTACACTCCCCCTTGAATGACCATACATAAAGAATATGCCTCGTTAAAACCTTACCAAGTAAAAACCCAGTGGGAAGAAAAATCAATGGCGAAGGAAAATGAGTACAGTCTTCTTATGTATCCACAAGTGCTTTAAGATTGCCTCATTAAAATCTTGCAGAGGAAAACCCAGTGGGATAAAATCTCAGCGAAGGAAAATGAGTATAATCAGCACATTTACTCCCCCTGAAAAGTGCTTGACAAAATATTTTTGAATTTTCGCATTCCAATGTTATGCATAATCTTCTTGAATGTGGAAGTTGGTAACGCCTTTGTGAATAAATCTGTCAGATTATCACTAGATCGTATCTGCTTGATATCAATTTCACATTTCTCTTGAAATTCATGAGCATAAAAGAATTTAGGTGAAATATGTTTGGTTCTGTCACCTTTGATATATCATCCTCTGATTTGAGTGATACAAGAAGTATTATCTTCATATAAGATTGTTGGGCTATTACTGATCATGGGAAGTCCACACTTTTCCTGGATATGTTGAATAACTTATCTCAGTCAAATACACTCTCGACTTACTTCATGAATAGTAATGATCTCTGAGTAATTTGAAGAAGTAGCAAATAGTGTCTACTTAACATATTTCCATGATATGACAGTATCTATATAAGTAAATAAATATCTAGTTTGAAATCTACCTCTGAGTGGGTCTGAAAGATAACCTGCATCTGCATACCCAATCAATTCTGGACTTGAATCACGTTGATAAAATAATCTCATATCAACCGTACCATGAAGGTAACGAAGAACATGTTTAATGCCATTCCAATGCTTTCGAATTGGTGCAGAAATATATCTTACAAGCAGATTAACTGAGAATGTAATATCTGGTCGAGTGCAATTTGTAAAATACATCAAAATTCCAATTGCACTGAGATATGATACTTCAGGACCAAAAATTTCTTCATCGTCATCACAAAGACGAAATGGATCATTTTTCGCATCAAGTGTTCGAACAATCATTGGAGTACTCAGGGGATGAGATTTGTCCATATAAAAATATTTTAGGACTTTCTCAGTATACATTGACTGATGAATAAAAATTTCATTTGGCAAGTGCTAGAGCTGCAGGCCGAAACAAAGTTTTGTTTTGCCAAAATCTTTCATTTCAAATTCATTTTTTAAATATATAGCGATTTTTGAGATCTTTTTAGGAGTTCCCACAATATTTAAATCATCAACATAAACCGCAATAATGACAAATCCGGATTCTGATTTCTTAATAAAATCACATGGGCATATAGGATTATTCTCAAATCCTTCTTTCAATAGGTATTTGCTTAAGCGATTATACCACATATGCCCGGATTGCTTCAACTCATATAAAGATTTCTGTAGTTTGATTGAGTACATATTTCTAGATGTACTTGTAGATGCTTCAAACATCTTATATCTTTCAGGGATTTTCATATATATGTCATGGTCTAAGGATCCATATAAATATGCAGTGACCACATCCATCAACCGCATTTCTAATCCTTTTGTAACAATCAGACTAATTAAAAATCTAAATGTGATTGCATCCATAACGGGAGAGTATATTTCTTCATAATCAATCCCGGGTTTCTGCAGGAAATCTTGTGCGACAAGCCGTGTTTTATACCGCATAATTTCATTTTTCTCATTACGTTTTCGTACAAATATCCACTTATATCCAACAGGCATTACACCTTTTGGTGTTTTGACAACAGGTCCAAATACTTCTCGCTTTGCTAATGAATTTAATTCAGTTTCAATAGCTGTTTTTCATTTTGGCCAATCATTTATACGTCGACATTCTTCGACGCTTTTTGGCTCACTTTCTTCATTACTTCTGGTAATGTCAATGGTCATTTTATATGAAAATATGTTGTAGACAACAGTTTTATTTTTATCCAGAATTTCTCCATTTTTCATGAAATGTATTGAGATCTCATTATTTTCAGGTTCCTGTTCCTCTTCAGGGGAAAACATTTCATGATACACCTCTTCAGGAGGTTCCTTTTCAGGAGATTTATACTCTTCAGGAGTTTCCTATTCAGGAGGTTCCTATTCAGGAGGTTCCTATTCAGGAGGTTCTGGAATAGAAGATTTGAGTTTTTTAGGAGTACCAATTATATTTGTAGCCTGTATTGTGGGTACGTGTTTTTCAGAAACACCAAATTCATTTTGTATTCTTTTCCTTCTAGAAATTTTTTCTTTTGCACTAATAGGTCTTCCACGCTTCAGGCATGTTTTAGATTCACCTATTGTTGTTTTGACAATTTGTCTTTTAGGGATTTCAATCCTTGCTGGAGTATTAACAGCAGAAATATAAGATTTTACTACACTTTTAGTGTCAGTAAATACATCCAATAACTGATTTGCAACATTTTATAAATGAATAATCTTTTGAACTTCCTGTTTACATTCATTTATAGGAGGATCAAAATGAGATAGGGTCTTATTATCCCAAGTAATATTTTGTCGTTCTTCAGGCACCGACTTTTCTTTACCCATTAACGGAAAATTGGATTCGTCAAAATGACAATCCTCAAAACGTGCTTTAAACATATCCCATGTAAGGGGTTCAAGGTATCTAATAATAGATGGAGAATCAAAACCAACATATATCTAAAGTCTACGTTGATGGCCCATTTTTGTACATTGCGGAGGTGCAATTGGAACATATACAGCACATCCAAAAGTACGAAAATGAGAAATATTTGGTTGTTGACCAAATACAAGCTGTAATGGAGAATATTTATGATATGCAGATGGTCTAATGCGAATTAGAGATGCTGCATGAAATATAGCATGTCCCTAAGTAGAAACAGGTAGTCTTTATTTCATAAGTAAAAGTCTAGCGATTAGTTGAAACATTTTGATCAAAAACTCAGCTAAACCGTTTTGTGTGTGTGTGTATGGGCAAAATGATGTTCAACATCTATTCTTATTGACATGCAATAATTATCAAAAACTTGAAATGAAAATTCACCTGCATTATCCAATCGAATGGTCTTAATTAGATATTCAGGAAATTGTGCTCGTAATTTAATAATCTGAGCAAAAAGTCTAGTTAATGCAACATTTCTAGTGGAAAGCAGACAAACATATGACCATCGACTAGATGCATCATTAGAACTATAAAATATCTAAATGGTCCACTTGATGGATGAATAGGCCCACATATATCTCCGTGAATTCTTTGCAAAAATGATGGAAATTCAATAATGACTTTTGAGGGAAATGGTCTGATAATTAACTTACTTTGAGAACATGCAGAGCACGAAGATTCATTGAGTAGAAATATCTTTTGATTCTTTAAGGGATGCTCATGCAAATTTTTAATAATTCGTCTCATCATTATAGAACCCGGATGTCCAAGGCGATCATGCCAAGTCATAAATACTTCAGGATCAATGCACTTTTAGTGCATTACCACATATGATTCAATTGTTCTCATTTTTGTATAATACAATCTAGAACAGACAGTTTTTCTAATACGAGCTTCTGGCCTTATATTGTTTTAGTAATAAGAAGATATTCTTTACTGCTTTCATTGGTCGTTTCAATATAGTAATCATTACGACGTATATCTTTAAAACTCAATAAATTTCTTCTGGATTGTGAAGAGAATAGAGCATCATCAATACAAAATTTGGTGCCTTTAAGCAATATAATATAAGCTCTTCCGGAGCCCTCAATTAAATCCAATGAACCTGATATGGTATGGATATAGGCTTTATTTAGTGTTAAATTTTGAAAATATTTATTTTCTTTGAGAATTGTGTGAGTTGTAGCACTATCAGCCAGACATATATCTTTATCATTCAACTCAGAGATAAAAAGCTCATCAATGTGATTCATGATTTTACAAAATATACAAAACTTTTATTACAGATAGAAATAAAATATATTAGTTGAGTGAAACACTTTCATCTCCAATTAAGTGTTCAATACTACCTTCAGGATGATTAAAGAAATAAGATACATCAAGATGAGTAACGTCTACATCTACTGAATCTAATAAATCATCTGATAGTTCTACTAAATTTATTACATACATTTTATTATTTTCTTTAATAGAAACTTGATATAAATCAGCTAAGTGTCTGGCCATACGACAGGTACGTGACCAATGTCCAATCATTCCACATCTATAGCACACCTCTGAACTTTTCTTTGAAGAATTATTCTGAAAATTTTTACCTCTTTCTGAATTGTACCACTTCTAGTGATATGGTATATTATTATCCCTTTTAATGTTGTCATTTTTTGGACCAACATTTCTATAATTTCTCCAACCACGTCCACGCCCCCGATTTCTTCTAAATGATGTACTATTCACTTCTAGAAATGATGCAAACCTATTACCATTCACTTCAAGAAATGATATTGAGTCAGTAGGGCGTGACTGATGGTTTTCTAATAAGAGCTAATTGTTCTGCTCAGCCACTAGAAGACATGATATAAGTTCAGAATATTTTTTGAACTTTCTCTCTCGATATTGCTGCTGCAGGAGCACATTCGAGGTATGAAATATAGTATAAGTCTTCTCTATCATATCATCATCGGTGATTTTCTCACGGCATAATTTTAATACTGAGCTTATTTAAAAAATGTAGAATTATACTCACTAACACTTTTATAATCTTATAACCTCAGGTGCAGCAATTGAGAACGAGCTCTTGGGAGGATAACAATTTTCTGGTGTTCATACATTTCCCTTAAACTGTTCCACAAAATATAGGGATATTTTATTGTAAGATATTCAGTTTTCAATTTTTCATGAAGATGGTGGCGAAAGAAAATCATTGTTTTAATACGGTCCTGTAGGCATGCTTGATTTTCTTCTTTAATAGTTTCTCCCAGATTCATTGCATCAAAATGAATTTCAGCATCAAGTATCCAGGATAAATAAATTTTCCCAGATATGTCAAGAGCAACAAATTCCAATTTTGTAAGATTTGTCATTTTCTACACATATAAATAATGAAATAAATATGTGTATTTCAGAAAATATGTTTATAAATTCACACAGATAATCATCAATAAAATATATCAAAGATTTCAAATAATATATTGAAAAACTTACAGAGGAATAAGACCATTAGTTTCAGAATTGGTAGAACCGTCGTGCTGATAACGCGTTATAAAACTAAAGAAAGAAATTACTATTGCAAAAGAGAAATAAGAAATTCTCTCTGGAACTCTTAAGAACTGAAAATTTATTTCTCTCTCTAAATTTTCTTATAAATTTCATTACAACTGAAGTTCCTATATATAGGTTTTGAAGTTACTATGCAAGTCACCATACACAATTTAAAATAATAGTAATGGAGTCATTCACATAATTTTAGTAGTGGAGCAGGCGGTGGTAGCTGTCCCTCCACTTATTCAGTTCGTTATAAATAATAATAATTCTGGACCATGCTCGACCTGAATGAACATGCTTGAAAATAAGAAAATGACATCCAAATTTCAATTTTTACAACACATTATACAACACGAGACACGTGTCGTTATATTCTTGTTGATGATGAGTCTTAATGATAGATATATTGATGATTTGAAATTTACAGGTCCCCTCCCTTGCTTCTCGTGACATTTTTTATTTTTTAAAAGTTTATGGTTTAGCAACAATAACTGATCACTAAATATATGGATAAACAGTAACTTAGTCAAACATTATAATGTTCATTTTTCATTTTTCTTATCAAATATATGGATAAACAGTAACTTAGTCAAACATTATAATGTTCATTTTTCATTTTTCTTATCACCTAATATATAGGTGGTCTCTGTAATTAAAAAATATGGTTGATTTATTATTATTAAATATAAAATGTGATAAAAATAAATAAATTAGTTAATATTAATTATAATACAATTATTATCAAATTTAATATTAAATAAATGTGATAAACATCAATATTTATTAATTAGGATATAATTAATATTAACATTTAATTGGTAGAACTACAAAACGTAATGAAAATAAGTAATAAGAAATTAGTAAATTAATATATTTTATTATTATATAGACAGTAAATAGATAATCTAATGTGAAAACTGAATTTAAATAAAATAGACCAATACAAACTCATATAATATTAGCTAAAATTTAAATTTAAATTTAATCAATTCAATGCAAATGCTAGCTCTAAATGATTATGGCTAGCTAACTTCCGTTAAAGCATTTTTATTAAATTGTCCAAAACTAAATTTCAAATAGTACAAATTTGAACATATATGTAAAAAAAAAAAAAATTCATTATATTTGATCAAAAATTGCACAAATTTTTAGATTTATTATTCACTTTTGAAAATAAAAAGTACTTTTATTTTTTGTTTCCTATTTTTTATTTTTATTTTTGATCAAATATGATTAATTTTTTTAATATGAATTTAAATTTATATTTTTTAAAAATTTAATTTTAGATAATTTAATAAAAATGCTCTTACTTTTTCCTTCGGGTTATTGGGCGCTAGAAAATCCTTTCAAGATTTTTAATTAAAACTCTTTAATATGTTCTACTTATAAGCTTCTGGCATGCATATTCAGTATGAATCAAACTAAACATAGACTTAAAGTGAGCTAGTGCCAGACACTTTATTATTAATTTTTTTTAATATAAATTTCATATTTATCTAATTATTAAAATATATATATGTGAGATCTATATAATATTTTAAGACTATAAATATCATTTATATATATATAATAGATAAAAAAAATTAATTTGTAAAAATTACAAGTAAAGTCATTTGGAAATTAAAATAAAATGAGAAAATTAGTAAAGAAAATTATGATATTTTGCTAAAATTCAGAGGAGAGGAGAAGCTCGATTTTAGAATTATGTACCCGTTGATTTATACATGCAAGGCAAGATCAGGTGAGAGAAGTCCAATCCAAATATGGTTGGGCATGAAAACATGTTCTCGTTTGTAAACACGTTGGGTTGGCGTTTGCGAACAATACTGAACAAGAGGCATTGACCATTGAGTTTCTAAGATAATCTAATTTTGTCTATTAGAGGATTAAAGCAAGAAAAATGCATTTGTCGTGAACATATTTTATAAAAATAAATTCATAAATTAGTGTGATCTAAAAATAAATCTAATATAATATATGAAATTAAATTATCAATTTATAATTTATTTTTATAAAACCTCTTTGTGACTATAATACTCTCGTAAAGTAAAGCTAGATCTCCTTTTTATTCTCCTAGCTTTTTATGTTTTTTTTTTAAGTAAATAAAAATCTTCTCGTTGGAAAATGAATAATGTCTAATACATATAATGCCAACGTCATTAGTGTTCTCACTGACACTAGAATATTTGCATCTTGCAGCTAATTTAACAGGCTGTTCGTCTTTCTTCAATGAAAATATCTTCACTAGAAGTGGGAAAACTTTCGAGGGTGCGTTTACCCTACCCGAGTGGATCCGAAGGCATCATCTATCTCGGATCAAGTCCAAAATGTCCATATAATTAGGGACTCTGCGTAGATTCCTAATATGTAAGTCTGTTTGCAACACAACATGACTAGTACATGCAAACATCAGCATTTCCCACGATAAAAAAATTTAAATGGCAAATCCGATATGTACATGCAATGAATGCATCATGCAACATCAACATTTCTCAAAATCAAAGTTCTAGACGACATAATAGATCAGACAAATTTGATGCTCCATGTTAAGTTGTCACTCAAGTTCAGCCTACCAGGTAAATCGTTCAAATACGTACTACCGGATAGAAGAAAATGATCATCAGCGGAAAAGTCATGCTTCCCTTCATTTTCCCATCTCACGCAACAAACAGTTGCATGGGTGTCTTACTTCACTGCAGCTCTTGCACTCATGGATGAGTGATAGGTGGTGCTTCTTTGTTTCCTGTAGGAGGTATAAACATCATCGTATTGACTTGCTTCATTTGGATTAGCTGTGGCACCAAGTCCCAACCTTCCTGATCCTGACTTCCGATCTACACTTCCATCAGCATATGCCCCCGTCTCAGGGTCCACCTGCAGGTTCGGGGGAGGAGGGATGCAAGCTCCTCCCTTGCGTACTGCAGGTTCTCTCTCATACTCATCTTCATCTCTTGAATCAGCATTAATAGGCCCTTCAGAAGGGTTAGTCTCTCCAATGTCTTTGAAGAATTTCGACACACTTTCAAGAATTTCAGATTGAGGAACATTGGACGGAGGAATTACAGTTGGTATGTCCAAAGGGCTCATGGGAGAGTAGGGCACCCCGCTACCAATCTGCATCTTTCTGACCATTCCAGGAATAAGTCCAGGTGGAAACAAAGGATATGGTGGCAACTTTTCACCATTGCCAGCAGTTGGGCCTGGCAATAAATGGGATGTGGGCTGCTGGTTTGCTGGTTGAACAGAAGCTGATAGGGTCATGGACCCCATAAAAGCACCACCGGGGCCTGAGTTTGGAAGAAATTGCTTGGTTGCTAGAGATGGCAGAATGGCTTGGGCAGAGGCTGCATGTTTATCAGGAAGCTCTTGATCTGGTAAATTCCTATCAGGTAGCCACTGCTGGATGTTATGGTTTGTTGAATGCTGCAGCAATACTGCATGAATCGAAAATTTAGAGCAATTTATAGCATTCTTTATTTATAGAGACATGCATAGACGCATCTAGGCACCTCTGTTGAACCAAAAGAAACCCAGTCCTGCTGCCCCTAAAAAATAACAGAAACATGGACGGGATTTTGGAACGGGATAAGAGGATGGGGTTTGTAAAAAATTGCCTCCTCAACCCCAGGTTTATTACATGGCAGAAGCACCAGCTTTGGCATGGCTTTGACGATTTGAGAGAGTAAGTTAGAGAGACAGGGAGAAAAGCATAGCTTACCAGCAGCCGGATCTGCTGAACCACTGGTGGTTGGAAGCCCTGGAAAAGAATTAGTTGGTGGTCCAGCAATCATCTCACCCTTAAGCGCGTCGATAGTATTCTGATCAAAAATATCTTTGGAAGCCCACAACTCTAAAATCTTCTGTAACCTTGTCTGATTTTCCTCCTTGTTCTGAGGGTTTTGATAAATCCTCCTGAGCATGGAACCTAAAACAGGTACAAATGCAAGGGCTTCGTTATCAAGGTCGGGGCTTGTCCTCCGCAGCAAGCTGTAAGTTTTGCAAAGCAATATTAATAAATTTTTTAATAACTAAAAGCAAAACTACTGTATGTAAACCATGACACAAAATGCAGCTAACCAAAAATCGAGAAACTCAGGAACAAGCATAATGGTCAACACTAGTTTTCAATGCTCATTAAAAGGAGAAGATAGGTGAGCTATGACAATATTTTGGCATGAGTACACATCCCTTAGAACTCGAAACAAGTGGTCCGCCTCCAAGGAAAGGTCCATCTTTCTACTGCATCATGTTAAAGAGCAAAATTCATCCCAAATTTTTCTAATTGAACTTAGAAGACCCCTTCCCATCTAAATTCAATAACTGACTACATTTCCTCTTCACCATCTAAAATTTTGAACTTGATGTTATGTACCTTTGAGATTGGTTAGGTCATGTCACAACGAGTGGTGGAAATGATGGCTTGTTGGGTTTGGTTCCTTTGTGTTTGATCTGGTGTATTTAGAGGGAATGTAATGCACGAGCCTTGGGAAATTGTGTGAATACAATGTTCAAATTATGAACAAACAACTTTCTTTTGTTTGGATGGTGGCACAGTGCATACAATAATTAAAATTTCTCGAAGTTTCATGAAATTGTGATCTTTCTCTTCTTCCACATGGTTGGGCACTCACACCCTCTACACTGTATATACAATTGCACTTTTTGGGATGTGGAAGCACAAGTTCAATGTGATTCGTGTCAATTTTAAGGGTTTTTTTCTACTCTTTTCTTTTTGATTTTCAAGGTAAGAGCTCTTTGTGCGCCCAACTATTCCTGCCATAGGCAATCTCCTGTCCTAAACATAATTTGGCAAGTATATGATGCTCAGCTGGTGTTCCTTTCTCAAAGTAGAACCACCATGGACATTAGGGAAAATAAGAGAAGACTACCTGAGCTAGGTCCCTAAGGGTGGCCACCAAACAAAGCCAGATTAGGATTCAGACTCGGGTGCGCTTCCCGATCAAGAAATCTAAGCTGAAGAAACTCCATGGGATTATCTTAAGGGAGCTTCTTATGCTGAGTTGTGGTGGTTTCTACGGAAATACTCGGAGAATCCAAAGTTGAACAGCCAACTTCTTGGTGGAAAACAGATTTGGTGGATGACAAGGACAGATAAACTTCTGTAAGTATAAAGACAATTAGGTTTGCTTTTGTATAAGAACAAAAGACAAGTAGACTTAAAGGTTCAAAGACTTGGTTTTTATTCCCTGCCTGTCATTGCTATCAATGTTACAAGGATGCAAGCCAAATTTGATGGATATCCACAATTCTTGTTCTAATCAGCTAACTAAAATTGTAAAAAAACATCTTTGTTAGGTATTGTTAATAATAATAGCTCAACAAAATAATAATAGCTCACCAACCATAAAACTCGAGTAGTGTTCAGGCTTCCTTATGGACAATGAACAAAGCCATAACAATACCCCCACCAAAAGATGGTAGAAAACAGGGAATAATATAACTTCTACCAGAGCCCTCTACAGAAGTGTGGTTGACGAAGATCCAAAAATCAATTGCCTCAACACTTTGTTAGAAGGGAGGAAAGAATATATACGAGCAAAATGTTGGAGGGAAAACTGCATTAGTAGAAATCATGATTCTAAAAGACAAAATTATTTGTACAGCCACCTTGTGTACTTGGTTAAACATCAATAAAATTTCACTCATATTAAAAAAAAAAAAACCAATATTTGTGCAGCCATAGCATGTTACCTGTCAAAAAGAATGTCATTTGCAAGGTATATTATATGCAGTTGCCTCTCAGAATCATCTAGGACAAAAATTCGTTCTCTAAGTGCTTCAGCCAGTGCGGGTGCAAATGGGGATCTCTGCATGAACCAGTTTTTGGCACCCTTAATTGATTCTTTCGTACCATTTAGATTGTTAAGCACGCTAATGAGCTCCATTGCAACATCAGATGGAAGTGGTCCAGAAAGACCCCTGAAAGACTTGGATGACTGGTCATAATCTGGTCGACCATGAATCCCAAAGGACTGTGAATGCTGATGGTGCTGTGGCTGCTCGTAGAATGAGGGAAAAGGAGGTTGGTGCAATTGAGGAGCACCCAGCACTGTAGCTGATGCCCCAACACCTGCAGCTGCGGCATTCATTGGGGGAGCATTTAAAGGAAGAGGATGCATCATAGGTATAGATGATGATGCAAAAGGAGGATTGAAGGGACCACCTGGAGGATGTGTAGCTAACCAAAGCCTGTAACGGTAGTACCCATGCCCCTCCCCGCCAAAGAGAAAACCATAGTCAGGATTCTCTTGCTGCTTTTCACGAATCATAGCTTCAAAATCAGGGCCATTCTTGGCAGCATACTCAACGAGTTTTTCGATGCGCTTATGCAGCTCCGGATCAGAAGGTGGAGCAGCTGGGGGTGGAGCTCCATCATATGGACCATGAAACTGTGGAGGAACCAGAGGAGAGGGTAAATGAGGAGGGAAAGCTGGTGGTGCCTGCTGTTGCGATTGAAGATGAAGAAGGTGAGCATGGGGTGGAGGATGCGGATGGAGCTGCTGCATTTGGGGGTGATACGGGAATTGTTGGAGAGAGGGATGTGGGGGCAGGAAAGGAGGACCATGCACTGATGGAGGAAATTGCTGGTGCTGTGGAGGAAATCCAAATTGTTGTTGCTGTTGCATGCTTGGGGGTTGTCGCTGCTGTTGGGCATATGCCATAGCAGAGGCTGATGCATAATCATGAGGCTGTCGATCCATCACGGTTTACAGAGAATTAGCAGGAGTATAATTCAGCAGCCGTTGTGAAAGTCTTCAAATTCACCTACACTAAATACACACACCGCCCAAAACAGCATAGGCAATTGTTATTATAGCAAGATGAAAGTGCACTTCTTTTGACAAAATAACTGGGAAAACACAATAACATTCTCTCATTGATATTCCTATTCCAAAAAATGGCCAGTAACCAAAATTTTAATGCAAACTAATTACTAGTTCTCAATGTGCAGTAAATTGACGATCTCAACATTTATAATGATTCAACGTAATTCATTGCACCAAACACCCATGTCACGAAGAAAACAGAATTACCGTGCAGAGTATGCCGTTAAGTTTAAACACACACACACACACACAAACACACACAATCCGGGCAAAAACAGAGAAGAAGTGTAACATGAGCAGAATTAAGATTCAAGAAAAGAAATACAATAGCCTTTAAGCTCCGATCACCAAAAGCAAGAAACTGAAAGCCTAATTGCTTTACACATTGATTTTCAAAGTGTCTCTCGTGCCCTTGGGGGGCTTATGGGGGTAACGGTAATATCTGTAAGCAATAAGCTATAAGTTCATTGCAAGCCTGTTTTCGGATTCTTCGTAGTCTCTCGACTAGGTTTTCTCATACACCAGAATGACGGTGAAAATTAAAGACTGCTATTAGAGGAGAGTGGAAAATTTTACCATTTGTTTCCTTGTTTTATCGGAAGCCACACTCACCCTTGCTCTAATCTACTTCCCCAATGGTCCGAGCTCTCGCAAACCTGTTGCTTTTTTTATGGATCTTGGGATTTAGTGCTTCTTTTGAAATATGAGCAGTCATGTATTTGCAGAAGTCCAAGAAAAATTCAAAAATTAATAAATTAATAAATCTACAACAAGATCGGAAGTGGAGAAAGAGAGAGAGAGATACCTGGCGGTGCATCGACGTCAATATCAACGGAGACTAGCGGCGGAGCTGGCTGCAAGGATGGGGCTCTGGGGCGCCTGGGTCGCGGACTCGCGGGGGCTTGGGCAAGGGAAGGGGGGGATGGGGGAGCCTGGAGAGGGGCGGTCGTGGGAAAAAGGGAAAAAATCTAAATAGAGAATATGAAAATCTAAAAAATTGGATTACTTTACCATGTAAATAATAAATAAATAAATAAAATTTTATTTTAAAATTAAATTAAATAGATATCCTAATCCTTATTTATAAATTAAAAATTCTAAAAAAAATGAAATTGAAATTTTATTTGCATATAAAATAAGAATAGTTCAATAAAATTTATAATGCAATCTATCAAATATAAATAGCAAGAATAATTATTCGTTAACTTTGCCTATGGTTTTTTGTATTTTATTTTTATTTTTTTAATAATTAATAAGCGGCTATTAATAAATTTGTGTATTTTTTAATATTTAAAAAATATTTAAAATAAAAATTACAAATATACTAGGATCACGCTCAACAATACATCCCTAAAGTATCAGATTAGCTAAAAACTGAATCCATCAAATATTTAGTTATTAGACAAAAAAAAAAATGAGTGCAATGAATGAACTAAAAATGGACTTTAGTTAACATAATTTTCAAAATAATTTTCAAATTTGATAATTACTATAAATAGATTAAATTGATATTATATTATTATTCTTCTTTCTTCTTTTCTCCTGCTCTTCGTTATTGGGATATTTTATATGAAAAATATATGGTGCAGACCGCACATTAGTTTTAGAACTATATGGCCAAATTCCCCGTATATTGGGATATTTTATATAATTCAAGATGTAGATCATCTTTTTTAAATTAATAATTAAATAATAATTAACAGTTAATAGAATGGAAAAATATGAAATAATTAAAAATTTCAAGTATTCTTTAAAATTAATATTATTTTATTACTATATAATAAATAAATAGATAATCCAACGTGTGAATTTGATGTAAGTAAAATAGTCAAAATCAAAATCATCTCATATTTTTATTACTATTATATAATAACAAATAGTTATCCCAGTATGAAAACTTATAGGTAAAGCCAAATTCACTTCACATTTGCTGTAGTGTCATCAAGTTTTACTTAATCCATTGAGAGTACTATTAACAGAAAGTAGCATTATCCAAAAAAAACTAAACTCGCTTAAACTGATGTGGCATCAGTTACATTATGGTACATCAATTTGTGAAATTCTTTTATATAATTTATTTGTGCCTCTGATATTTTTCTTTACATAAAAAGTATGAAATTATTTATTATTTGATTTATTGCTCTTCATCAGTATAAGATACAAATAATGAAATTCCCAAGCATTCATATTTTTGTGAGTTTTTCCTGCTTATAAGTTAATATGTAAAATAAACAATTAATGTTATTTATATGATAGTATTGTAAATATATGAATGTAGTAAAATACATTCTATGCATTTGATAGATAGCCATTATAATTATTTTTTGTATATGTATCCCTTCATGTTCATATATCTTTTTGATTCATGTATTATTATTCCCCGAATTTATGTATCTATTTTAATTTATTGTATTCTCCAATATCTATAAAAGGAGGTCTAGAGAATGATTTGTAATAAGGATACGATAAAAAAAATCGAGATAAATAATACTTAATTTTTGAATAATTAATTTAAAATATTATGATCTTTAAATTCTCTTATTACTTTTTGTTTTAGTTTTACAATACGTTGTCAGGATGAGACTATAGTCAACTATTATTTTCTTTTTATATTTAGTAAAATATCTGCAAAATATTTATTGACCATTATAAGTTTCTATTTTATAAATATCGATATCTATATATTGCGATAAAAATCAGTCAATATAATTATGGTATGATCTATTTGATATATGAGATATAATATTATCATTAAAATACAATAAATATTATTATCTTCTATATGTTATATGTTAGTTTGATTCTAAGTATTTTTTTCTCATTCAATATTATTAAGTAAATAAATCAATTATACCAGAATGATAGCTCTAAAACAATATTCCTATTGAAAATTGATTTCTTCTCAATAAAATATATATTGATTTTATGGGATAGTTTAAGAATGTAATATGTGTACTAGAAGACCATGATTTACCCAAAAGCTCGTTATGATTAAATATACCCTATGTTGTATATTTGAATTCCTGTAAAGACCCAAAAACCACAAATGATAATATGTTTTAAATGAAACATATTATACTCACATCTCAAATGTGCTCTTGCATCAACAATATTGAGTATAAATATTCACTAAATATTTGAACAAATATCTTGTTTACTAGTGATTTAATGAAACAACGAGTTGTTAACAACAAAAAATCATCAGTCTCATCCAATCAATTATACTTTATTTTCTAAAGCAAATGAAATGATATTTCATCATAATAAAAGAAACTGTACTCATATACGTAAACGTGGTAGAAAAATGCTCAAATCTTTTTTAGGGATTGATGTCTCCGTCAAATTTAGATAATTTGTTTTCATAGTTTTTTTGGATTTGTTGTGTTTTAATTTTTTTCATTTCATATCTTTATAATTTTTGTTATCACATTTATATATTTTAAATTTTTGATATATTTTTAGTTTTTAAACATGGTTAAATTACAAATTTCTATTTTTTTTAAATGTCACCCTATGTTAATTATAGATAATAATTATTAGTGTGGCCACATGAATAAGGATTGCTCTTGCACAACAAATTAGAGGATTCATTTCATCCATCCCCATATCATTTGTCCCCGATTCCTTCCCCTTCCCCACCCCCCCTCTATCTGAAAATCCATTTGAAAATCCTATCTCTTATAACTCTCTCTCTCTCTCTCTCTCATTTATTCTTCATTCTGTTGTGAAGATTGATTATTGGGATGCGCCTTGTGAGTGGCTTCACAGATGTTGATGCCTTGCTTGATAGGTTGCTACTTTTATGAGCGAGCCAACTATTGTGACAAGTGTTCTTATCTCGTATATATGTAGTAGCTTATTGCTTTTGCTAGTAAGCTAACTATAGTTTTGATGAGGGACATCATGACAAGTCTTATTTTAATTTGATAGGAATGTTTGGTGCAGAGATTATTTGAAAATTAACAAAAATAAGAGGTTTGTTCAGCGATGGAGCTTAATCATTCGAACATTTCCATTGCTTTGGTTTGACTCTTTAATTTGTAGAACCTCTTTTTATTTTTGCCCTGATTCATCACTTTTGTGTTTTTATGTTTGTTTACATGTGAATTTCCTCTTTCTGTTCATTCAAAGCGTGAAAACTTTAACACAATAAATAAATCTAAAAAAATGAACAAAAAAATGTGTAGAGATTTTATGTGGTTTTCGGCCCGTTAAGGAGAAGATGACGTCAATTGTGTAGGATGAAGCTCGAAAAGTGATCGACGGTGTTGGAATTTTATGCTAGGCCCGTGTTCTGGGAATACCAAAAAAGAAAATGAAAGAGAGAGATGAATTATGAGTGCATCTTTAGACCAGTTTGCAGCGCATAGCAGATGATCACATTTGACATTTATCATTTCTCTTGACATTTTCTCTCATTCCCTTGATTTCTTTTTCCAGCACTCATCACATTTGACATATCCAATCTCTCTCCATCTTTCTCTCGCTCTCTCTCTCTCTCTCTCTCTCTCTCTCTCTCTCTCTCTCTCTATGCAACAAGCAATCCCTTACAAGTGATGGGCACTGCCACTCCACGCAAATATCGGCCGCACCCAACAATCATTTCGCATAGTCAAAGACACAAATTAGTCTGGCCACCCAATCTCACTGAAAGCTTACTAAAGGAAACAACAGAGGATATGTTGAGCATGATATCGAAGAGTGCTATCATAACCTTTGTCAGGTGTTGTTGCTGCATGGGACATATCATCAGGTGCTTACTTTTGGGCCTCTGTGTCAACCATGTCGTTTATGAGGTTGATGAGAAAGATGAGGCTACAATTGTTAAGGAATCGGAGTTGATCTGCAACAGGAAATATGAGAAGGTGCAGTTTCTGGATTTTTTTATTAGTGTGAGTTTGTTCAGAGGATTGGATCGAGTTATGGCTAATCATATATTTCGGAGACTTGATTCCTATATTGAAAGATGTTGGGGCCTTGTGGCTTTGAATGATTCATTCCCTAATCTTGTAAATCTAATTAACTAGTTTCATTTGCGTTTTTTTCCTTATAGGTTTTCAAATTTTGTTTTGTTTTATTTCGTTTTCTCCTCTAGAAGATGTGAAAATTGAATTGTGGTATTTTTTTAAAATATATTTTTGGTTTAGAACGAGAACATAATGTTGTACTTTTGTGAGCAAAAGAGATGAACGAGTGAGAAGTTACTGAGGGATGGATAGGGGGACCGAATAAAATGCTGTGAGGCTTATAGAAGATCGAAGAGAGGGAGACGAAGTGAGAATAGAGAGGGGCAGCATGGGATCGAAGAGAGAAGGTGAGTAGGAGGAGATGGTCAATTGAGTTAATCATTATTTGCTGCTACCTTTGTATTGTGAATCCCTTTAAAATCCTTACGTGACATTACCTGATAGACCTATGATATTTTTCCTCTATCGGTGTCACTTACAAAAAATTAATTTATGAATCATTTCTAAAAAGAAAAAATGAAATGAGAGATATTTTTTATATTAGAAGAAAATTATAGAAAAATGACCTAAACATTATCTTCGTGCACACACATGCTCCTTGTGAAAATTGTATATAGCACAACTCATATAAGAAACTAAAAAAAAAAAAAAAAAACTCATATGAGAAACTCAACGGTCAATGCCTCGTGTTCAGTATTGTTCGCGTTAAGGTCATAAAAATTGGCCAACAAGTCGGTGTGAGAGAGAGAATTATTTCCAACCCACTAGTGCGAGTTGGGCTTCATTCGAGGTCGTTTGGGGCTTCCAGTGTGGTCCCGGCGTGATTGTTCGTACGTGATAACAGATGAAATAAAAAGAGATGGACACACAATTTTATGTGGTTCGACGAATGCCTACATCCACAGGCGTTTGGGGATGAGAATCCACTATAATAGAGATTTTTACAGTCTCTCATAGCTCACTGTACAGAAAATTATAGATGAATGTTCAGATAAATTCACTAGTTGAAGCTATTGGAGGAGATTCTGGGGGAGCCAAGGTTGAAGAAGAAAAAGATAGTCCCCTTGTTCCAGCCGGCCAGAGTCCTTTTATAGCCAAGTGAAATATCTGGGCAGATCTTTATCTTGCGTGTCACAATCGACTTCCTTTCCCTTGCCGTCTTGCTTTTCTTCTCAACTACTCCCAATGTCCATCAGCTCACCTTTCAGTCCCATCATTTGTCCTTTTGTCTCCTTTGTCATAAATGCTTGGCAGGTGTGATTAATTTCATCCCTTTCAGTACCCTGCAAATTCTTAACAAAAGATATTTTGATGGGAATTCTGTCTTGTTGTCTTGTATCATGAATTTCGTGTGGTGTAGTCCATGCTATTTACTGGGCCCGAGGTGGTTGACCACTGAGCTAAGAGAGCTCAGATTGGAGGATTCCCGAGCTGGGATCCTGGACTGGAGGATCTCCGAGTCGGGAGAGCTTGGACCGAAGGTGTCCGAGTTGGGAGCCCCGAGCATGGGGTGAAGGGTCCCGAATGGGTGGAACCCGAACTGCGATGTCTTAGGAGGATGCTCGGATTTCGCCATCTGAGAAGAGTGCTCAGAATCAGCGAGCAGGGGAGCTTGGATTGACGAGCTGGGGGGGTTCAGATTTTGCCTATCTGAGAAGCGTGCTCGGAATCAGTGAGCTGGGGAGCTCGGATTTGACGAGCTGGGGGAGCTCAGATTTTGCCTATCTGAGAAGCGTGCTCGGAATCAGCGAGCTGGGGAGCTCGGATTGACGAGTTGGGGGAGCTCGAATTGGCGAGCCGGTGGTGGAGCTCGAATTAGCGAGCTAGTGAGATGCTCGAAATCAGCGAGCTGAAGGAGCTCGAATTGGCAAGCTAGTGAGATGCTCGAAATCAGCGAGCTGGGGAGCTCGAATTGGCGAGTAGGGGGAGCACGGATTTAACGAGCTAGTGAGATGCTCGAAATCCGACCTTGAATGCACACCATGCCCGTGGAGTGCGCCTCGCCACCTGGTGAACTGGTCGACGAGGAAATTTCTTCGTGTGAGGCCTGACGGGAGTACATCGCCCAGGATTCTATTACTTCGCGTAGGTGGGAAGACCGACTCCGCGGGATGTGATAACGTGTCAACGTCCCATGCTACGGGCAATAACTTTATCAGTACGAAGATAAATTCACATATTGTAAGAGACATATTGATGTATTTTTGTCTGTGGAAAAAATGTTCGAGTGTCGAATGTCGAGTGATGAATATCTGAACGTCGACTTTCGAGCGAGGAGCTGTGAGATCCTAAGCATTAACTCCCGAGCGTCGTGTTACGAGTGTTGAGGCATGGGTGGTGGTTGCCTGATTCCGAGGGCCGAGGCATGGAGCACAGGCGACCCCGCGGTCTGAGGGGCGAGGCGTGGAGTCTAGGCGACCCCTTGAGTAGACCGAGGGCCGAGGCATGAAGCCCAGACGACCCCGCGGTCAGAGGGGCGAGGCGTGGAGCCCAGACGACCCCTTAAGCGGACCGAGGACCGAGGCGTGGAGTCCAAGCGATCCCGCGGTCTGAGGGGTGAGGCTTAGAGCCCAGGCGACCCCTTGATCCAGTTGATTGAGAAAGTGGTGGTCCGTCTTCTGTACCTGAGATAATAAAAACATGCAATATATATGTGTTATCAAGAAAATGTCGTAAGGTGTGAGGTTACGATCCCGCAATCCACAAGCGGTCATTGGCGGGAAACTAGGTGTGCGAGGCTTTACGTGCAAGCCTGGACCCGAGATTCAACCCCGCGATTCGCAAGCATCCGAGATGAGGCTTGTCGAGTGAGCTCGATAGGTGATCGCAAGCCTCGAGCCTATCATGGATGTAAGGACTTGACGAGTGAACTTGGGTGCGGGACCTCAAGTCTCGAGCCCTTGACGAACGAATTGTTGAGCTGGTCATGGGTGGCCGGACGACCCCGCGACTAAACCTGAACCCGTATGACGAGCATGGAACTGGCGTTGCCGTTGAATGGGCGTGTCAACTTTGAGTGTACGTAAATCAACTTTGCCTTGGAACTGGCGTCCACTGCGGGGTAATGTGAGTTGTGGGAGCAGGAAGCACAGTCCCCATGTGTTAGGCGAGCATGATTATTCCAAATGCGGTGAAATGGGAAGTCTAAGTGAGCCAGGTGAACTGAGTTGACCCATACGTGAGCTATAGGCGTGCAAGGGGCGATCTGAGCCCATGTGGTGACCGAATGGTGGTCATGAATAAGAAAATGTGTATTGAGCGAGCGCCGTGAGGGTAGGCGAGCCTGTGCGGCGACTTGGTGAGCGGCACATGTGAGAAGTCGTGATCGAACGAGTGTTCTATATACGAGATGTATTACCGTGATACTGGACCGATGTAGTTACCGTGCACCAGCATAGTCTCTATGCATGTATGCACTCTGTGATGTACCAGGGGCCTGTAGGTACGCTACGTACCTTAGGGTGGTAAAGTAGTCTGAGTGGTAAAGTTATAGGAGCCCGAGATGGGGAAGCTTGAATTGGTGCTCTAAGCCAGTGGGAGACCAAGCTGGGGATTTCCCGAGTTGAAGGGCTCGAACTGGGGATGTCCGAGTTAGATGTGTTCGAGAAATGAAGGGTCCCAAGCGGGTGATGCTAGCGAACCCGAGCTGAGGGAGATCCATTGCCCGTGTGGCGTGAGCATGCTTTCGAAAGAGTGAGTTGTGAGGGCATGGTGGACTTGTTCTTCCGAGTGTGAGAGATGAATCCCGAGAGGGTAATTCCGAGAGACTTTTCCGAGTTGAAGAATCCCGAGCTGGTGTTCGAGCTGGAGGGACTTGGACCGGAGGTTTCCGAGCTAGGGTGGTGTTCGTTCATGGTTCCTGAGTAAGGGAATTTCGAGAGGGGAGCTCCGAGCTGGGATGGCGACCTTGGTGCCTTGTTTGTGAAAAGGGTGGTCTGAGTGTTGAGAGGCGAGCTAGTGGTCCGAGGGTGCAATTCCGTGCTGAGTGAATAGGCGAGAGTGTATGGCGAGCCGTGAAGGAGATGTGGCGAGCTGGTACGCTGGCGAGATGGCAAGTGACTTGGGTGAGCGTGGTAATCCGGATGAACTGTGGGCGAACTGACGAGGCGTGGGCGTGCGCCCAATAAGTGGCGGGAGGTTCCAGTGTTAATGAAATATGAGTCATGTGAGATGCAGTTTAGGCGCGCATGTACGGTATTTGGCGAGCTGTGGGTAGGGTGATCCATGGGCGAGCTGGGCAAACCCACGCTGCCGTGGGCGTGGAAAGGCCTTGAGTAAGCTGGTTGGCGGGCTGTAAGGTTGGCGGGCCGTGCGAGTCCATTGAGTGAGTGTGGCGAGGCCCGTGTGCGAGCCAGTAAGGATGGTAAAGCCGTTGTGCGAGCTAGTGAGAAGGTAGTTTGTTTGGGGATGGTCTGGGCGAACGCCAGATAAATGGCGGGCCCCCATCTGTGCTGGGTGAGCTGTGTAATTGGCAACCCCACTTTGCCGTGAGAGAGTTAGGCGAGTGGCGAGGGGAATTTTTAGAAAGGTGGCGAGCTGTGAAAAGTCTTGGGCGAGGGTGAGCCATGAGGTTGGCGAGGTGGTGGAGGTGGTCGAGCACACTTATCTGGAGAAAATTTTTGTTGAGCCGGTCGGTCGAATACTTTTATTCAGTGGGTTAGAAAGTCATCATTTTCTCACTACCGATAATCAGATCCCACAGACGACGCCACTGTTAAGGTTATAAAAATTGGCCAACAAGTCGGTGTGAGAGAGAGAATTATTTCCAACCCACTGGTGCGAGTTGGGCTTCATTCGAGGTTGTTTGGGGCTCCCGGTATGGTCTCGGCGTGATTATTTGTACATGATAACGAATGAAATAAAGAGAGATAGACACACAATTTTATGTGGTTCGGCGAATGCCTATATCCATGGGCGTTTGGGGATGAGAATCCACTATAATGGAGATTTTTACAGTCTCTCATAGCTCACTGTACAGAAAATTATAGATGAATGTTCAAATAAATTCGTTAGTTGAAGCTGTTGGAGGAGATTCTGGGGGAGCCAAGGTTGAAGAAGAAAAAGAGAGTCCCTTTGTTCCAGCCGGCTAGAGTCTTTTTATAGCCAAGTGAAATATTTAGGCAGATCTTTATCTTACGTGTCACAGTCGATTACCTTTCCCTTATCGTCTTGCTTTTCTTCTCATATACTCCCAATATCTATTAACTCACCTTTCAATCCCATCATCCGTGCTTTTGTCTCCTTTGTTATAAATACTTGACAAGTATGATTAATTTCATCTCTTTCAATTCGCAAACACCAACCCAACGTATTTACAAACGAGAATACGTTTTCAAGCCAAGCCCAACCATATTTGGATTGGACCTTCTCTCACTTGATCTTGCCTTTCAAGCATAAATAAATGGATACAGAATTCGAAAATCTCTCCTCTCCTCTGAATTTTAACAAAATATCTTAAAAAAAAAGAGTCGGACTCGAACTTGAGGCTTGAGCTCACTGAATCATAGCTTGTACAGTGGCACAAGTTTTCCCTTGCATTCACTGATTAGCTAAGCTAAAAAGTAGACCAAAAGCGCGTTGGAAAACGGCAATGTCCGTTACCAACAACTAATCACATTAGAACAAGTTGAAGAGGGTAACGATGTCCCCACTAGAACCTCGGAACTTTGCTAATTAATTGCTCCGGTTTTGGGCGCGACAGCAATGGCTCCATTCCAAATCCGATGGCGATTGCTTTCACATCTTTGCACTTGCCATGAGATTGCCCGCCCTCTATGCTGGCTATTTCGTCAAACCCACAACCGTCTGTTTTTTTACTCCGTTTCTTTTCAATTTATATATTCATTTCTCTCTCGCACTCCACAGTCCACACCCCACTGCACGCGAGCCACGATCCATTACACTCAGAAAATTCTCCCTTCCCCTTTCGATATCCGATCCAGTAACCTGATCGTTTACAAGGCCCGCACCTATCGATCTTTTTCTTGTGCGACGATGTAATTTTATCTACTATTTTAACCAGGTTAATTTTTTTCCCTTAATCTTCTCCCGCTTCGTTATTTTTCTTAATTATTTATTATGCCGGTTTTCTCGGCGACTAATCGAATTAGGGTTACTTTGATTCGCAGGATTTCTGTACGAATTGGCGGTGAGTTTGGGGCTGTGATTGGATTTTTTATAGTGATGACGTCACTGGAGTGGCATTGAGAGTCTGAGACCGTTCTCTATATCTGGATCTCGCAACCATACTCTCGTCGTCGACCATGGAAAATCGTGGTGATTCAGAAATGAGTCCATATTTGAGGTTCTTCCATTTATGATTATGATTATTATATTTTCATCCGATTCCTTTGCTACTCGTAGCTAAGTTGCTCGTTTGCTGTCGCTAAATCTCAATTTAAGCAATATCTTGAAACCTTAAAATTTCATGGATTTGAGTGATTAATCGTCGCAGCAGCATTATGAGGGCTATCACTGAATTTCAAGGACCAGCATAATGCCATATCTAATCCTAAGTAAAGCATTTAAGATTTCAAGGCTTAGTTGTCAGTTCTTAATTTTGGTGTACCGTGTTCAAAATAGTTTAGACAAGTTTGAGGTGATAAGAGTAAGACTTACTTTCTTTTTGAAGCCCATCCAGATCTTTTTCCTGACTGCACGTGGTCAATTATATGTTCCTTAATTAAATTGGTTGTCATGTTTATGACTAATGAACAAGTTATGTAATGATACAAAGAAGACCCAAGCCATATATGGGTCTATACTAAAAAAGGACCTGTCAATGTTGCAATTAGAACAGTGTGGGATCCCATTTACCACCTTTATATACACTATCTCAGATATTACAATCTCGACGGCTCAATTTACAATTTGTAACAACTTAATGAAGGTCCAAACCACATCTAAATCCATACTCTGATGGAACTAATTAATGTTGCGATTGGAGTCCCTTGGAATCATTATAAAGGGCTCGAACTTCTCCATTCAAAACAATGTGGGATCCCATTTACCACATTCTTATGCAGAATCCAGAGTTTTACAATTTATAATTCAACCAAACCATAGATATGATATATCGAAGTCTGAATGTCCTCTTGGCAATACAGCCACGCTCATGTTTATGCCATTTTTGATCAGATATAATCGAGTTAATGAGATGGCTGTGTACGATATTGACCAGACATTGTTTTTAACAAACAGTTTTGCCACATATAAGATATCTTAATTCTCATCATGCCAGTTATAACTCTGTACCATCACCCATGTAGTTTGTCTGCAGCCTTGTCGTATGGGATTGCTTCAATGGCGATGGTTTTTATCAATAAGGCCATACTTATTCAATATGCGCACTCAATGACCCTCCTCACTTTGCAGGTATGATTTTGTGAAAGTAAATAGTGCACTTGCTCTTTCACTAAATCTGTGATGGTTTTGTGACTGTTGATGGTGAGTTTTTGTTTGCTGTTCTCCATTATCTTAGCAACTGGCAACCACCTTGCTTATACACTTGGGTCAAAGAATGGGATACACAAAATCTGGATCTATAGATATGTTGAGGGCTAGAAAGCTTCTCCCAATCTCACTGTTTTACAATGCTAACGTAGCATTTGCATTGGCGAGTTTAAAAGGAGTTAATATTCCAATGTATATCGCGATAAAGAGACTCACACCACTTGCAGTCCTGGTTGCTGGATTATTTTCTGGAAAAGGGAGACCTACGACACAGGTCTGTGATGATGCTCCTATTTTATATATGCGAAGTTGCTTTTCATGGATTGATTATAGGGTTCTACATCATGTAAGTCTTATCCAGCATGCCAATTGTATTTTGGTTGAACTTGACAAAAAATCTTGTTTGAACTCCATTTTAACATTGTAGAGTAGGTGTTGTTAACTTGTTCCTTTTATTATTGGTGTCTAAAGTTTGTTGCTTGGTTAAAGCTGTAATTGCAGTCTGAAGCTTAAGTGGACAGTACAAACAGCAAATATTTCTTGATGTGATCTACAGTGCACAGTACTTAATATTTCAATCAGCGGTGAACACTAGCGATATTGTGATATGTAATGGCTCCTATACTAATAAGCACGTGCTTAAATTCCTTTTAAGGAGATTATAAGTTTGTGAAATTCAGGTATCATATCCTGAACAAATCTAGCCCATAAGAGCAGTATGCAGACAATTATATTTGTCACAATCCAAGGATTTCATAATTATTACTATGTTATCATCTTAAAGGTGTAATCATGATTGGAAGACACCTTGCCCGACTTGTTAACATTTAGGAAAGTTGAATTCTAGTTGGGTCTTTTGAAATTAGGTGCTTTAAAAATTTCTCAACTAAGCCCAACCCAGCTGTCAATTAGTTATTAGTGTTATGTTGTACTCCATGTCCCGATCCTAACTAAAGGAGCTCGTATATTAGATTTTTAGGCTCTAACTGGTATTTGTTCTAAGTGCAGTGGCTTTTCCTGGAATCTTGATAAGTGTTATGTTAAACTAACAGAATAATCTTCATGTCTCATGACTATTATCTTCAATTAGTAAGTTCTAATCTCTTGTGGCTTCTTTATTAAATTTCAGGTGTCTTTTTCTGTTCTATTGACTGCTGCTGGAGTTATCATTGCTGCGCTGGGAGATTTTTCATTTGACCTTTTTGGATACAGCATGGCACTTACTTCTGTTTTTTTCCAGGTTGGACCTATTTTTTTTGAACTATGAATGGTTAGATAGTAGTATGTATCCTTTCAATGAAAACCATTCAAATTTCAAGTCAGTTTCTTGAAACTACCATGTGTCAAACTAGTGTCTGTATTTTCATGAAAAGCCTCATTTTGGGTTTTCCCCTATGACATCAACTGAAATGATAAGATGATTAGAAAAAAAAAAAAAACTGAAATGATAAGATAGGTTAATGTGTCCCCCGCCACCTGAGAAAAAAAAAAAAAAAAAAAGCATGGTCAGGTTCTAGCCGAATCTCCCCTTCCCTTCTTGCCATCTGCATCCTCTGACCTCCTCACGTTCGTCTCCCCTACATCAAACCCGACATTGTATAAGAACCCATCCGGTGCTTCAATTCCTCAAAATGAACACATCTTTCAAAACTTTGATTTGTAGATTCTGAAACTCTGCCACATTTTCTGCACTTGCTGTAGCAAATCCCTCTACCTCTTTGGGAGCTGCAATGCAGCATCAATGCTTACCTCAATTTTGGTATCATTATCCCTCTTTACTTTCACCAACATTGAGGCTTGCCAAATCCTCAACCTGGTGCCTGTTGATAATTCAAGTTTTCTGCTATATACAGTCATTTTTGTACACTTCTCACGCACTCTACTCACATGATTGGCTAAAACATTTATTTTATTTTAAAAAAAGGTAACACAGCCAATCATGTTAGTGGAGTGCACAAAGGATTACGCTAAAATGACTGCACATAGAATTTTTGATAATTAAAAAAAGGTACAATCAGTGGCTCTCAAACAATAATTGAACCAAACAGCCAGTGGCTTGGCTAGTTACTTTTTGTCTAACAAGTACTTGGCTAGTTGCTTTAAATACTTTTCTTGATTTGGACATTGTGAGACAATTAGACTGCCTAATGGATGTCTATTAGCTTTAAAATTGCGGATTCTTTTGGATCTTGTAATATGTGAGCTTTACAAAAGGAATTGTTCATGTGCAATGCAGACCATGTACCTAGTCTTGGTTGAGAAGTCTGGTGCAGAGGATGGGCTTTCTTCAGTTGAAATCATGTTCTACAACAGTACTTTGTCTCTTCCATTTTTGCTGTTTCTCATCATAGCTACAGGAGAATTTCCAAATTCTATATCACTATTATTTGCAAAGGTCAGAATCTAAACTGGCCTTTTTAGCGTTATTTATGATTGTTTCAGAGAGTAATAATGTTTCAGCATGAAATAATAAAGACTATCATGAACATTCTATCTAATAGTCATTGAATCAAATAAGTGCTGGACTGTTCCTTCCCTGATGTCTTTTTTTTTTTTTTATATGGACGTGGTAGGATGTCGATGGGTGCTTGAAACTGTATGGAATGTAACAATACTATAAAAAGAAGGGGGGGGGGGGGTTGAAGTTTGGGAAAACATTTCTAATAGCTTGAAGTTTGATAGCCAAATCTCCTTGAAAACCATTTCTTCCTTATTGTTCGGTGTGATGACTTTGTTATGCCTGCTCATATTGCATCATTCGATTCATTCCAACAAAATGTATCTTTGTAGTTTATAGTCCATAAATATCACCAAATCAAATCAAATCAAGGTGTCCGCATCTATGAAAAGAGCATGTGGCATAGCACATCCAAAAGTCTGCCTGATTGATCCAGAATTATGCATTTTTTACCTAGACCTATTCGAGTCAAGCTTTCAATAAGAATACTGAAAAGAAAAAAATATAAGTAGGCAGGGTTCATTTCAGTTCTTTATAATGCTTCACTGCATCATTAAGATTTGGTTTTATCTTAACATTGAATCAATATCTAACATGCAATTTGTCTTTAATATGCAGAGTAATTCCTTATACTTTTTGGTGATCCTTATTCTTTCATTGGTAATGGGCATTATGCTCAACTTCACCATGTTTTTATGTACCATAGTCAACTCTGCTTTAACAACAACAATAGTTGGCGTTCTCAAAGGGGTTGGCTCCACGGTATGTATGCATCGAGGATCTTTAGTCTGTGTTTGTTTTACGTAAGTTTGGTGATAAGGAAGGAAAATTTGGAATTTTCTAATAACCAGCCCATTACACATCCTTATAGGCATTGGTTTTTCTTCTGTTTTCCTGTCCTGATATTTGAAACGGCTTGTTTTTTTTTTTTTTTTTTTAAGAAATAAAACATTATGAGTTTCCTGAACTAACACATCTGACATGCTTTCGTATTCTTAGTTTCTTATTTGATCCTTTTTTGGTATCTCAGACCCTTGGCTTTGTGTTACTGGGTGGTGTTCAAGTTCGTGCTCTAAACGTGACCGGATTGGTTATCAACACTGCTGGTGGGGTGTGGTATTCATATGCCAAGTATCAACAAAAGAAGAACAAGCCAATAAAGCTAATATCAGATATTGAGGCGCATCGTAAATAAAAAAAGCGGCATGGAGGGATAGCAGGTGCTAAACAGCTGCTGTCAACTACCTTTTTAATAAGAACAAGCTATTCAACTACCTTTTAAATTGTACCACTAAGCAACAAAGTGATGATTGATTAAATTACTTTCTTTTGTTTTTTCTCATTATAGATGGTAAAGCTCAAACATGTGTTCACTTTGACAGCCTTATCTGTTGTACATGGAGCAATCAATGCCAACACGATGTGATTAAGGATGTCTGAGAAAGATAAAAGGGAACTCTGGTTATCAATGTATCTTATGCGGATAGTGAGTACTGTAGCTACTGCTTTTCTAGTGGATTGCATTTCATTTGTTTCGGTTTAATAAGTGGTATTTTATCCATTTGGGACATTAGAATTTGTTAGTTTGAAGTCCAATCGCAAACCGATGCCGAAACGATTTGGTTTCATCATGCATGAGAGGTCTTTGGAGAATAAGCTAGCTGACTCACACCCGATACAAACAAATTAACAATAATAATAAATATAAATAAATAAAGGGGAATGTTATTCATCATCTCACATTATACACTTTACATGATTTAAAATTATTATTTAAAATTTTTTAATTTTAATTTTAATTTTAATTTTAATTTTAATTTTATTCTTATTAAACTAATTGAGTTGTTCTACTTATCATTTATACAACACAATCTTGTTATAGAAAAATAAAAAAATAAAATATGTAGTGTGTGATGAATGATAAGTGCAATTATTTATAAATAAATGGACCGTCAACTATAATTTCCTATTAGAAAAATACCACTTCTACTGATAAATGGGTCTTGATTGAGTTTTAATATTTTTTTTTCTTAATGATTAAAAAAGTATTTTTAAATGATATTATGAGTCTTTTTAAATATATATAAAATAATGAGAAAATAACAATAACAATAAAAATTTATTTCGCTTATCGGATCCTGTCTCTGCCTATTACATCAATTCACGCCATGTGTACAGTGTGGAGTGTGGAGTGTAGAGACCTCATCATCTGCTAATACAAGTTCATGTGCACACACATGGGGGTTGTTCATGGATATTGAAACTGCCGTCGGTTAGAGGAGAAAGACACTAGACAGACAATGACTTGGGGAAAGATGCGGTTGGATTTACTATGCACCGGTCAAACGCCTTTATATAAGGGGTCAGGGGACATTACGCGACGACTTGTGGTGAATAATTTTCCTGCAATTTCTATCTTATTGTTTTCTTCATTATCGTTCAAAGCTGAATTCATGTAGCGATTTCACTGGAACCGCCTCCTCTGAACTCCTTTTTTTTCCTCGTCTATTTTGAATTTGATCTATAATGTTGTGCTCTATTAGTACATTTGTTTGTTAGCCTAGGAAAATGTTATTTTACTCACTCAACTTGACACTTTATTTTCATATTTTATGTATTTAAAATTTTTTTATAATTTTTTATTTAATAATTAAATAAATGATTAGTAGTATATTAATAATTTTTCATATTTTTAAAATATGTTTTGAAGTGATAAAAAAGTGAGTATAAAAAAAAAAACAAAGAAAAAGAAAAATTGGCCTAGCGGTCTGCTGCAGCAGTCCCGCTAACAATGCCCTTTAGCATAAGATTATGTGGCATCACTCTATTCTCTCATTTTGACTGTTTATATATTTAATTTTTTATTTAATGGTTAAATAAGTAAATATTAGTATTTTTTAATTTTTAAAAGTGTTTAAATATATTTTAAAAATATTTTAAAAAATACAATTTACATTAACAACACGAGTAAACAAATTGAAGAGATACACAGTAAACATCCATCTTTCACGTATGTGCCTCCTTTTACCTGTATCATGTGGATTCGGATAGACCTCACCTCATGATATATACAAGTGGCTTGAAATATCTTTTGCTGGACAACAGGGTGGGAGCTCCTGCTCGTATCCCAGTTCTCCCGAGCGAGAAACCGGATCTGGCAGTATCTTTTGTTTGATTTCTTCCCAACTTTTTGTACAGTTCTAACATGCACCGTTTCTTTTGGATTAGCAGCATTTCCTGTTCAAACGAGCTGAAAGGTTTTTTTGTTGTTGTTTCTCTGACTCTCTTATCTATTAAAACTATTAAATATTCCCGGTGATAGTGATGACTGATGAAAAATGGCATGGCATAGAAAGCCAAGAGGAATGCTAGTGCTACCACAATCTTAATTTAATTATTATAAAATTTTTATATACAGTCATTTTTATGTATTTTTTTTTTATATATATTTTACTAATATTATTAGAAAAATATATATATTTTATCTTGATTTTGGGATTCCGATTTTCATTTTTTTTTAAATTACATTTTTAAATAATATTTTAGTGTTTTTTTATATTTTTAAAAAATATTTTAAAATATTAAAGAATTTATGTTTAAAAAAATTGAGATGCATCGAAATCCCAAAATGGGAATTCCCAGCCTCCCCCAATATCATTATAGTATTATGAAATGGAAAATGAAAGGAGGGTTAGCCCCTTGCCTGGATCATTCATAAATGTGATATGTGAATAGTGGACCTGTACTTGTGATGGTTAATTGGACCTCACCGGGAAACATACTAACATGCTTTTCGTTGAAAACTGGCCCCTTCTACGATTTCTTCTTCCATGTATGCACTTGATTTTATTATCGGCTATTTGCAAAAACAGTGGAGATTGTAGGCCTCAGGTCAGGTCAGGTCACATTTTGAAATTTAGGCCTGGGCCACAACTGTCGGTTGGCTGCCAGAACTGGCTGGGCTCGGGCTCGCTCACAGATGTGGCCTTAAAATCATGACGTTATTAGTTAGAGAAATAATCCGACCAGGGCTTCTGACAGTAGTTTTTTATTTTTTTATTTTTATTTTTTAAAAAAATATTTTTTTAATAAAATTGTAAATTTAAAAAAATAAAATAAATAAAAGTATTAAAAAATACAATAAATTAAAAATATAATAAAATTTGTACTATCGAGATTTCCGTCAAAATTCCTCATGTATGTATGACTGTAGAACGACTCTATTAGTTAATTTTTATTTTATTTTTCTCAATATAGGACTGTGACTGTAACTGTCACTAACTTGTAAAGTATGATGATTTGAGTTAGGTATGGTCTTGTGGTTTAACTTCATATATGTTGGCGCGCGGCATAAAAAGTTTCGCTTCATCATGTTATATTTATGTTCATATACAGCTAGCCTAATTATGGGCCTCAACACAAATTAGGGAGCTAGATTCAAAACATATTTGTAGAAAATAAGGCTGACGCCTATATATATACATATATATATATATATCGTTAGAGATTTATGCTTAGAGCACGCACACACTTTTTATTCTTAATTTTCTCCTCAAATTCATTCTATATTTCCAAATCAAAGATACATATTTTGTATAGATCATGAGTGATTCATCAACTAGTATACAAAATCCCTGGGTCCAGGCATTTAAATATCAATTAATCAGGGGGTCCAAACACAAATTAATAGAGATAAAAGGGTCCACAATCCATGGACTTATGTTTCCTCCTCATATAAGTAGTAGATCTATATATTAATTTCCACCGACACAAACTTGGGGGGGTTAGGGAGCATTTGTGGTGTGCTTTAATAAATAGCAAGCTGTTTGAGATATTGCGTGTGTGGTCGTTCTCTTCCACATGTATTCCTTATCTCAAGGTGCTGGAACAACTTTTTTAGGCGTAAGAAAAAGAGCTCAAGAACCTTTAATTTCAATTTTTCATGTTTTCATACAAGCCAACGTACAATAATATCATGTAAGACATTGACAGCATTTTTGCTTACAACTGTGGAATGGACGGAAATATGCTACACTTGGACAACAAGCTGCTGCTTGCGATAGCGAGCGAGGGAGCGCCAGCAGTGCGTCATTTTTTTTTTTTTTTTGTTCTTTTCTGTTGTTTTCCCTGTTAGGTAATAGGGTGTTACTGTTTGATAAAACTGCCAAAAAAAAAAAAAAACAAATGGGGAAAAATGAAATCTTTTGAAGAGGACTAATAGTGTTATATTACTGAGTTTATTAAATAATTTTATAAATTAACATAATTTTATGTGATTTGATAAATTTATTTTATGATAAAAATACGTAATTTTATAATTTAACAAACTATAAATTAATTTGTATAATTTATTTATAATTACTATATGAAAAATGAACTTTTATGACTAATTAATTATAATAAAAAGATTATTTACGATTAATTTTGACCGTACATTATAACCATTTTATTAGAATTAATTGATTGTAAATAAATAATTTTTTTTATAATGAATTAAAATATTGATCTCTTTTGAAAGGGATACGCTGTGTAATTATCGGAAGTAGCTAGCATGCATTGCACCTTTTTCTGTTGCGTCACACGGTGCACATGCTTTGTTATTTATTGATCATGATGCATGCTGTCTCCTTGATCTGATATATATATATATAGATATATCCTTCTGTCATGCTTTTCATCAGAGCATACACTGACATTGGAGATTGCCAATTGCTATTAAACCGCGCTACATCCAACTAGTACTTTGATCTTTCAAAAACCAACACTCCTCCCGGCCAGCAAATAAAAAAATAAAAAATTATAACCCTAGAAAACGGCAGAATTCATGTTTTACTTGCAAATGCTGCATTCTGTTATATAGTACTATATATATAAACATTCTATGAATAAAGTATTATAAATCGGCTCATTTCCTAGCTAGGACTAATCTCATGAATTCATTCATTCTTGTTTTATTTATTTATAGGGTAAAAAACGAATGATCATGCGAATTCCAAGAGAGGTTTTGGCTCACACTCACTGGTTAGGACTAGAAATATCATGTGCATATCTCCGTTTTTATTTTGTAGCATGTTCAGCAAATCCATACATATCATGATGTGCGTGTGGTTAATTATTAGAACGAAGTTAAACGTACAACAGTATATATGCTGAAAGGGATTAGAAATATCTATTATACCTCAACAATACAAAAATAAATAAGATTTGATTACGAGTGATGGGACTGTTAGGAAAATTAAAGAAAAAAAAGATAAAAAAAGCATGGAAGTGATACACGCATACAACTGACATATGCAAAGTAAAATATCTGATTGTCCAGATCAAAATTTAGCTATAAAAGGATTCGAACAGATGAAAGAAAATGACCTGGACTCTCTCCCGCTAGAACAATTTAGGCAGTCTCTTCTTCCTCAACATCAACTTCTCTAAACTTTTCCAAGAACGTCAATTGACAAATTTAATACACATATTTATATTTATTCTTCCTATACGAAGCGAGTTATGAGATACTGTAAAAACTCCTATTATAGTGGATTCTCATTCCCAAATATCTGTGGACGTAGGCACTTGTCGAACTACGTAAAATTATGTGTCCATCTTTATTTATTTCATCTGTTATTACATACGTATAGCTATGCCGGAACTCCGCCGGGAGTCCCAAACAACCTTAAATAAAGCTCAAATTCACTCCAGTAGATTAATTCTTTCTCTCACTCCGACTTGTTGGCTGATTTTTATGACCTCAACATATGTAGTGCACACTAGGCTGGATCAGCTAGCTATAGTACAAAATAAAAATAATTCCCGGCCTCTACAAAAATGTAATATTTACAAAATTGAAAACGGTTTATTTACAGTGAATTATCTTTAATGAAATGATTATTTTTAATTAAAATAAGTCAAAAGTAATTTTTTTTATTGCAAATAATTTATAATTTTCTTTTAGTAATCCCACAAACAACGTGCTCAACCAGCATATCTATCGATCAGAATCCTTTGAAGTAGGAGAGAGAGAGAGAGAGAGAGAGAGAGAGAGAGAGAGAGAGAGAGAGAGAGAGAGAGAGAGAGAGAGAGAGAGAGAGAGAGAGAGAGAGAGAGAGAGAGAGAAACTAGGGCTCCAACACATATATGCAGCTCGGGCAAATGATTAACATGAAATTTAGGGTCATTCTGGGTCGCTTGGGCAGTTCAATATCTCATTCAGATCAGAAGGCGGATCTGAAAATAATTGAGAATTCCCATGCAATGCATGGTGAAGTACTGATGAAATGGGACCAATATTGGAGACACAGACTAGAGAGATGATCTAACGTGCCTGCATGCATATTTTGAACTATTTTAATCTTTTAACAGTATTATTGCAAGTTGATCATGAACACATGCATTCCTCATGTATATATATATACATGATAGATATATTTTGGCCTTATTTTAATCTTCCAGCTGCAGCATTATCATGGGGATTGTCCACGACTTCTTTTTATAACTATTCGCGGAAACCAACGTGAGAGAGATAGAAAGAGATCAGAGGGATATTATTGGGGACATGCACTAGACTTTCCATATATAATATGCATTGCTCTCGAATATAGATTGAGAATGAGAGGTAATATTGAGTACTCGTTGAAGCTGTAGCCTTTAATATAAATAATAGTAATTAAATAGTCGTAGGATCTGGAACTCTTACATATAATTATATATATATATATATAGAAATGCTAAAGCCACATACGATAATTCCCAACTAAGAATCCCACATGTAGCTTTTGATTTTTTTAATTTTTTAATTTAATGATTAAATATATGTTTTTATAATGATGTTATGATTTTTTTTAATTTTTTATAAAATTTAAAAGTGTTAAAAAATTAGATGAAATTAAAAGATAATAAAATAAAATAAAGTTTAACCCAGGCAAAATTTCCAATTTCCCTATGTGGTTGTAGCTAGAAGTACTCATATATATATATATATATATATATTCATACTTGTCCTAATATTATTCATTGTAGTTAGTACTACAAATAAATTATTTATTTGTGGTCATTTAATTGCGACCAAATGATTACTTATAGCTAATTTTGATTGCAAATAATTATTTACTCGTAATTATTTGATCAAAAAGCCTATTTTTCTTTTAGTATAGCTAGCAGTATTATCATACGTATCAAAAGAGATAGCTAGACAACGTACATACGATCGGGCTAGCTGATGACAATATATCAAAAGCTTTCGATCGATTTCATCTCTAAACATTTTTTTAGATGAAACATTTTCATCTCTAATAATATGTTTCAAAAAGTTTGTTTTGAGATAAAATTTGTCATTTTTATTCAAAAGCGTTCTAATGGATTTTTTTTTGATGAAAAATTTTGTCACTAATAATCATTCGAAAAAATATCATTTGAATGGATTAATTTATTTAAGATGAAAAGAAAATTTCGACGTTACAAAATCTACCGATCAAAATCTTAACCATAAGACTTTAATTGATAGCATTTACACAACCCATTACATAGCTTTGAACATTCGAAAAATACAAAATAATGAAATAGACCAATTAGTTTGAAACTTTAGTACTTTTGTTTTTTTTCCAAATATGTTCAACTCAAAGATATCCAAATCTTGAACTTTTTATTTTTCCTTGTAGTCAAGAACAATCCTTACAAATTTGTATAAATATGAAGCAATTAGCAAAAAAATTAAAGGAACGTGCAATTTATATTAAGAGACCCAAACAATTCATAAAGAAAACATTTCAGTACTTCTATCTAAGAAAGCAGGAAGATCTACATAGATGCAAGTACTGTCCCAATTAAGATACTAATTAGGACATATAACTTTGTATATCCTTTTTGTTTTGTTTTGTTTTTTTCCTTAATTTAGTACTTATAATCATAACCCTATAAGGAAGAGCTACTTAATCTAGCAAAGAATAATCTCTTCCATAAGTAGTAAAATATTGTTGTTATGAGAGGAAATTTCATATTTGGATATCCAAAAAATTATTTTTCTACGTGTTAATTATTGATTCGTTAAAAATTATTAAATTTTAATTTTAAAATTGAAAATAAAATAAAATAAAATAAAATTATAAATATATGTAGGACTAAAAATCGAATATTCATCGATTGATGTATTTAAACTTAAAAGTAACGGATATTCACTATTCACTTTTATGCACTCTCCGCCTTCAACCCCAAAAAATGAGTCTAGTAATTGGGATCATACAAGTATATATTGTATTTAATAATATATCTATACCATTGAATTAAGGCATTCAACGTGATTCATTAGAACAATTCATTTTCATTCCATCGTTTCTCTCGTACGTCTTACAATTATTTCCTCGAAATTAAGGTTCCCTGATTACAATATGTGATGGGCAAGACTGTCACGTTTCTGCATTTATTTTCCCAAATGTATTTGTATTTCAAATTCCTGATTTTCTAAGCGTTTATCGACAGAATCGAGTTAAGGTGGTTTCTTACCTAATCGACAAAATTGAAATGAAAAGCATTAAATTTAGGAAAATGATAAACTCATAATAATTTGTACAATATATTACCTAATATGTGTTATAAAATAAGAATATTTTTATAAAATGATATTAATTTTAAAAAATAAATTATAAAAATATTTTTATTTTATAACTTATATTATATAAATATTATAAAATATTTTGTTCATATCACTTTTCTTAAATTTAATACTCTCAGTGAAAAATTGAAATACTTTTCTCCGACACAGAAAGGTTTACGATGGGCCACTTGTAACAAAAAGAGGATGTGGACCCTGAAGATGAAGTCACCCTCTCTTTTTAATTTTTAATTTTTTAATTTAATTTTTTTCATTTGAGACTATAAAATTACAATTATGTCCAATGCTCTGTGAGCTCCCGACAGCGTGGAAGCGCGAAGAATATTCTCCTCACTATACGTACAAACTTAACATGTCTCTGTCAAAAAATAAAAATAGAAGTATTCATTTTTCTTTTTACTGCTATAATTCCTACACGAAATGACAGAACATAAAAAAGAACAGAATATGAAGATAATGCGATTAAGGTTTATTATTAAAAATAAATGGCCCATATTAAATAATTTTTTTTTTTTTTTGCTGCACGTTATACCATTCCAAGCAGACAATCGGGTCAACACGACGACACCTGGAAGGCTGAAACACGAAACATGTTTTTTCCCTTGAGAATTGAAAGTGTTCCATTGTCAACTTAAGTCAGCAACTAGTCTTCATTCGCTATCACCTTGACCTTGCTTGTTTAGAGAGGAACTTTTTACTTGATGCCATTGTAAATGCAGATTTCTAACCAGCTCAGAAAGTATAACACCAAGCAACAGTAAACTTTTTGGGAGGAGTTAAATTGGGCTGGCTTTGCTTGTCTGGCTTGCTTGACAAATACCCCCACATGGTTTTAGGTTATCACAGCTGCAGGTACTTGCCCTCATAATGTGGCTTTCCCGTTTTTAAGAGTGAGTGTCCCTGAGAATTTGAGAGAGTTCAACGAAGCTCTTAACCCCCTTCCCCTCCTTTCCCTTTCTCGCTTGTTGGTTTTTCTTTCTTGTCCGTGCTGCATTGTGGGTCGAATGGACAGCCTGGAAGTGAATTCCAGTAGTTTTTCCTAGTTTTCTGGGTTGGTTCTGAAATGGGTTTTCCTCGGTTCTCACTTTCGAGATCTGAGATATGAGGGTTTCTTGAAAAATTTTGTGGTTTTTTGGTTTTGGGTTGGCATTTTTCTCAGCTTTTGAGGCTCAAAAAACCACCTTAGATAGAGGGAATGGCTCCAAAATTTGACTTTTCTAATTGGTGGGCAAAAGATACCCGAAAGGGAACTCCAGTCGTAGTCACAATGGAGAATCCCAACTTCTCGGTTGTGGAGATTGATGGCCCCGACGCTGCGTTCCGGCCCGTGGAGAAAAGCCGAGGTAAGAATGCCAAACAGGTCACTTGGGTCTTGCTTCTCAAGGCCAACCGCGCTGTCGGTTGCGTCGCTTGGCTCGCCACGGCCCTCTGGGCATTGCTCGGAGCCATCAAGAAGAGACTGATCCATAGACAAGGAGTAACAATGGCGAGTGAGAAGTTGGGAAAAGGGAAACTGCTTTTCAGAATCATAAGAGCGTTCTTAGTCACTGCCTTGGCCATCCTCGCCTTTGAGGTGGTTGCCTATTTGCAAGGGTGGCATTATTTTAAGAATCCCAGTTTGCACATCCCGCAGACTTCTGATTTGCAAGGCTTCTTTCATATGGCTTATGTTGCTTGGTTGACATTCCGAGCCGATTACATTGCGCCTCCAATTCAAGCACTCTCTAAATTCTGTGTTGTTCTGTTCCTTATCCAATCTGCCGACCGTATGATACTTTGCTTAGGTTGCTTGTGGATAAAATACAAGAAGATTAAGCCGACGATTGGGGGTGATCCCTTCAAACCGGATGATGTGGAGGGATCGGGCTATGAGCATCCCATGGTTCTTGTTCAAATTCCAATGTGTAATGAGAGGGAGGTCAGACACAAGTTTTCACTCTTCACTTTCTTATTTTATTTTTCGTTTTCGTATAGTTCTCTAAATTGGTTTTGTGTGGCTTCAAACTAGTTGAAGTTCTGAATTTGGGACTTGTATTTTATTGTTGTGTAGGGATTAGATTCTACCCAGGAATAGATCCCAAAAATTTGGGACAATATGACATTACCGAATTGGAGAGCTACGAGACTAGGACGAACGCATGTTCGGACTTTTATTGAGAAAACAGAATAAAAGAAAGGAATTTTTTTTCTTTTTTTATTTATATAAAATTAAATGATTCGTACCGTTCAGGAGTAATTTGCATGGTTAAGTAATGGTGAAAGTGTCGCATTATAAATCAGACATACATACTTTACCCCCCTCCCCTCCCAAAAAAAAAAACACCAGATTTAAATCAGCTCTACTGAAGCAGAATTACAATAATTGTCACTATGCTCAGATCTGTTGTTTCTGTCAGTGAAATTGAAGTTTCTCATATCGACGTGTATTTGATGAGGACATCTAAAATTGGTTCAAATCAGTATAAATAATTAAATTCGATCAATCTGCAACTTATTTTGGACTTTCTCTTGATGTTGATAAGGTTTTCTGCACTGGCCTCATGCAGGTATATGAGCAATCTATCTCCGCTGTTTGCCAACTTGATTGGCCAAGGGACCGTTTACTGATTCAAGTTCTTGATGATTCCGATGACGAGAGTGTTCAATTCTTAATTAAGGCAGAGGTTGCTAAGTGGAGCCAAAAGGGCATTAACATTATCTATCGGCATCGCTTGGTTAGAACTGGTTACAAAGCGGGGAATCTCAAGTCTGCAATGAGCTGTGATTATGTTAAGATTTATGAGTTTGTTGCTATTTTTGACGCAGATTTCCAACCTAATCCTGACTTTCTAAAGCAAACTGTGCCCCATTTTAAGGTGTGAAAAGAAATATAGACTCTTGGCAAAATTCTTAGTTAAAAGTCCTTTCAGCAACTTCATACATGTCTTTCTTAAATTCTTCCCTTGTTCTACAGGAAAATCCTGAACTAGGTTTAGTTCAGGCTAGATGGACTTTTGTGAACAAGGATGAAAACTTGTTGACTCGTCTCCAAAACATTAATCTGTGTTTCCACTTTGAGGTGGAACAGCAAGTTAATGGGGTGTTCATTAATTTCTTTGGTTTCAATGGAACTGCCGGTGTTTGGAGAATTAAAGCCTTGGAGGAGTCTGGAGGCTGGCTTGAAAGGACAACTGTAGAGGATATGGACATAGCCGTCCGAGCCCATCTCAATGGTTGGAAGTTCATCTACCTTGATGACGTAAAGGTAATACATCTACCTTGGAAGTACATGTCACAATTTTAGATTTAATCGAAGAGGCACATGGGTTGGCACCCCCCTTTATGTCCTGATAATTGTCAAACCTTGTTTCAAGCTTAGATGTATGTACATTTTCAGGTCCTTTGTGAAGTTCCAGAGTCATATGAAGCTTACAGGAAGCAGCAGCATCGCTGGCATTCTGGTCCGATGCAACTTTTTAGATTGTGTCTTCCTGCAATTATAACAGCTAAGGTACCTCTAATGCTCAACCTCAATTAATTCATGCTTACCAATGACTTATAATATAGAAAACCCCAACCCACAGCTATGATTTGAACTAAGAGGCTCAAACTCTTTGATACTGCAGATATCAGCATGTAAGAAAGCAAACTTGATACTGTTGTTCTTTCTGTTGAGGAAACTTATCCTTCCCTTCTACTCCTTCACATTGTTCTGTGTAATTCTTCCTCTAACCATGTTTGTCCCCGAGGCTGAGCTCCCTGTATGGGTCATTTGTTATGTGCCTGCTTTTATGTCCCTCCTCAACATTCTTCCAGCCCCCAAATCCTTCCCCTTCATTGTTCCTTACCTCCTATTTGAGAATACCATGTCTGTTACAAAATTCAACGCAATGGTATCTGGATTGTTCCAGTTGGGTAGCTCTTACGAGTGGATTGTCACCAAGAAGGCTGGCAGATCATCAGAATCCGACTTACTGGCTGCTGCTGAAAGGGAATCTAAGACAATGAACCAACCCCAAATCTACCGAGGAGCATCTGAGAGTGAGCTTTCTGAATTGAACCAAATTAAGGAACAGAAAGAAGCAGCCCAAGTTCCCGTTAAGAAAATCAATAAAATATATAGGAAGGAGCTTGCTCTGGCATTCCTTTTGCTCACGGCTTCTGTCAGGAGCCTGTTATCTGCACAAGGAGTCCACTTCTACTTCCTACTTTTCCAAGGGGTGACCTTCCTTCTTGTGGGTCTTGATCTAATTGGGGAGCAGATGAGCTAATAACAAAGGGGGTCAAGAGAAAGGAGAAGGAGAAAAACAAAAAAAACAAAAGCCGCCCTTCTGCTTATATTCCGTAATGTTCATCTTAACGGCAGTGATCTATGTGGGCTGTGCTTGCGAGGGAGTTCAATTCTTTTTGCCTCGGGAGATTGCAGTGAAGGGTTAACCCTCCAGTTCAATAAAATGAATTTCTTGTGTTCCTCATTTGATATATAAGTATCTAATAGGATTTCTCTGTTTACTATCACTCTCCAAATGATTCACATTTATGCAATTTTTTCATTTCCATAGGATATTGGTCATATTGTAATTCTCCATAGGCAAATTATTATCGTTTGCTATAGGTAGATATAGATTACTCTATGTTCTTTAATTGTACTACAGTTTACATCAACTCTTGATTGTGCGTGATTTGGCATCTCCTGTTCAAGCCATACTATATTTGCATTCTGCAGAATGCAAGAGGTCTGCAGAGGCTTAATAGAGTAAGGATGATGAGGTTGCTTGATGCTTTCTGCTTTGTACTTCATAGATTCTTTATTAGTGAGCGAGACATGTAAAACATGTTTCTATAAAAGTATTCTGGTATTATTTAAATGGAACCAATAATATCTCCCCATCTGTCTGATCTCTCTCTCTCTCTCTTAACATCTTAACATGTGTACACAAGCAGGGGAACTCAACTACTTTGGGCCTTTTTATCTGTTTTGTTTCTTCTGCAATTTTCTTATGCGTCAGTGTACTGTATGCACGCACGTGTGCCGGGTTATAGCTGCAATCTAAGATGAATAAAGTGTCGGCAGGCGAAGCTGGTGGTAACAAGCTTAGCTTTTTAGTTTGGAGGGGTGGCTTAGGTTTTTGAGGCACAGGATCTTTTGTAGGGCATATGCTGATTCTGGCTTTTTGTAGACATTACTTATGGTTGGCATTTGGCAATATAATCAAAGTACATATTTACCCAGCAATCTCTATGGTCCACTCTATTTTGGCATGGGCGTTGGACAGGCAATCAGCAAGATCTTAGATTTGACAAGCCAACCGCTTCCCCCTTTAACCCTTTAGTATCTCAAATTCAATTGGGATGTATTTTTTTGTAATATACATATATAAATTTGAAAAAGAAAAGAAAAGACGAGACCCCCTATTTCACTAACAAAACTGTTACATACACACATTATATAAAATAAACTCATAAATTGATATGGTTTCAAGAAATCCATTAGATGTATTTTATAATCTGATGTATCACATTAAAATACATCAATTTATGGATTAATTTTTACATAATTTCTGTGTCTAAAGTATTTTCCTTGATATCCTTAAACTGGCAAGTTTGAAGGTATTCAGGTAATTGAGAAAGTCCTGCGTCAATGTGTAATGGGCCTTGTCTGGATGGCATTTCACCCTTCAATCAATTAATTGCATTTTGGATTGGATGTAATGTATCAATAAATGATGTTGAAAGGGATACATCATTTTACAATTAACGAACCTTCGGGCGTTATACGACTCAGCACAAAAGATTAGCCTGAACTAAGCCCAAAACATGTTGTACAATCTCTGAGCTCGGACCGAGTAGTCCAGGCTGAAGGTCAGGTTTTTCTGGGCTCAACGATGAAATGTAGGGCTGAGACTGAGTCGGATGCCAGCCTAGTCCCGAGTCATCTTAGACGAGTCATATAAAATTCACTTTACCATCTCAACTCATTATTATTCATAAAAAATTTAATTCTTCTCAACTCAAGTCAACATCCAAACGGGACTGAGTTGGATGCCAGCCTAGATTTTGTATATGGTTAATACCAAGATGTTATTTTCCTCTCTTTTCTTTGGAGCAATAAAAAAATTTGTATTCTGCGTATAAGCAAGCAACAGATACCAGAATACAACACAAGTGGGATCTCAAAGGTAAAAATCGTTGTATTCCGCGCTTTAAAGGCGGTCTATATGTGAAGGAAGTATAGAAATGCAGAGCTTTCATATCTTTAGAGAGCCAAGAACTCAGTTTAGCACCAAAAATTTGATGCTCTTTCGCTGTAAAGTTTGCTTAAACTGTGGCAACATTCTACTTTCAACAAGACATGCTAAATATAAGTACAGACTATGTATATCATACAATTTAGAAACAGCTTTTGAAAGGCAATGACCAATTTACCTTACAAGGATGTATGCAACCGTACCTGCTGTTACAACCTATGATAACGTATGAAGAAAGGATTTTTACAGTCTTTCCAATCATGTTTTTGAATCACTATCTATGATACTTATTGTCTATCATATAATTTACTTTAGTAGCACTGAACTTAAATCACCTTTCGAGAAGTCTTGCTCTTCAGGTAGTTGAACTTAGTCATCTTCTGGCTCCATCGAGAAGTCAGGTTCTTCAGGCTTTTGCAATATAGGCATTTGAACATCCTTGATTTTCTGAGCTCCTCTTCGAGTGTTTGCAGCAAACCTGGAAGCTAGTATTGTGACACCTAGGTTCTGTTTCGCCTGTAAATTATTATATGAAGGTGCAGTTGTTGAATGCTCTTCTTCATCTTTTTCGTTTTCACTAGCTACTTGCTCATCAACACTAGATGAGAATGACTCTCTCAAGCTAAGGTTCTTTACCAGCAACCTCTTCTTGTATCGACGCCAAGCAACCTGAATGAAGCAGGCAGCCCATGTCCTCCAGTGATAAGAGTAAAAGCGGAAAGTGTGTTGTAGCTTCTTACTATGGAGACGTCTAAACTGATTGGCAACAAATTTGAGATCTTCTGCTCGAAGTGCAAAGGCTTCCACTTCGCCAAGGGATCTAACTGTTCTTGTAGAAGAAGGCAAGTTGAGAGTAGATTTTGGAAGCAATGCCCAAGCAAGCAACTCTTCCCCACAAAAATCCCCTGGCCTCAAGGTAATTGAGTTGAAGAAACCCGTCCGTCCTCCATTTGTAGTTGAGCTCTCAAGCCCCCCTCGGATGATAAAAAGCATTTCTGTCACAGGGTCACCTTCACGAACAATGTAGGTTCCCTGAGTGCTTAAGGACGACACCAAGCGTTCACAGATGGCATCAAGTAGCTGATTGTCCATCTGTGAGAAAAAAGGTACCTGCAATTGGGGGAAAAAGGTACTGGTTTGGCTACTAGTGGAGTAAGAAAAATGAAGATCACTGCAACTTGATCTATGGCTTTCATTATCGGGAATGAGAAGAATTAAGTGTCTCAAATCCTGCTAGACATTTTCATTTACGAGTGATGTAAGTTTGTATTAACACTAGTTCATTTGAACAATTAATTGTCTAAGAAAAAAGTAAGGACATCAGGTAGAGGATAAGGAGCTCATAATTAGGAATAAACACTAGGTCTAATAGCATCCATATGTGATATATATTATCAAAGATGGAACATGTCCTAACAAAATCATGGTCCGGTGCAGACTCTAGCATGAATACACTGATCCAGAAAGGGAACTTACACGTTTAAGAAGGTCCAAGCATAGGTGGCGTTGGATATCTCGACGTAGATCTGTAGGCAAGGCATTTAAGATCGACTCTTCATCCACCCCTCGAGTTGCAAGCCACTTGTACTGAATAAATCTTCGGACGCGTTCTTGAAGGACTCGAGGAAGTTGACGATGTCTCATCCACTCCTCAGTGTCTCGTCGCTTGAGCCTCCATTCCTCCAATCTCACGGTGATGGATTGCAGATAGGTCTACACAAAATAGAATGTCTGGAAGATGGTATCTGGACGTACTTTTCCCTATGCATAACAAGTTAACAACTAACATCTAGATGGATTGATGCCAATATATTGCAACACAAGAGACCTACTGACTGTCACTTTATTAAATATGGTTTTAATAAGTGAGATGTTCAAGATTAGTAAGAAAATGGTGTTCTAACTTCTAACACCTACATGCTATACAGCAGATAGATGAGTAATGAATTCCGACTACTATAGTTCAAGACATCTCCTAGAATAAATTATAACTCAAATGCTGAAAAAAATCGTACTAACATATACCTGTGAATGACAATAAAAAGAGTTTAAAATCCCTAGTGATTTTAGAGATATCGAGAGTTTAAAATCCCTAGTGATTGTAGAGATATCTTTCCTTCTATATCCTGTCAAAGATACCAAGAAAGAAGTTTTCATACTCTTCAGCTACTTATTTAAGCTGAAGAGATAAGAAAGCAAAGGTTCTGAAACTTCAACAGTCAATCAGAATGAAAAATAGAGGCCTTAGACTTAAAAAAAAAAAAAAAAAAACTTGTTTTTGCTGGGTCTAGTTAATCATTCCCAAGTATCAACCCCCTAGAACAACAATTAATTGCTTCATGGAAGATATTGAGTTTGGATAATAAATATAGCCTGTTGGCAAGGATAAATGCAGTAATTAATGGTGGAGGAGTACCTGCATGTTTCCAATCAAATGCGCAAACAAAACCAGACCCAATATTGCAATGAGGATGGCAAATGATGTCTCCCCAATAAATGTGCTTGTGCTTAAATTCTGGCCATAGGAACTGAAAAAATGACAAAAGAAAAAAGAAACATGAAGCAAAAGAGGTGAATCATAATTCTGAATGAGCATGCCATTTAAATTATTTTTTCTGGTTTTGAAGCCTATAATTTAGTTTTAGATGTGTACAGAAGTTCAGAATCGGGCATTCATCTCCATTAAATATGATTTGCATAGCATGTTTGCAAATCGTACCTCAAGTTCTGTAAGCCAAACCATAGGCAATAAAGATACTTCTCAATAAATTTTGTGGAGAGGACATCATTTGTCACAGCCTTTTCAAATATGCCAAATTTGAAATCACTACTGCTGTTATTTGGATTGCAGCCACCAAACACAGCAGTGGTGTTTGCCCATTTACCGAACTTGATTGTGTTCGAACTTGTACAAGCCAAGTAACTAAGGTCACATCCGGCAGGGCCATCTTCCTTTTTGCATTCTGATTTCCAGCATGTTGCTTGTCGTTCAATGGACAACAAATACCATGATGCCCCTATGACCTGCAAAAATAGAAAGCCAAACTACTGCATTATACTCTAAAAATAAATAAGACTCTAGATAATTAAGTGAAGAATGTTGCATACATGACTGGCTAACATGTATAGGACGAGATTATATGCAGCCCCTGCCCAAGCAGTTTGTGTGACAACACCGGTGGCTTTAATAATTTGAGAACTTAATGGGAAAATGAGATATAGTCTGGGAATATATTGAAGCAGAACAATCAGTACAAGGGCATTGTCGGTATGATCAGCTTGGGAACTTTTAAGTGCTGGTAGAATAAACCATATCACGATCTGCCAAAAGATAAAAAAAAAACACAAGCTGGTGTTATTTTGCTTCAGATTCAAATCAGAAAGATGTTAAGGAATTAAGAATATCACTATGTCAGATGGTTATTGTGTAAACTTTAGTGAAGTTTACAGTATCCATTAACAATAAGAGACCAAGTTTGATGTAAAATCATTAGCCCTCCCTCCTCACTTCTCTTATTCTAAAAGAGAAATGATATATACAAGTTTCAAATGCACAAGTCTCGTACAAGTCTTTTATAAAAAAGTGGATCCCACCATGAAAAAATGTGAAGAACTCACTTTTTTTAATAGGGTCCATATTATTACAAAAAGCTTGTACATTTGGGGCTTGTAGCTAGCATTACTCATTCTAAAATAGGCTCCAATTCATTGTTGAGGGCATGCCTTGAAAATAGAAGAAAACTCTAACAACTACTTCAACCCCAATCATCTACATGGTGGTAACAATTTTTGCTTTTATATTAGTGGACTAGAAAATAAACAAAATTCAACAGTACAGTCTCATTTACTACAGGCCAGTAATCAGACTAAAGCAAACTCTCATAAACAATAGATTGGTTTTTCATTTATGATTATTAAGCCACCACAGAATCAAATAATCAATTGCAAATAAATCAGACTCAAACCAATCTGTAGTACCTGAGGAAGAGGCAGTGCAGCAATGAGATCTATGAGGAATTCTGATCTTAAATACCAACTTGCAATCATCTTTGGATCCATGACAAGTTCCCCCCTCCCAAAAACTCTTGAACTCGGCGATACATAAGCAGTCCGGAACTTCATAACCATATGCAACAGATAAAATATGTCTGCAACAGTCCTAAAACACGTTATCACAATTCCCAGATTCAAATCAGTTGCCATACAAGAGGAATTATCATTGTTCACCACCACCACTGGAACGTAGAAAAAAAGTGGATCAACAAAGAGGGCAACCAAGCAAAAGAATAAGAAAACCCTATTCCATTGAAGGATAATATCACTTCCAGGATCGAGAATTCGTTTCTGCCATAGCTTATGATTCTCTGGGAAAACCTTTAATCTCCCAAAAGTGGAAATTGTACTATTACTCTGGTTTCTATCAGCAGTACCACTCCCTTCCGGTTTAATCAGAGGCGGCGTTGCCTTATACAGTGATAAGGACATTTCCACGTTTCTCTGGGTGTCTTTTTTCTCCCAAGAAGGTCGGAAACTTTGATTTTCATCATTATAAAACCTATGAATTTAAAATATCTCTGATTAAATCACAAAAAAAGTTGCAAATCGGAAGGAGAATAAGTAGAGGATATGGCAGAGAATTACCTCACTTTCTTCAACTCCATGCTTGTATTTTTGTTTGGTTACATACATAAACTAAACCCAAGAGCATACAGAAGAATATTGCAGGCTTTCAGCAATACTGTGAAGCAAAGGAGACATTGACTGCATGAGTTCTCCTCGGACAACATTTTTCCAACTTCTTCGGAAAAAAAAAATTATGCTGCTCAGTGAAAGTTTAAATCTCTCTATTTGAACAAACAGATCCTAGTTGAGACTTCGAACAAACAGGCTGAAGTGCACCCAAAATCTTAAAATTTCTTCCAAAATGTAAATTGAATTCAATGGGACCTTTTCTTTGGAGAGAGAAGGGGTAACGTCTGGCTTTGTTGAAGGCTCAAGCATGCGTTCACGGTGGTTGACTTTTCATTGAAGCCCACAAAGAAAACTAACAGTAAAAACAGGGGAACACAGCTCAGACAATCAGTTATTGATGCATATTCAATTAAGAAAACGCGGGATTGAGAGTGAGAGAGAGAGAGAGAGGACGTGGATGGCATGAATTAATAATGGATACGACTGGGTAATAGCAGAAACCATGTAAAAAAAAAAAAAAAAAAATCAATAATAGCATATTTTTAGCTTTGCATCAGAAATTCATATGGGATCGATCGATTATTTCTTTTTTTTATCCTGGAGATTCGTTATACTTATCGAGGCACGATCCCTTATTGCAGAAGAGTCCACTTCACGATTTCTAGGACCCACCAAGGCCGAGCTGACAAGTGACATGGTTCATAGGTTACTGAGTTTTCTGGGACGAGTGAGTTTGGCCGGGGGGTGAGAGAGAATATGAGCAACTACACATATAATCAATTTTATAATATTTTTATAATTTATAATGTATTTGAGTTTTTTTATTTTTTCATCATTTTTTAAAGTATTTTTTAAATATTTTTAATCATTAAGAAAAAATAATAAAAAATGATAATTTTATTAATATTCATATTTTTAATCATTAAGTAAAATTAAAAATTATAAAAATAAATATAAAATAAATATAAAATAATGATAAATATATCATTTCTCAAGAGAATATTCGATTAATTGACATCAGCATCATCAGTTCCTCAAAAAAGGTTAAATTTAATTTTAGCCGATTTTATGGTATCGTGTTCACCCAACAGTTTGCCCTGTCGTGTTTTTGGAGGCTACATAATCCGAATAAATATAGGGAAAAAATTATGTATCTTTTTGCTTTTGCTATACCAATTTTGTTGGAACTAGTGGAAGAATAATATGATATTTTTATATTTCTTTGATCACTCTTTTGTTATTTTTTAAATTTTTAAATTTTTTTACTTAATAATTAAGGCAGTAATTATTAGTAAAAGTATATATTTTAAATTTTTTTTCTTAATAATGAAAAATGTTAAAAAATACTTTAAAAGAATACAAAAAAAACATTATGAATGGTAAAAGAGTAATAAAATAGTATTAAGCCTATCATTACCTATGTTAGTTTCTTTCTTAGGTTTGTCTCTGTATTTAAACGCTAATACATTGTTAGTTTCTTCCTTAGGCTTGTCTCTGTATTTAAACGTCAATACACTATTTTTTTTTTAATGTCTAAAAAAAGAAAAATACTAAAATCACTCTCTAAAATCACACTTCAATTTCCCGACCGGATATTTTTTATTTAATGATTAAGTAAACATTTTTTTATATGATATGTATTTAAAAAAAATTAAAACATAATAAAAATACATAAAAGAAAAGAAAAAATGGCCAAATACACTGGTGGAATCCTCAGTTGTGGTTCTAACGTGACCCATAAAAAAATTACTAGTAGTAAATTTATATGTATTTTTAAATGTTTACAAAATATTTTTATTAAAAAAAATGAACTTGCAGTCATTCCTATAATAACTTAAAAGTTTTATTTGAATTTAAAATTGAAATAAGATGAATTGAGATGAATTTTAAAAGTTAAATAAAATATTATTATTATCATTTTAAAATTTTAGAAAAACTAAATTAAAATTTAAAAAATTTATATTTAGATTTATATTTTATACGAGAATTTGAAACAGTATAATGGTGAGTTTGAAACAGAGACTCCGTGTAGAATTACTGGGTTAAAAATTACGGCAAATATCGGGCAGTCTCTACCTTCGATGGCCAAGGATACAGAATGGGAATCGATGTCCAAGGATACAAGTGGTCTTTTTAATGTTAATGGAATTGGAAATTATGGAATTTTAATGTCCATTGTCAACATTTCGGTGGGAGAGAAATGATTGTACAAACCCCCAAATCCCCATGCAAGTCAAAAAATAGACACCACTTAAAAAAAGTGTAAACAAAAAGTCATTTATTAGTGACTCAATACTCTACAACAGGCTACGAAACTCATCTACTTGAGGCTTGCATTACTCTTCAGCTAAATGCCACATGTCGTGATTAGATGATACAGAAAAGATAATGTATTACGAGTCTGAGCACTGATACATGGCTTAAACTCGTATTTTCTTAGCAATAGAGAAACGGAGAACATTTGACTAAGAGCATCTTCGGTCCCCATTTTGAAGATCTAATATTATTAGATGGACACTACTCATCGCAATATGAACCGACAATATTAGATGTTGACTTAGCAGATTCTGACCCCGTTCAAATTGAAGGGGGCCTGTTTCAGTTTGCTATCAAGTAGCGTTCACATTGAATGGCTTCAGCATTCCGCGGAAGAGTTGGAAGTTGGAACTTTTCTTGACCCGAATGTATCAAAAAAGATAGTAGTGCTCATGCTAAAACAACAATAATTGTTTACAACCACACTCGAGTTGTATCGACTTGGCCCAGTTATATACAACATTACAAAATGCATGCAAACCAGCACACACCCACAGATACAAACATACACCCACAGATACAAACATACATACATATATATATATATATATGGTCAGATGCATGATGAAAATGATTTGAAAATCCGTGTCAAAGAAAACTCTTCCAGTATAAAGCTACTTGCGGCGGTGAATCTCGCCCAACATCATCTGCAGTGTCGGGACTTTGAAGTTTGAACTTTGAAGACCAAACAAATTATACCTTAGCAGAGATCACCACATTGATTTTGCCAATGTCGCCAACCCACAGCATGAGAACCACCCACGACCCGGTAGATATTAAGGACAAGAAAAATACATCAAGGAAATGACAGCAGGCGCATGTTGTCTAATAAACAAATCTAAATCTTTCAACGACCGTGAAAGTCAAAAACCATTCCCGCACCCAAATAAATGTAGGGTAATCCTACTCCCATTTGAGCATATCAAGGGTAAGATTATTTAGAACTCTAACCCCCTTTAAAAAAAACCCAGATTTGTAAAATAAATAAATAAAAAAAAAGCCTTTCAATGGATCATACACCCCCAAAGTTTCGATAAAATCCAATTTAGAAAACATAACCCCAAAGGGCCAAAAACATACTTTATTAAGGAGATTCCCCAAAACCCCTCAACTTCTGTAGAACAGATACATCACACACCCCCAAAGTTTTCGAGAAAATCCAATTTAGAAAACAGAACACCAAAAAAATACTTTATTAAGGAGATTCCCCAAAACCCCTCAACTTCTGTAGAACAGATATGTATACCTGCCAGAAGCATTGGATGTCGCTCCTCAATCCTTTCGTGTTTAAAAAAACTAAATGCCACAAGAGAGGGAGGTGCATCACAACTGGAGAGATTCAATCAACTAGAAGCATCTACAGAAGTAGCAGGCTGGGACCCACAACCATTCAAAATAGAAGATCCCAGTGTCAATGAAGAACGAAATCCGGGGAGTGCAGAAGCACACCAACAATGAAGCAGGACCAGACGAGACCTCAAAACCAAAAAAGAAAAGCATAGGATTTTAGAAAAGCTCTCAATGAACTGCCCTTAAATAACTAATAATGTTGAGATCTGCTATAATGGAACTACAATTCTGCATAGAGGGGAAAAAAAAAAAAGCCAGCTCAAAATTAAAGAAAGAAAGGAACTTATCCAAACCCAAGAGTAGAAGCTGAGGGCGTCGCCCGTTTTAACAGTCATACGAAGTCCAAGCACACTAATTAACATTCATTTCCAGTATCATTCTCTTAACAATGCCAAGTGATCGAGCTTCAATACTCAACTCCTGCTTCGGCGTCGATCCCTAAGACCATTTCTACATAAAATTAAGCAGAAACATTACCAAGGATAATAAAATTAATAAACGAAATTACCTCTAATACTGCCAATACATGCACTTTTGTTTGTGTGGTGATGGTAAATTTGTCCAAATATTTGGTAGCATAATAATCTATAGCTACTAACATGGAGAATCATGTATGTGATGAAACAAGGCTAATAAAGTCAGGCCCGATGCTCCTGCCCAGATAACAAATTAAAGACAGTGGAACTGTTACACTTGTGCCCAGGTACAGAAGGCATGTGAGAAAGTGTAAGCTCGTGTTTTGGCTATTGACAGGAAAAAGATGGCAAATAAATTAGTGTTAACAGTTATGGATCCACACACAATGCACTTGGCTGTTAAACAAAGTCTAGTAACATTCCTGCAAGAGAGCACTTCTGCCAACCACCTAAAGAACACAATTTAATTTAATTTAAAAAAAAAAACAGAGCAAAAGAACCTCACCCATTAGCATAAGGCACTTCCTCACGTCCACGCCCACGGTACGGAGGTGACTTGCTGTAGCTGCGCCCACGAGGTGTCAAACTGCGGCGTCTAGGGGATCGTCCAGTAGGACTGTAACTCCTGCCACACAGAAAGAGTGCCAAAGGGCATCAGGCTACAAGTAGCACAGTTTTCCAACCTAGATCGGGTATATCCCCCATCTTAGGCTACAAGTAGCCCAGTGTTCCGACCTAGATGGGCATATCCCCCATCTTAAGCTCCCGCCCCAGCTCAATATCACATTTATACTATAAGGCAACAGCATTATTAGTAAAAACACTCAACTTATCAAAAACATAATAAGACTATCTGGTATGAACTTGCCTTCGACCATAACTTGGGCTTCTTCGATATCGAGGGGGACTGCGACTACGACGCCGTCCTGACCCAACACGCAGACGGCATTCACGAGCAAAATGACCAGGCTCACCACACTCATAGCACTTCAAATCAGAACCTCCAGAGCGACCTCGCCCACCTCCACCTCCACCTCCACGACCACCACCCCCACCTCTAGAGTTGTGAGAAAGTTCAACTCTCCAGCCGTTCTTGCCTGTTCATAACAGGAACAAATAGCTAAGGGGAAGATCTTAAAAATAGTGAACATTCACGCAGACTGTTGGAAAATTTAAAGATTTATTGAATTAATGAACCTCACCAGAAATAAATTCATGCTATCCAAGTACTAATATAAATTATGAGACCACAAATCTAAAGGCTTTGTAGAGAATTAAAAAATCAGAAATATAAAGTCTGGAGGTGTATGACAACTTAAAAGTATGGCATGATGGCCTCCACATAAGGCATTCTATAGGGAACATGGACTTTGTACATGAAGGAGTTCTGTTCACAGACTTGTACCTGTGGGTAGCCCAAGGGGTAAGGGTGAACTTGTGTGCATGAGCCCCATCTCAAAGGTTCGATTCCCCCGGAAATCAATTGCAATTTTAAGTGGGAGGCCATGGTGGTGGGTTGTTGTGCTAGTCTCCCTGGGGTTTAGGTTCCATGGATAGGTCCTAAGGGCTCTGCCTTGAGGTGATCCCCAGTCAGAGAGAGAGAGAGAGAGAGAGAATCACTACTGGAACCCCATAAAGTAATTATTAACTGTAAAACCTGCCCTCTCCCAAGCAAGTGTAAAAACTTCCTCCAAAACAGTGGAGGATCCTATACACCATCTTCTCGTACTAAATATGAGGAATTACAAACTATTTTCAGATAGATCTTTAAACCTCCTGGGGTTGGTTATTAATTTTCTATACCAAAAATCTTATATTGAATGCAAATTTATATTCATTAGTTGGTTAATATTAATATCCATATTGTATCCTAATTTTTTATGTATCATTGTATTGCCATATTCACATTACATCACAGTGTTTTGTACTGAAATAAGTGCCCTTGGAAAGAAGTTTTGTTGTTAAATCAAACAGTATCTCATACTGAAATAAGAATCCCGTGGAAATAAGTTTAGAAACAACTAAAAACTAGATAAGCACCATAAAAATCAAGAAAACCTTCTACACGTACCATCTAGCTCACGGATGGCATCCTCAGCATCCCTACGGTCCTCAAAGTCAATAAAAGCATAACCTGGTGGTCTTCGTGCAACCCATACACTGCACAAGGACTCCATAATCTAAGAATAAAATAAAACACAAAATTCCAACTAAATATAACAAGTTTCGCATGAAATTCCAATTAACACATTCCAAACCATGTATAACATCCTTTTTTTTTATAAGTATATAACCTCCTGTTAGTACAATGCATGTTTTCCTAATAATAGGGGCAACTACTCGAGAGCTAGAAAGTAGGTTTTGCCACCCTTTCTAGAACTTCTTTGAATTAGTACCACTCAAATGCTTAAAACCGTATACATATGCCTCACCATATCATGATTTTGAGAAAACAAGTACGAGAAAATGGGGAAAAAGGAGCTTGGAACCATTATAATATATACCAAAGATGAAAAGAATGATAGGCATAGAAAAGGTTTTTAAACCAAAATTATAGTGGTCGACACAATACCTAATCCTGGAAAAAGAGACAATCAACCAAAAGAAATCCCAATATGTCCAATTCAAAAAATCAGATCAAAATACATAGCTTCCATATTAAGTTTTCCAAAAGAAAATGGTTAGGGATAAATAAATTTCTAAGCTTCACATTTCAAGCTTATATTTAGATTATATTCTTTCAGTGAAACAACCACCTTCTTCCTTGAGACATTGCTAGCACTCCTGACAAGCTTAATAAAAAGCAACAAGATGAAACTAAACATTTTGTAGATTAAAAAATAAAAAAATCTTAACATAAAGGAAAAAAATTAGGCAACAGAAAAAGAACCTTAATGATTTTGACATAGGCCATATAGTTATGGCCAAAATTAAGATGGGCCCAACCAAAGGGCAGCTAAATTAACTTACCTACCGATGACATATAATACTCATGATAGCATTTCAATTTCAAAAACATGTAAGAGTATGCACAAATAAAAGGTCCTCTCAATGCTCTAACGCCCACACGGATATTGGCCAAACTGTCTCACGACATTGTGAACCCAGCTCACGTACCACTTTAATGGGCGAACAGCTTGCAGAGCAAGATTGGAGAAATGAACTAAAAAGGCTGCAATAAACCAAAATTGCTAAGAAATAAAATATATAGATAACAGTTGCTTCAAAATTGTTCTACCTTTCTATAACTCCGAATACACGAAATTCATCCTCAAGATCCCTCTCACTAACTCGTGGATCCAAGTTTCCCACATATATGCGAGTCATTTCGCCTACAACAACTGTCAATCACAATGAAAGATATTTATCAAATGAAAAGTGATTCATGCACACTGTTTGAAATAGATGATAATATCCGCCGGTAAAAACTCTAAAACTAACATACAGACAAAAACATCTTCAACATTGGTAACATTCTTCTTTACAATAAGTTTCCCCCATATTCTTCATATCACAAAGATTTTCGGTTCGTTTATTTTGGGGAGAAGCACATAAAAGCACATATATTGAGGTTTTCCAGATGCAGTGATTTACTACCGACTCTCTCAGTTTTCAGGGAAAAAAACTGTTCCAACGCAAAGTTTCTATCGAAACGAACGCAAGAAGAAAGAAAGTTAACAAGACGCATACATACATACAGATCATTAGCAAGAAAAATGACAGAAATATCTGAAATTCTGAACCAGAAGCAGATAGACAAAAAAAGAATAGTTTTACACAAAGAGAGAGATCTGGACCTGAAGTAAACACGGAGAATTTAGAAACCCTAGCAGCAGACGTACAATTACCCCTTTGCTCGTCCTGAACCCTACGCGGCTTGATATTTGGGATTTTATAGCTGACGATATTAACAGAAGAGCCCTGTAAACTTCCTAATTTCCGATTAGGCCCAACATTAAAAAGTTTTTTTACTTTTATTACCAAACCTGTGATCAACGACAGCCGTTTATCTTGATCGCATCGATACATGACAAACGGCAAGACGTTTCTGAACAGAGGCACCCAACTTCAAAAAGAGCACAGGAGATATTGTCCAAGAGCAATGATATGCGACCCGCAATTGGGTCCCTTTGCGTACCGTAAGTATATTTTATTTTATATTTTTTTTAATGATTTATTATTTTTTACAACAATAATAAAAGAGAATATACAGACAAAATATATTTAATTTTTTTAATTAATTATATAAGTTTATGAAACTGCAAAGAGGACCCAATCACAAAGCGCCAAACCATTTCTCATTGTCTAATGGTCTTTAACTCTTATTAAATTGGCTAAAAATCAAATTCAGTAAAAGTTTAGACTTTAAATTTTAATTTAAAACCCATATTGAATTATCTAAAAACCAAATATTTTTATTTTAGTGAACAGTAAACTCAAATAAATTGTTAAAAATAGCCCGTTATCAAACTTGCCAAATCTTTTATTTTATTTATTTATCTTTCTTATTTTTATATTTTTCTTTCCTCTCGCTGGTGTCCTAACTTTTTCCCTCGAAAATCCTTTGATTGGGCCTAAAGAAAAGCTTCAACCCTCAAGCAGCAACTCTTCGACAAAGAGAAAACGCTTTTGTGAAACCAATTCCACACTATCGAAGCACTACCTCACTATCACCAAAAGACTCGTTAGCAAAAGGACCGTCGCCTCGAGGTCTCCTCGACAACCTCACAAAACCCTTTTTCTCTAGCTAATATTCTCCTCCCAACTTACAGGTAATCTCTTTCTCCAAACCCAATCGTACTCTATTTCGCTATTTCGGAAGAGATTCGTGTGTTTTGTATCAAATCCTATACCATATAATATTTTCGTAGCTGGATTGAGTTTTTTATGCAAATCGACCCCTAAATAGTCTTGTTGTTTCGATTTTTTTCATATTTTCACCCTTATTTTTATGGTGTGATAAGGGTACCCCGCCCCCGCGTGGGCGAGGATCACCCCTACCTATTAGTTATACAAGTTTCATGTAGACTAATTAAACTATGTAGGGTAACAATAAAGGGAAATTTATATACAAATGACTATTGTAATTTGGATTCATTAAAGAACATCTGAATTGAGATAGTCATTATCCTTCTTTGATACCTATTTTCTAATTGTTAGAAATACTGTCAAGAAGATTACCTTTAGTAATCTAGGGTGCATATGGAATAGTTTTAGTGATCCGTACATTCTTTTCATGATTTTGTATGCAAGAGTATGACCAAGAAGGACAGAAAAATATCTTCTACTGACCAGAACTAAGTGTTTCATCTACCTTCAGATTTCTATTGCCTGTGCAGTCATTGAAGGCTGCATTTGGTCATGACTTAGAATCATGACTACTATGAAGTAATTAAACTGAATGTAGTATAGCATTAATAAATATTCTAGAAGCAATAGTATAAACCACTGGTGGTAAACAATGAAGCATTAATTGTCATAAATTGCTTAATGGTGATGAAAGTCATAGTGCATAGTATGCGAGCACTTGGTGGTGGCCGGTTAGTAGAAGAGAGGCTAGGGGAGTGTAGAGAGAAACTTGTGATCTGTAATATTCCTCAAAACATAAAAATCTGTCCACATTATATTCTATACAATCTTATTAAATAATCATGTGTTATAAATATTGTTAGCATAAATAGGTTTTAGTTTGTTCGTGCTAAAGTACCATATATGTGATCATAAGATTATAGGTGTTCTTTCGAATCGATCAAATGATGCCAATCATGTCAAGAACTTTCCAAATTGTGGGTATGGTACTTACATGATAAGCACATGCAGAGAAATGATCCAAATATAATAAGACTTGGTTCTCACGTTTCAGTTATTATTGCTAATAAAGCTATGTAGTTTTGAATATAGATCTGAGATCCTCTGTAATTTTTGAGCAATTTGATGGATTTCATTCTCAATACAGAAAAACACATCATATGGTACCGTCCTTTAATATTGTGCCTATAGGAGGATGCCTTTCAACGTAAAAGAAAAGGGCCAGAAATTGAATCAACCATTAAAGAGATGCCTTTCAATGTTAGAATGCAAAAAATGAGACTGATTGCTACCCGCAGCTTGACCATACACGAGTTTAAGTTTGGAAAGTAAATCCAAACCATACACAAACCAACCCACAGTCCAAATACAAAGCATCTTAGAAATTAATCCAACCCATATCTCACTTGGGCTTACATGAAAATTGTTTTTATTTATGTGAGATTCTAGATTTACGTGTGTTTTTACACGTTATTTTATTCTCGGTATTAATTATTTTAATGTATTTTAATAATATTATTAGTCATGTTTTATTTATTTAAGATATTTATTTGAGTTATTAATTAGTTAATATTGAGTTACGCTGCTTTTCTTATTTATTTTAATGATTTAATTATTTTAATGATTGGGAATTTAATTCCTCTATTTTATTTTATGAATTTATTTGATCTGCTTTCGTTATATTAAGTATTGTTTTATTTTTAATATTGTGCTTGGGTTTAATTTATTTATATTGTTGGGGTTTTAAATAATTTATTTTATTGATATTAGATTTTAGTATTTTGACTGGCTTTTATTTAATTTATTCTGTTTTTTTAATTGGATCCATTTTTTCTTCTTTTTCCTTTTTCTCCTTTTTTCTTTTCTTTTTCTTTTCTTTTTTCCCTTTCTTTCCCTACTTTTCCTCCCTCCAGCCCGCGTCAACCCCTGCCTCCTCTCCCTCTCGCCGTTCCTTCTCCCCCATCCAGGACTGCCGCCGGCCACCCACCGGCGACACTGCCCAACTCAACCTCACCCCCACATGCCGGCGAGTTCAACGGCACCGGTGGTGTCCCTTCCGGCTATCCCACCGCCCCTCCACGGCCACAAACCCGAAATGGGTATTTTTACTTCCCTTGCATTTTCCGGCCACCCCTTGGCCTCCGACCACCACCACTAGACTCACCACCTTCCGGCGAGCATTACCCACCATCAGTAACCACCTATCGCCGCCAGTTACCCCTTCTACCCGAAATGGGTCTTAAATGAGTCGTTCTTCGCCATGCCGCTGTCCGGCCACCGTAGGCCTCGCCACCACCACCAAAAGACTCCCCTCGCCCAGCCGGCCATCCCCCTAACTCAGTTTCCCCATACACGGCCTCACCTTCCCGGTACAACTCCAAACTCGAAAATGGGCTTTCACCAATTTTGACCCCGATCCGCCACCTTCCGATGGCTGTGCCGCCACACCACCACCTCCATGAGATTTCTCATCCTTCAAAGTGTACCTCCCTAAATTTTGGTGTCAAACCGAGCATTTTAGCCTAACGTACATGTGACCGCTACAAATGCTGCAGATTGGCGTTGTTCAAGGATTTACGTTTTAACCACTGTAAGTACTTTCGAAATGAGTTTTAAGATTTAAATATATTTTTTGCATCAACAGTTATTGTGTTTGATTATTGTTGCTATGTGTTGGTTGATATTGGTATTTGTTGGTTGATTGGATTAATTAAATGTTAGATAATTGCTGCATGGTTGTCTACATTGTGTATTTATGCGCATGCTCGTGAAAATATTTGGAAATTAGATTTTTGCATGATTTTGGATATTCATGTGTTGAGAATGGAACCTGAGATTTAAATTGAGTTTAACGGATTTTAATGGCTTTGGGCTGAGTCATAATGGGGACGGCGATACATAACGCCCGTTGTGATCAGCATGTATGTGTGGATGACATAATGGGGACAGCGATACTTAACGCTCATTGTGGTCATTAGGTGTGCATTTTATATCGAGAACGGCGATACGTAACGCCCAATATGAAATGAGTGTGTGTGGATCGTAATGGGGACGGCGATACGTAACGCCCATTATGATTTCAGATGTGTGTGTGTAAATCATATCGGGACAGCGATACGTAACGCCCGGTATGATTGGATTTGAGGATATTATTTTATGGAAAATGATGGGTGATTTTATTGGAATTTTATTGTGAATTAAATTGGGATTTTGACAAGTGTGGTTATTTCATTGACTTTAAGGAAGATGATTTTAAGCCTCATGCATATGGTAATTGTTCATGGTTGTTGTTGTGGCATTAATGTATTTCTGTCTTTAGTTTGGTTGGGTTGTACTTACTTGCGATACCATTTTAGCGTCGTAGCTTTTGGATGCAGACTTTGAAGAGGCTGAGTTTGAAGAGACGGCTCCGCCGTTAAGGGGTTATTAATATTAATTATTATTTCAGGAAATTTATTTTTTCATTTTTATAAATATGTATTTGTTTAATTTATATTTTGGATGACTGTATTAAATCTCCTGTTGGAGAGTTTATGTTAAATTGGTTTGTAAAATATTTCTAAAAATTATGATACTTAGTTATTGATTTTATTACCCGCTGTGACCTATATTTTATGTATGTCACGTGTGCACACACACATTTTGACACTTGTCGTTGGGATGTGTGATTCGTGTTGTCATCATTCTGACGCCTCAATTCCTGTGTTATTTTAAGGAGAATTTGGGGGTGTTACAATTTATATATCCATATATTGGTTAGCGTTTTTGCTAGTACGTGTACTCTAAAAGTAAAAATCTTGAACTTGGTCCAGATTAAATTCCATTGAAACTGTACTGCATGTTAAAGATTGTTTATTTTTAGATATAAGATAAGATAAAATGAGATAAAAATAAATAAAATGAATAAAATATTGTTGTAAGATATTTTTTTAAATTAGTTTTGTATGAATATTTGAAAATGGTCTGAAAATTTAAAAAAAATGATTTTTTTATTATATTTTATATGAGGATTTGAAAATATATAATAATGAGTTTGAAATGTGTTTTGAATTTTTAGTCATATCCCCCAAATTAAACAAGACCTTAATTCCAGCTTTGCTTTGCTTTGCTCATCTCGTCTTGCATCTACTGCATGTACTACATGCAGTCCATATTAAATCTCTATCCAGATTTAATTCCAAATGTATTGCATGTACTCATCTTGTCCTCCCTATAGAAATTGTACAGCTTTGCTGCACTACTAACTGGTGTTTTTTTTTTCTTGCACTATTATATAGTTTTGCATTCATTTCATTGTTATATTAGGTATTCAAATACATGCATCTCCATCTTTTTTTCATTTCATTCATTATAATTATAATATGATAAAAGATGGCCGAGTCATTTGATGGAAATTTTCTCTTCACCACCCTCTTATAAAGTGGTGAACCTAAGGAAGACAGCTAAGAGTGTAAATGGTCCAGTCCGATCCAGAAAATTTGTGGATCGGTTCCATTCAGTACAATAATTCTCTCACAATAGACCGGACCGAACTCCTATTTGGTCCATACCAATCCAGTCTAGGGACAATCCGGTCTAGGAGTACCCTATATAATTTAATGGGCTAAATTTAATCTAAAATTTTGCAATGATCATTTTTTTTGCCCAAATTTAATTATTTTAAATCCAATTTACGTATTATCACAAATTTCAGCGAAAATATATATATATAAAAAAAAAACTTACTCTTAAAAAAAATGCAAAAGAAAAATAATCTAAATAAAAAATAGGAAAAAAAAGTCATTAAAAGCCCTAATAAAATAAAAAAGAAATTAACTCTTAAGACTTAAGAGTCCTTAAGAATTAAGAGTTCAAATAAATAAAAAATAATAATCAGTTTTTAAGAATCCTGACTCCTTAAAAGTATACACAGTAGATTCCAAATTTCCTCAATAGTCCAAATAAAATAAAAAAGAAATAAAAATAATTCAAAAATAAAATGGCATTCCACCCATTAATTGGAGCTACACCTTACTGTTTAGCTTCATTCAATATATACTTTTTTTAATTCTTCCATATTTTTGGGCCTTTGGCAGTTGACACATAAATTAATAAAAAAAATATTTAAATTAGTAACAAAATATATAGTTATAACTTATAGTCTATAGACTTAATAAATTAATGCTTATAGTCTTATACTAGAAGTTATAAGTTATAATTAATATTCTATATAATAGACTTATATATTAGTAAATAGTAATAAATTAGTAATAATATATTAAATAATAATAATACATTTATTACTTATATGTTAATATTATAAGAGTCTATATTATATATTAAGTATGTTAATAAACTATAATTAATAAGTAATAATACTATTACATTAGTATATGTAATTATGATACAAAAAATGTGTTAGTATATATTATATATTAAGTATGTTAATAAATTATAACTAATAGTCTAATAACACTATCACATTAGTATATTATATATTTATATGTTAGTAAATAGTGATAAATTAGTAACAATATATTAAATAATAATAATACACTTATTATTTGTATGTTAATATTATAAGTACTCTATATATTAATATGTTAGTATATATTATATATTAAGTATGTTAGTAAAATACAACTAATAATACTATTATATTAGTATATTATATATTTATATGTTAGTAAATAATGATAAATTAATAATAATATATTAAATAATAATAATATATTTATTACTTATAAATTATTACTAATATTCTATATATATATACTATAATTTATATTTTTATACTACAACTAATTAACTACTATAAATTATAATATGTTAATATTATAAGAGTATATATTATATATTAATATGTTAATATATATTATATATTAATATGTTATTATATTAATCTATATTTATATTAATATGATAATTTATATATTATTATTTATATATACATATACATATACATATATATATATATATATATACAGTAGGGGTTTGGTCCGGTCTCGATTTAGGGGAATTCTGGTTTGGTCTAGGGGGAGAATTCCCCTAGATCGGAACCTGATCGAAATTATTTGGTCCATATATAAATTGGACCGGACCAGACCGAATTCCATTCGGTCCGGCCGATTCCGGTTTTGGTTCGGTTCGACTTTTTTACAGTTCTAAAGACAACAATCCATTCGATAACACATACAATAATATTTTAGTCTAAGAACCACATGCACCCTCAGGTGAAAGAACTCCTCCCTCTACAAGACCTATTTGAGGTGGGTCTTTAACCATAGAAGAGGATATATATATATATATATATATATATATATATATTTTTAGCTTGGCTAAACATTAGCACTGATGCTATATGTGAGACTAACCAAAAATTCAATCAAATGTGGGAGCCAACAGGTGAATATTTTAATGAACATAAAAAACCAAAATTCCAATTACGTACAATGGTTCGTTGTCTAGTCGTTGAGCATCTATTTAAAAATACCCAAATAAATTTTGTGCTGTTGTTGTCCAAATAGAGTCATTGCATCCTAGTTGTACCACTGAGCAAGATAAGGTAATAAATAATTTTTTTGTATTTCCTTTTAGCGTTTTACAATAATTTTTCTCTAACATAACTTTGTTGGCTCATTTAAGCTTGAGAAGGCGAAATTGTTGTGATCAGTGTACCAACAAATGACCAAAAAAAAAAACATAAAACAAAAGATGAAGGATTCAAAGAAATCAAGAAAGAAAGACCAAATACCTGCTCAAATCTTTGAGTAAACCTGCAAACCAAGAAAAATATAATAATTGGAAAGAAAAAAAAAAAAGATTGCTAGAGAGCCGAATAAGGAGACAATATTAGAGAAAAATTAGGGTTTTAATGTAAAAAAATAGGACCACAAACATTGGCAATAGAAAATCTCGAGCTCGTGTCACTGGCTTGGGGGAGTTGGAAGGGTAAAAAATCCCTAATAATAACACTTGAGGCACAAAAGTAAGAAATTCTAAATTAAAGCACGTTCTTTCAAAACTAAACCCCAAATGATTCAAAAAAATCCTAGAAAGAAAGGAAATTCGAGCAAGTTCGAGAAAGAAAACCCCAAATTTGCTATAGGAAGAGGAATCTCCTACAACCCTAACCTTTAATCACTCCATGAAGAGAAAATGAGCGAAGATGAGAGTTCGAGATTAGAGAAAATAGAGAGTGAATAGCAACAATGAATAAGGATGAAAAATAGAGAGAGATTTTGAGGGAAGACGATCATTGTTGGCCTGGGCGAAGATGATGAAGACTATCTTCGATTCCCCATGAGAAAAATAGCAACGCGCAAAGGAGGAGAGAGATTTCGAGAAAAGCAGAGTGTGCAAATCGCGCATTTCTTTTATATAAAATACAATAAAATAAGTGATTGAGACATAAATAGTAACACACCAAATATAACAAGTTTGAAAGATTTACTATAGCAGAAGTTTAAAATGAAAATTAAATAGCCATACCAATATAGATGATATTTTAGAGTTAAGTCCAAATTTTAGAGATATAGGAAGTTATAGCCAACCCATGCTAATTCTCTAATGTACATAAAAATTTTGTTATATATAATTCAAACCACCAGCTTATAATTACAAGAGGCTATCAGAAAACGTGCAAAAATGTAGATATAAATTTTAGTTCTCATCTGTTTTGACAACTTTTCTTAATTTGTGTTATCTTATCTTATTTAATTACTATAATTTTTATATAAAATAAAATAAATAATTCAATATCTCTAAATAGAAAAATAAAAACAATATTAAAAAAATATTCTAATAATATTTTATTAAATTTTTAATTTTAATTTTAATTTCAACTTATTTTATCCTTACAACTTTTCACATTCTCCCATAAAATAAATAATTTAATTTTTTTAAATTTTAAAATAATAATAATAATAATAAATATTTTAATAAAATTTTATTCAATTGTCAAATTTAAATATCTCAATTTATTTGATCTCAAATTACCATTTAAACCACACTTTAATAATTTTTTTAAAATAGATTATTAATAATTGGCGTTAATGGAGACGATTAACAATATTAATTACTGTCTTTGTACACAAGCTAGCTAGCTACATCATCATCTGCATGAGAAGTGAGATCGGCAGTAAAATTAAACGCAGACCTACGTTCCATGAGAGCCGAAAATTAAACTCAATTCACTTCGCATCATCCAAACGCAGACCTACGTTCCCTCATTATTGTACCGAGTAAAATTGGCGTCTGAAACCTTTATCAACTCATCTCACGAGGCGAAGTTGGCTGGCATTTATTGTACAATTAAATTCTCAAAAAGCAAAAGAACAAAAAAGAGTTATACGGTCAGAGTATTTATTTTATAAATATTAAAATCATAAATAAAAATCACACTTTATAGATAAAACCTTTTTTTACTTAATTATCAAAAAAATAATTTTTACCAATATTGTAATTTTTTTAAAAAAAAAATTAAAATAGAAAAACTGTCTTAAAAAATAAAATAAAAAATTTTAAAAAAAATTGCCTTGATGGAATCTCTTAAGAGTGGCTCTAATTATTTTTGGTTTATATATATATTTGACAGTTTTAATATTTATTTTTAAAATAAAATTATATAATATTATTAAAAAATATTTAATTAATTATATAATTAAAAAAATTAGTAAAATGTGATTTTTATTTATAATTATAGAACCTAAAATTTCAAGTCTCGTATCTACGTATAGATTTTGATGATAACAAATAAATTCAAGACTCAAGTTCAAGTTGTTTACGCATGAAGAGAACTAAACACATTAAGCATGAGTAAAAAGAAGAACAAGTCTATAAATGAAACTTATAGAGTAATTTTGTACATTTTTTAAAATTTGAACTTGTATTAAGGCTCAAAATTAATATTTTCTCATAAAGTATCAAATTACATTTTTTACATTTGCATAACTTTATTAAAATATTTAATTTCAAAAATTATTATTATTTTTCCACATATGCATAAAGATTTGAATTTGTAAGATAATTGATTGTCATCTTTAACATATGCATGTGTTGTTTAAAAATTTTGAAAGTTGATTGTGTGTTTTTTTGACAAATGCAAAAGATAGATAATTTGTTTGAAAATCTTGAAATGTGGTTGTGTATTTTTTTGCCATATGCAAAAAGAAGATGATTTAGTTTAAAAAATAAATCATACTCATTTTATTATGTATGAAAAGTAAAAGATTATGTTAGATTTATTTAAAAAATGAATGAAATTGTCTTTGACAAATATAAAAATGAGATACCTTTATTTGAATATTTTGAAAAGTGAATAGTACTCTTATTTGACATGTTAACTTTTTGAATATGAAGACTCATTTGCCTATAAATAACTCACTTGAATTTTTTAAAAATTACAACAATAGCTTATATATCTATTACTAAGTTTTACATTATTTTTTCAAAGCCCTCATTCTTCATTCTCTAAGTTTTGTACCTTAATTCTTATTCATTTTGAGAGAGATATAAGTCGTGCTAATTGTTCTTATTTCACTCATTAAGGAGTGTACTCTGATAATCTATTCATTATCAACTCTTTTTTTTGTAAGATGATGCATATAACCCTTGTGTGTGTAGAAGGTGTTCTACATAGGGAATAGTTGAATCACCAAGTGTGAGGTGATTATAGTATAGAGGGTGTTCTACACAGATTTTTTTGTAACGGTGTTGTTCAAAGGTGTAATTGATTTATATCTCCACCTGAAAGAGATTGAATAGTAAATTTGGGATTCTTAAGGGGTAGTTTGAGGCGAGAACGTAAGCAGTAAGACTGAATCTCATTAAAATATTGCGTTCGTTTCTTCTTACTCCTACTTTTTATATTTCCTACTGTTTCATATTCTATTTATATTTTATATTGTATATTTGGTTTATAAGTATTAATTTTTTAATATAACTCAATTTATCTCTCCTCTTATATTAGTTATTTGTGCAATAATAACTATAACATTTTTATTAAAATAATGAAAAATGCTAATATGTCACGATTTTAATTTTATTTTGACTGTATTTTTTTTTTAATAATTAACAAATTTATTTTTAACAATTTGGTGTATTTTTTTCACATTTTATAAAAAATATTGAAGTAGATTAAAAAAAAAAAGGAGAAGTGAATTTTGTATTAATAGTCATGTCTAGAAGCACGCGCTTTAATCAACAGAAAATGTTATTCATCCTACTTGTTAGAATCGCGATGGATCTTTTTTTGTTTTTTGTTTTTTATTATTTTTTTACATAGTTTTTTTCACAATTTAAATAATTTTTTAAAATAGAAAAAGTTATAATATTATTTACAAATACTTATTTAAAAAATATGTTAAAAAATTAAAAAAAGAAAATGAGACCATCAGAATCCCAATAAATGGGATGAGTAACACCGTACTAGATTGATTCATCATTATTTATTCTTTTGGTTTTTTTTTATTAAGGTCCGTTTGAATTTGAAATTAAAATGAAATTAGTTAGGATGGATTTTAAAATTTGAATAAAATATTATTATTATTTTAAAATTTAAAAAAGTAAATTAAAATTTAAAAAAATTATATTAAAAATTATATTTTATATATAAATTTAAAAAAATATAATAAAAAATTAAAATGATTGAGACTCAACTCGTCTTTGAATCTAAATAAGAACTAACTCTTAATTATTGTATATTAGTTATGAAAAATTTTATACATCAAATCATTATTTTATTTTTCCTCATATTATATAAAATATATTATATTTATCATTATTAAATAATTAATCTATCATATAATAAAACAAAAATGAAATAAAGATACGGTGTATAACATTAGCCGTTTAGTTATTTTCGAGCATTATCCAAAGACACGCGAGGATCCCATGCATTCTCCCTCGATCTCCACTCGTGTCTATAAAGACTAAAGAGAGATCATGAGCAAAACTTGACAACACCTTTTTCACTTCAAGTTCAAGTTTATAAAATGAGCTCCAAACCTCACATCGTCATCTTTCCCTTCATGGCTCCTGGCCACACCATTCCTCTACTCGATCTTTCAAAGAAACTAAGCTCCCGAGGCCTTAAAGTAACCATAATAACAACCCCTTCAAACTCTTCCTCTATTCACTCATACATTTGTCAATACTCAAACATCCATCTCAGAAAAATCCCGTTCCCTCATATCCACGAACTTCCTCATGGCTGCGAAAACGTGTCCCAACTTCTGTCTCTGGATCAGCTCCTTCTGTTCCTTCGTGCAACCAAAAAACTTCAATCTCCTTTTGAAGAAACCCTCGAAGATTTGTCCAAGCATCAAGACCCACCCACCTGCGTTATTTCTGATTCATTCTTGGGTTGGACAAACGAGTCTTGTCGCGCTTTTGGCCTCTCCCGACTGGTTTTTCATGGGATGGGTGCATTTGCAATGGCTGTCAAGAAATCTTTATCCATTAACCAGAATCACATGTGCATCAAGTCTGACACAGAACCGTTGGATGTCAAAGGAGTGCGACTTCAGTTTGAGGTCAAAAAGAAAGATTTGCCAAACTCACTGAGGCAGATGGATAGCTGTTTGTCGCAGTTTTTTGTGGAAGCTGAAAAATCTGATTTGGGAAGTTCGGGTGTAATTGTAAACAGCTTTAGCGAGCTAGAAAAAGAGCATATTGCCTCCTTGGAGTCCTTGTATGGGAATGGAACCAGAGCATGGTGTGTTGGTCCGCTGTTTCTACACGATAAAATGGAGAGAGAAAGAACCAGAACAACCCAAAATGGGCAGATCGCATCTTTAGAGAAATGGGCTAATTGGTTGAACCAACGTGAACAAGAAAATTCAGTGATATATGTAGCGTTTGGGTCGCAGGCTGATTTGTCTGGGACCCAACTTGATGAATTGGCATATGGGTTGGAACTATCTGAGATGGATTACATCTTGGTCGTCCGATCAAAGAGTAATTGGGAGCCTCCAAATGGTATTGTTAGTGAAGGCAAGAAAGGGTTGGTTCTGAAAGAGTGGGTTGATCAGAAATGGGTCTTGGCCCATCGGGCCGTAGGTGGGTTTCTAAGCCACTGTGGGTGGAACTCAGTGTTGGAGAGCTTGTCAATGGGGGTTCCGATTTTGGCATGGCCCATGCAAAATGAGCAGCATCTGAATGCCAGATTCTTGATCGAGGAGATTAAGGTAGGAGTAGAGGTTCCGACGGTACATAGCCGTGAGGAAGGGAAGGTTGTGAGGCGTGAAGTGATTTGTGAAGCGGTGAAAGAATTAATGGGAGGAGATGGGAGTGGGAAGATAGCAAGAGAGAAAGCAATTGAGTTGGGGAAATTGGCAAAGATAGCAGTCCAGGTGGGTGGGTCTTCTTACAAAAGCTTGGATGAGCTAATTCACCAATTAAGTCATATCGGTCGGTGATCAAGACCGACAACTATTAAATTAGGAATTAAATATCTCCTAGCTACGTTTGTTTTTCAAACTTCTAAGAAATAATGAGTATCTATTTAATATTTGATTTTCTGGCACTTTTCTTTTTACATTTACAAAAGTGATTGCATTAATGATATGTAAAAGAGAAATGATATTTACAATTCTAAATTTTGTGATCGTTACCTAAACATTTTGAAAATAATAAAAATAAAATATGGGACACTTTTTTTTTTAAGCGGTGTTTACACAATTTACAATTATACGTAGAATTACTCTTTAATTTTTCTTTTTTTATTGGGAGGACACAGGCCATCGAGATTATTTAAAAAGAGAACATAAATTCCAAAATGGTTGACAACTACGACTACGACTACAACTACAACTACTTTACAAGTAGTTTACAACTCATATTTTTTTGGATAGATACTACCCTTCAATTTAAATAGAGTAGTAAATTAGTTTTAGACTAATTTTGTAAGCTTAGTATTTTTCATTTAGTAAACAACCGGTGCGCTTAAGAAAAAATTGGTCAGGTTCTGCTTTGCCTTAAAACCAAAATTATTTTAGGTATTTTTAAGATTGGTCGTTAAATACTCTTAATGGTTTTCTCCCTAATTTGGTTAATAGATCGTTACACACGCCATCGTGACATATATGCCATTGACCAAAAATTTATAAGCAGATATTTTAAACAAGTATTCTATAGTTTAAAAATGTTTATTATTTAAAATTAAAATAATATCTAAAAAAATTCAAAAGGGTTAATGGACCCATACAATAGTGGTAGGAGGAAGAAGAGGCGGAGTCTTTGATGAGGGGCCGAGGACATGTTGGCAAGAACGCTTAGAACGGGCCTTTTAGTGACGAGATATGGGCTTGACTTTGGCCCATATTTTCAGGCACCAATATCTCCAGGCGCAGGGCCTCGATCTTTTTTTTTTTTTTTGTTTTTTTCCTCGGCTGGTCCCAAATATATATTGATTTGCATTTCTTCTCTCGTACTGCACAACTACTGGCAGTACTGCAGCTGCATGGTCCCAAATATATATATATATATATATATAGAATTTTTAATTGAAATGGTCCCAACACTTTAGAGGCCTTATACATACATACTATATATTATATATTATATATATATCACTAGTCCCCCTTGTAAGCAGATTATTTGAAGTATAGCAGCCCTTCTTTTACATGCAGAATAACATCATTTGCAAGAGACATTTCATCTCTTCCGTCAAAAATTCATCTGCCTACTTTTCCTCTCTTTTATCTCTCCTGTCTCTTTCACATCGCCGCCCGCTTGACATACTCACATGAGCCACGCTAGTTCGCCACATGTAGCAAGCACATGAAACCACGGTGAGAAAGAGAGAATTAGCAAAACAGATTGATCACCCAGATGGTTTTTTTTGAAGAACAATATTATTTGTGCAAACCCTTTTGAGTTTGTTACAAAACATGAACTGCGCCTTCTAATAAGGGTGATCATTTAAAATTTAATTTGAATAGTTGAGTCCTTGAAGACCAACAACAGTAGTATGCACAAATCGTTCTAAAACTTATGATAATATATATATATTGCTTTATGACGTCATAATTATGAAATAAATTCTGAAATATTGCAAAAACAGGAAGTCCAGCTTCTTTTTTTTTTTTTTTTAAATATATATCAAAATACACTATCAAAACTTTTTTTTTAATTTTAATTTTATCTATTCATTTTTACAATACATCATCTATCAGTTAATCTATTTTTTCTCTATATTATTTAAATATTATATTTTTTAATTATATTTATTTATTTCAATTATTTTTTTAACTATCAATAATATCTTTTAATCTTTTAATATTTATAATATCTTTGCATATACAATATCATATAATTTTTTCTTTCTATTCTACACATGAACGCATGAAAAGTACACCGCATGTTAAAAAAATAAAAATAAAAATAAAACAGAGAAAACTAATGCAAAAGGAGACATGAAAACTACATCAAATAGAAATTGCACACAACAGGAAAAAAAAAAAAACCAAATAATAATATTCCGACTATACACCATAATAATTAATTGTTAAAAACTACAAAGTAATTGCATATAATATCGTTTCAATTAATCATCGCTTGTCCAATAACGTGACAATGAGTAGTACGTACACATACATATATAATATATTTTATAATATGATTGTCAATTTTTTTCAAGAATACATTTTACATAGACTTATATGTAATCAGTTATTTATTATGAATATGAGTATTTTTAATCCAAATGAGTATATTTTCATCTCAACTATTTGTCACGATAATTAGTTTTTTTTTTTCTTGTAATTGAATATTAATGAAAGCATACTTTGAAAGCATATTAATAGAATAAAACATTACAACATATAATTAAAATCAAACGCGTTACTTTGACCTTAACTATCAGGTTGTAGTAAAGTTTGGTGGAAGTATATGGTTCCAACTTTGTTTTCAATGGCTGGTGTCATCATGACCAGCTTTTCTTGTTTTTTTTTTTTATCCCAAAGAAGTGGAATTGGCAAAGTGCGACGCGTCAACCTTTTAGAATGGTTACCTACACAACTAGTTAAATAAAGAAAATTTTATAAATTAATATAATTTTATAAAAATTATTAGATTTATTTTATAATTTAATATATTATATTAAGTTATATTAATTTATAAATTTATTTCTATATATATATATTTTTATGTTTAAAGTATTTTTTTTATTTTTATTTTTTTGAACTGAATATTTATATTGCTTTCCTAATTAATATATATCATGTCAATATCAAAGATGCTGGGCCTGCCATTATATATCTCTTTAAAGAAAAAGCTGATTAATATGATCTGTAAGATTCTACATTAAAAAAAATATATATATGTATAAGATCCATACACAATGCGCGGATGGTGACAGATGGAAGTGTGCATTGACAATTTGACATGGATCCAAGCTGGCATGCGTTAGCTTATAAGTGGGTGATTAATATTTGACACGATGTTTTGTACAGCATCATAAATTACATATCAAAACATAAAAAATCCTTCCCATCCCATCGAAAGTGATAGCTAGTCAGCAAGCTGCTCTATGATCGCATGCACTAATTATATATACATATATTAAAAAATATATATAAATATATGAAAAAATCTATTCATCTTCTTAATATTTATATAATCTTTACACACTACATATTATTTTATCTTATTTTTAATTAAATATTAAATATATAAATAATAAATAAAAAATTAAATTAATTTAAAAAGAACAAATTCAAAAAAAATATATTAAAAAATTTTTAAAAATAAAAAATAAATAAAAAATAATAGTGTGTGAAAGTTAGAAGGTTATGTAAAAGTGCTCATAAATACATATATATTTTTACAACATTTTATTTAATAATATTTCAAAATACTAATATTTTTATAAAATAAATTATAAAACTGACAATAAAATAAATTATAAAACTGACAATATTTTATAAAAAATAATAAAATATATACTGTGAAATATATTATTAAATGTATTGTATAGATATTATTACTCTAAAATTCCGTTCATACTTGAAGACGAGAGGAACTCATTTTAAACTCATTATTATTATTTTTTATATTTTTATATAAAGTATAAGTTTTAATATAATTTTTTTAAATTTTAATATAGTTTTTTTAATTTTTAAACTAATTTTTTCAAATTTTAAAATAATAATTATATTAAAATATTAATGCATATCAGAATCTTAATTAATTATTTAGCTTAATAAATTTTTTCCGTAGTGCATGCGCATTACGACAATCGCTAGCTTATATTCATAATTCAATCTCTAAAATCATTCCAAAAAACAAAAAAAAAACAAAAAAAAAAAATTTGGGAATGAAGGTTTTGGCCATATTAGAAGGAAAAAAAGGATTAAAAAATATTATAATTTATTTAATACTCGAGGGAATGTACAATAAGATTGGTCAAAACTTGGTTGGTATTGAGGGAAATGCTACTCACCGTTAATTTGATATCAACTCAAATCTCACGGCATTAATTTATAAATGGAAATAAAAAAAAAAACTCAAAACCCTTTTATTCAACGACGTGTCCCATGTGAAAAATGAAGATCAGTGGCATTGCATTTGCTGCACGTCAGGGAGAGATTTATTCCTTTGAATTTTTAGGTTCTTCTCGAAGGGATACTACGTAGATCATTTTTCTTTGAATTTTTTAGGTTCTTTAACGTTGGTGATCATGATGAAGACGAGGATAAATAGGCTTTAGGTCCAAATTGGATTCAAGAGTAAGTTTATCTCATTTTAATTTATTTTAAATTCATTTTTATATATTTTTAAATCTACATATAAAATATAATAAATAATTCAATATTTTTAAATTTCAATTTAATTTTTTCAAATTTTAACATAATAATAATATTAAAAAATTAATTAAAAAAATCAAATTTGAATTCAACTTTTTTAGATGTCTGTGGATTGATTAAGAATTTAAGAGCATAAACCACATTTTTGCGCCGATTTTTGTTTTGTTTTTTCGGCCGGAGGAACAAATCAAGCAAGCATGCTCGGCTTGAGGTTGACTAATTGAGTTCCAAAAATTATATTTAAAAATGAATAAAAACATAGATGGTAATAATATAATTTTTTGCGTCACATTAAAATATCCTGACCAAACACTCTTTAAAAGTACATACAATTATCCACTTTTATACAAAAAAGCACTCCTTTATTTTCAACTTTTTCCCACAAGAAAATACAAATATTTACAAAATTAATATCAATACTTTTATATTTTGATATATAGAAGATGTTGGTAATGGGTCATATCCATGATCATGTTGCATCCATTATGTACGTTCAATTATCAGTACGTATTATCTTTTTAATTATGTTCGTCCCTAAATGATCTTCTTGGTGATAGTCCAATATTAATATTTCTTCCTTGTTTAACAAAAGATCATCAGATAATAATATTGTCCTCTTTAATTTGTTTAATTTGATAAAAATAATAACGTTTACGAGATACTTAGGTCTGGTTTGTTTTCATAGATAAAATGAGATAAAAGTAAAAAATTAAAAAATATATTATTATAATATATATTTTTTGTTGCCCAGATGACTAACACAAGAGGGGGGGTGAATTGGGTTATATTAAAAAATTAATACTTATAAACTAAATATACAATATAAAATATAACCAAAATATAAAGCAGTAGGAAATATAAAGAGTAGGGTAAGAGAAAGCAAACTCAGTATTTTTACGAGGTTCAGCCCCACTGCCTACGTCCTCGCCTCAAGCTACCCCTTGAGGATTCCCAAATCCACTATTCAATCTCTTTTAGGTGGAGATAGAAACCTATTACACCTTTAAGCAGCACCGCTCCAAAGATTCCGTGTAGAACACCCTCTACACTTCCAATCACCTCACACTTGGTGATTCAACTATTCCCTGTGTAGAACACCTTCTACACACACAAGGGTTATACACACCCTCTTACTTCCAATCACCTCACACTTGGTGATTTAACTATTCCCCGTGTAGAACACCTTCTACACACACAAGGGTTATACACACCCTCTTACTGATACAAGAATTGATAGTGGGTAGGCTATCAGAAAACACTCCTCAATGAGTGAAATAAGAACAATACAGCACAAACTATATCTCTCTCAACAAGAACAAGAATTAAGGCTCAAAACTTTAGAAAAGAGAGAATGAGAGCTTTGAAAGAATGATGCAAAATTTAGCAATAGATGTGTAAGCTCTTGTTGTGAATTTTGCAAAACTCAAGTGAGCTATTTATAGGCAAATGATTTTTCAATTTCAAATTTGAAAAGATTCCCATATCAAAAACATCATCATTTACTTTTCAAAAATTTCAAATCTAATATTTTTACTTTTTGCATGTGACAAAAGGAGCACACTTTACTTTTCAAAAATTCAAATAAAAACATTTCCTTTTTGCATTTGTCAAAGACAACTCCATTCATTTTTCAAAGAAATCAAACCTAATCTTTTATTTTTCATACAAGACAAAATGAGCATGATTTATTTTTTCAAACCAAATCATCTTCTTTTTGCATATGTCAAAAAAACACACAACCACCCTTTAAGATTTTCAAACAAATCATCTATCTTTTATATTTGTCAAAAAAACACACAACCACCCTTTAAGATTCTCAAACAAAATCATCTACCTTTTGCATTAGTCAAAAAAAAACACACCACCTCCCTTCAAGACTTTCAAACAAAATATGCACATGTCAAATATGATAATCAATCATCTTATAAAATCAAGTTTTTATAAAAAAAAATATAATTTTCGAAATTATTTTGTTTGATGGTGTTATGCACATGTGAAAAACATAATTTTCAAAACTAAGACATTTAAAAATGTCTTGCATATGTGGAAAAAGTAATTTGATGTTTTATGAGAAAAAAGAGTAATTTGGAGCCTTAATCCAATTTCTAATTTTATCAAGAGATGTACAAAAATAATCTATGAGCTTCATTTGTAGACTTGATATCTTTCTTGCTCATGATTGATTTCTTGATGTGTTTAGCTCCCTTCATGCATAGACAACTTGAGCTTGAGTTTTCAATATTATTTGTTATCATCAAAATTTATACGTAAATACGAGACTTGAAACCTTGGGTTCAACAATCTCCCCCTTTTTGATGATGACAAATACTTAGTAGAAATCTGCGACCTGCAGTAATACTTAAGCTCCCCCTGAAAATATGCGTTAGTATTTCAAGAAAAATATAAACATGATTCTAGCATATATAACAGGGTAGTATAATACTAGTATAAGACTTCTCCCCCTTTTGGCATCATTAAAAAGGAATCATAATTAGATCAATAAGATATATTCCTGCAATAACCAATAGACAAATAAAACGCTGCGTTAGTAGAGACTGTAGAAATTAGAACCACCCGTGTCCGACAAAAGTTGCAAACGTTGAAGCCAAATTTTATCATCTCGGTGCGGAAGAAGATTTAAATCTGCTTGATGTTATTGACGAATTAGATGTTTCGGAGATTTGAAGATGAATAATTAAAATTATTCGTGTCCGACAAAGACAGCAAAAGCTGCAGGCCTAGCTCTGGCAATGCGGTGCGGAGCTATGCATGTCCGACAAAACCTGCAAATATTGGAAGTCTAACTCTGGCAATTCGGTGCGGAGCCACGTGTATCTGACAAAACCTGTAAAGGTTGGAGGTCTAGCTCTAGCAGTCGGTGCGAAAGCAGATCAATCGCCTGATGTTGTTGAAAAACGAGTTTGAAGGCTCTGAGTTTCTATAAAAAAAAATCATTTTCACCTATCGGATAAAAAAAAACATTGCTTCTTGACCTAAGTTCTGTTTCTCCATAACGATAGAATGGCCGAACAATTCTCTTCCACTAATGTTCCAGACTTGAATCAGGAACCCTTGACGCATCAACCATCAATCTTCTCTCCTAAGGCCGTCAATGCCATGATAGGAGCAGAGAACCGTTTTTCTAGTAAGAAAACTTTTGACAATGTGTGTCCAGCATATCTTATATTTCTTTTGACTAATAAGATTTGAAGAGACAATAGTTTGTCTTGTTCTTTATGCTATCTCTATAAAATCAGTTTTAAAGTTCATCCGATTTGCATCAAATCTTATTCTCATCTCTATAACTCATCTGCATTCCTTCAATATTCTCGCTTTAAGTTTTCAATTCTTTTCTCAATGGCTCATTCTTCTAACATTCCTCTAGATGCATCTATGAGGTATTCTACATCTCAATCTCATGTCCTTTCTGCAGCTACCATTGGCGCCATGTTGCAGCAAGAGAACAATAGTTTGGCTAATAAGCCAGACTCCGATGCTATCTACGACTTGGTGAGTCTCGGGACTCGCTACTCATCCTCTATTGTCGCTTTTTCCCAGCGGCTACAAGTCAAAAATCATGAGGTTGAAAAGCTTAAAGAACAAATTGTTGTACTTCAACGAATTGTTCAAGAGTCTCACACAAGGGAAGGAATCCTTCGGCAGAAGAATAAAAAGTTGAAATCTCTATTGGATTCTTCATTCCGCTTGCCAGTTCCCATGGATAGGGATGATATGATATTGTATGAAGAGAATGAGCGTCTCAAACATGAGGCTAAGAACCTCAAGTTTATGTAGGTCATTTAAGATAATGAAATAAAAGTATCTAGCAGATATCCATGGCATGCATCATTCCTATTTCTCTTCTAATCATGCATAGTCTATCTTCTGGTAGGGGTTTTGTGAAAATGTCTGCCAATTGATCGTGTGTACTAGTGAATTCTAATACAATATCGCCCTTTTGCACATGATCTCTAAGAAAATGATATCTAATTTCAATATGTTTGGTCCGAGAATGTTGTATTGGATTCTTTGAAAGATTTATAGCACTTGTATTATCACATTTGATTGGAATGTGATTGTACATAAGTTTAAAATCCTCAAGTTATTGCTTCATGTAAAGAACTTGGGCACAACAACTACCCGTAGCAACATATTCTGCCTCAGCAGTAGATAGTGCAACAGAATTTTGTTTTTTACTAAACCAGTAAACTAGTGCATGACCTAAGAAATGACATGTTCTACTAAAACTTTTTCGATCATCTTTGCAACTAGTATAATCGGTACCTGAATAACTAATAAGATCGAAAGAAGTGTGTTTAGGATACCATAACTCTAAGTCAATGGTACATGCAAAATATCTAAAAATCCGCTTGACTGCAATCAAATGAGATTGTTTCGGAAATGATTGAAAACGTGCACATAAACATACATTGAACATAATATCAAGTCTACTAGTTATCAAATATAATAAACTACCAATCATACCTCGATATACCTTTGAGTCAACTGGCTTACCGCTTTCATCTTTATCAAGTTTAGTGGTTGGACTCATTGATGTTCCAATTACTTGATTTGCAATCCGAGAAAGAAATTAAGTTCTCTCATTATGCTTATTTCAAATTCTTTCTGCATATTCTTAACAAAATCTTGACACATATTTTCATTAGTAGCACCAAATATTATATTATCTACATAAATTTGAACTAGAAGAATATCATTCTATTCATATTTGATTAAAAGAGTTATATCGATCTTTCCTCTTGAAAAACCTTTAAAAAAAAATTTAAGAAAACACTTTTAACAACCATTTGAAAAAATTTGAAATCTTTATAACAAGCATATGCAAGTAGCATTCGAATAACTTCTAATCTTGTGACTGGTGCATATGTCTCATCATAATCGATTTCTTCCTCTTGATTGAAACCTTGGGCTACAAGTCGAGCCTTGTTTCTAGTGATGATTTTAGACTCATCTTTCTTATTTCTAAAAACCCATTTTGTTCCAATAACAGCATAATTTTTAGGTCTAGGAACAAATGCCCATACATTATTTCTTTCAAATTGATTTAACTCTTATTGCATAACTAGAATCCATGATTTATCAATAAGTACTTCATCAATATTTTGGATTTAATTTGAGATAGAAAAACAGTGTGATTATAAATATTTTTAAGAGACGATCAAGTACTTACATATCGTGAAGGTTCTTCTAGAATTTGTTCTACTGGATGATCTTTCACATATTTTCACTGTTTGGTTGCATCTTGTACTAAGTCTTGATGATCTTTCTTTCTATTTCCACGATCTTCCCTTTTGAATTGTCTCCAAATATCATGCATCCTTCTTCTTTAGAAGTGAAGTCAATGAATTTAGTTTTGTCTCATGTCATGTATCTCGAGCATCCGTTGTCTAAAAACCATTTACTTTTACCTGTAGACGACTTCATGCATACCTACAAAAGCAATTAAAAAAAATTCTTGGTACCCAAGTTCTTTGGGTCCTTTATTTATTAGTATTAGAATAAATAAAATTTTTAGGTACCCATATGGCCCTAATAGTCATTGTATGTTTTCTTCTAATAGGACAAGCAAAATAATTATGACCATTGCTATTACAAAAATTACAAATAGCATGTGACATATATGAATAACTTGAGTGATTATAATAGTATCCTTTTTTAACAAAATTATTTTTATGAAAAGAATTTTGAATATTGGACTTTGATGTAGAAGGATTATCAAAGAAGTTGTTATAAGGTTTGTATTTTTGTTTTGGCATATCCCAAGCCTGCCTTATCAAAAACACATTTTTGACTACCAAGAAGTTTTTCAAAATTTCTTTTTCCATTCGTAAAGTTTTCAATAATATTTTCTAAATCAGTTTTCTTTTTCTTCAACTCAAAATTTTCATCTTTCAAAACAATATTTTCTTTTCTTAAAATATCAATTTCGTTTGTTAAAGAAGAATTTTTCTTTTTCAAAACAGTATACTTGATACCCAATTTTTCAAATTCCTCATATACCTCTTCTAAAACATTTTGCAATTCTTCATATGAAGGATCTTCAATATTATCAAGATTTGTTACCTCAATGTCATCTTTAGCCATAAGACAAAGATTTGCTGATTCTCCATTGCTTGCTTCACTATCTGAGCTACTTGAATCATCATCCCACGTAGCTTTCATTGCCTTTTTGCCTTTGTTTCGATCTCTCTTTAGCAGAGGACAATCTGGCTTGATATGACCAGGTTTATTGCATTTATAACAAATTAAAGTGTCATTTTTACCTGAATCTTTCTTGGAAAACTTATTGAAGGATTTCCTTGGAGGAGTTTTATTTTTCTTTAAGAACCTCTGAATTCTTCTTGTTATCATCGCAACTTCTTCATCTTTGTCGTCATTTTCCTCATTTTCATCACTTTCACTTTCATGCGGAACAGCTTTAAGTGCCAAGCTCTTCTTTGACTTTCCTTCTTCTTCTCCTCTTTTCAATGTGTACTCATGGGTGATAAGTGACCCGATGAGTTCATTCACTTCGAGCTTCTTGAGGTCTCTAGCTTCAAGAATCGCTGTCACTTTTGATTCCCAACGTTTTGGTAGAGAGTTGAGAATTTTTCTTACTATCTCCACTTTGGAATAAACTTTGCCAAGAGCTGTCAAGCTATTTATGATGTTAGTAAAACGAGTGTACATACTAGAAATAGATTCATCATCATTCATCTTAAACATTTCATATTCATGAGTAAGAATATAAATTTTTGATTTCTTGACTTGAGAAGTTCCTTCATAAGTAACTTCCAAGTTATCCCAAATTTCCTTTGCTGTAGCACAAGTCATTACTCTATTAAATTCATTACCATTGAGAGCATTATATAATAAATTCATAGCAGTTAAATTCAAAGTATAAAGTCTATCGTCTTCACGATTAAACTCTTCTTCTTCCTTTTTGACCTTTACTCCATCAACTACTTTTGTTGGAATATAAGGTCCATTTACAATACATTTCCAGATTTCTCGACCTTGAGCCTGAAGGAATATTCTCATTCTAACTTTCCAAAATGAGTAATTGTCTCCACAAAAGAGTGGAGGCCGACTGCTAGATTGACCTTCACCAAATGAAGCTGCAATGTTAGCCATAAGATCTTAACTCAAAAGATAGTTAATCTTATAATAGAGCTCTTGCTCTGATACCACTTGTTGCCCACATGACTAACACAAGAGGGGGGGTGAATTGGGTTATATTAAAAAATTAATACTTATAAACTAAATATACAATATAAAATATAACCAAAATATAAAGCAGTAGGAAATATAAAGAGTAGGGTAAGAGAAAGCAAACTCAGTATTTTTACGAGGTTCAGCCCCACTGCCTACGTCCTCGCCTCAAGCTACCCCTTGAGGATTCCCAAATCCACTATTCAATCTCCTTTAGGTGGAGATAGAAACCTATTACACCTTTGAGCAGCACCGCTCCAAAGATTCCGTGTAGAACACCCTCTACACTTCCAATCACCTCACACTTGGTGATTCAACTATTCCCTGTGTAGAACACCTTCTACACACACAAGGGTTATACACACCCTCTTACTTCCAATCACCTCACACTTGGTGATTTAACTATTCCCCGTGTAGAACACCTTCTACACACACAAGGGTTATACACACCCTCTTACTGATACAAGAATTGATAGTGGGTAGGCTATCAGAAAACACTCCTCAATGAGTGAAATAAGAACAATACAGCACAAACTATATCTCTCTCAACAAGAACAAGAATTAAGGCTCAAAACTTTAGAAAAGAGAGAATGAGAGCTTTGAAAGAATGATGCAAAATTTAGCAATAGATGTGTAAGCTCTTGTTGTGAATTTTGCAAAACTCAAGTGAGCTATTTATAGGCAAATGATTTTTCAATTTCAAATTTGAAAAGATTCCCATATCAAAAACATCATCATTTACTTTTCAAAAATTTCAAATCTAATATTTTTACTTTTTGCATGTGACAAAAGGAGCACACTTTACTTTTCAAAAATTCAAATAAAAACATTTCCTTTTTGCATTTGTCAAAGACAACTCCATTCATTTTTCAAAGAAATCAAACCTAATCTTTTAATTTTCATACAAGACAAAATGAGCATGATTTATTTTTTCAAACCAAATCATCTTCTTTTTGCATATGTCAAAAAAACACACAACCACCCTTTAAGATTTTCAAACAAATCATCTATCTTTTATATTTGTCAAAAAAACACACAACCACCCTTTAAGATTCTCAAACAAAATCATCTACCTTTTGCATTAGTAAAAAAAAAACACACCACCTCCCTTCAAGACTTTCAAACAAAATATGCACATGTCAAATATGATAATCAATCATCTTATAAAATCAAGTTTTTATAAAAAAAAATATAATTTTCGAAATTATTTTGTTTGATGGTGTTATGCACATGTGAAAAACATAATTTTCAAAACTAAGACATTTAAAAATGTCTTGCATATGTGGAAAAAGTAATTTGATGTTTTATGAGAAAAAAGAGTAATTTGGAGCCTTAATCCAATTTCTAATTTTATCAAGAGATGTACAAAAATAATCTATGAGCTTCATTTGTAGACTTGATATCTTTCTTGCTCATGATTGATTTCTTGATGTGTTTAGCTCCCTTCATGCATAGACAACTTGAGCTTGAGTTTTCAATATTATTTGTTATCATCAAAATTTATACGTAAATACGAGACTTGAAACCTTGGGTTCAACATTTTTAATATTAGTTTTATTTTATTTATTTTATATTGTATGCAAATTTTAAAAAATAATAAAATAAAATAAAATTATTTGTGAAAATAAACTAATAATTAAACTTCTCATATCACGTGTGGATAAATTGGATCGGGACGATGAGTCGGATGCAATTAATGGACTAGCTAAGCTGAAAAGGACCCGCCATCAAGACTTACATTTTCTAAGTCTTATGAATATCATCTCATGCATTTCGTAACTATTTTAGAATACGACAATTAGTAAAAAGACTAAAATACATAGACAATTTTTCAAAACTTCAAATCACTTTCATTTTTGCCAATCATATATTAAAACACTTGGTTCGAAATTCACTCCACCAAATGTATTATAATATATATATATATATTTGATTTTTTGGACCAAAAGAGTAATTAAATAACCACTACTCACTAGCCAACTTTAAAACTAATTAATTATTAGAATGATTAATTAGCCTCCCTAATAAGGTACGACTACGCCTCTACTTAAATAAAACATTTTAAACAATAAGAATAAAAAGAAAACGCTATCTTAATTAATTGAGTTTACAAAGGTTCCAAATTTCCTTTCCAATTTAGTATTGAAACATTCTGATATTTTCTTTTTCTAGAAGGGAATAAACAAATCCTGACCAACCAAACCAAACAAGAATCAAACAATGGCGATGGGGAAATTACTTGGTGCTTTTAAGGAGATAATCTGGGCGTTAAAAATAAACCACGTCACACTCGCATCCAACCCAAGCCAACTAAGAAGTAACCTCCATTCAGCAATATTTTGTCCTTGTCCATTTGAGAGAGGGAGAGAGAGATGGCAGTTTCAGGCCAAGACTTCGACGTGATTATCGTCGGCGCAGGCATTATGGGGAGCTGCACAGCTTATCAAGTGGCCAAAAGGGGTCACAAAACTCTCCTAATCGAGCAATTTGATTTCTTGCACCAACGAGGGTCGTCTCACGGCGAGTCTCGCACCATACGCGCAACCTACCCTGAGGACTATTACTACGATATGGTTATGGAGTCCTACAAACTCTGGGAGGAGGCCGAGTCCGAAATCGGTTACAAGGTCTATTTCAAGGCCCGACATCTCGACATGGGTGCGTCCGACGACAAGTCCCTCCATGGCATCATAGACACTTGCATCAAACACTCCGTCCCACACGAAGTTCTCGGCCCCCAACTGCTCGCCGAAAAGTTTTCCGGCTTGTTCAATATCCCGGAGAATTGCGTCGGAGTGTCTAATAAATATGGAGGGGTTATAAAGCCCACGAAGGCAGTATCCATGTTCCAAACACTAGCGCTTCAAAAGGGTGCTGTTCTTAGGGACTGCATGGAAGTGGAAGATATCAGAAAAGACGGAACTGTCAAAGGGGGAATATGGGTTTACACAAGCAATGGTGAAAAGTTTTGGGGCAAAAAATGCGTGGTGACAGTTGGGGCTTGGACGAGAAAGTTAGTTAAAAGGGTTATCGGAATTGAGCTGCCTATACAACCATTGGAGACTACCGTGTGTTATTGGAGAATTAAGCAGGGGCATGAGGTTAAGTATAAGATCGGAGGAGATTTTCCGACGTTTGCGTATTATGGGGAGCCTTATATATACGGGACGCCGTCGCTGGAGTTTCCCGGGTTGATCAAGGTGGCGGTGCATGGTGGTTATCCATGCGATCAGGACAAGAGGCCATGGGGGCCAGGAATGGCGTTGGGTTCCTTGAAACAATGGATTGAGGAGAAGTTGGCAGGGCTAGTTGATTCGGCGGCAGGGCCGGCGGCGACGCAATTGTGCATGTATTCTATGACGCCGGACGAGGATTTTGTGATCGATTTCTTGGGCGGAGAGTTCGGGAAGGATGTTGTGATCGGAGGTGGGTTTTCGGGGCATGGGTTCAAGATGGGCCCGGTGGTGGGAAGGATATTGGCTGACCTTGTGCTTGGTGGAGAGGCAAAAGGAGTGGAGCTAAAGCACTTTAGGATGGGAAGGTTTGAGGAGAATCCTAAAGGGAATGTCAAGAATTTTTTAAGTTCGAAAGTCTAATCTCCAGTCGCTTGTTTCAGTACCACCCAGTGAATAATTAATAAGAGTAGTGACAGTGTACAACCTTTTCCTACTCATTTATAATTTTTAGTGTATTTAATTTTTTTTCATATTTTTTAAAGTATTTTTTTTAATATTCTTAATCATTAAATAAAATTATAAATTAAATACAAAAAAAAATTATAAAATAATTGTAGGTCTATCATTTATTCTGAATTAATAAATACACCCGTTTTCTCAACTGACTTGTGGCCATTGACCTCTTTTAGTCTTGCTCTGCTGTATCTATTATATGGGTGCTGCTAGGGACAAGCGGTTGGTGTACCCAAAGTGATGTAGAGATGTTTGTTTGTTTTATTAAAAGAAAAATAAAAAATAAAAAATAAAAATGAAAGAAGAAGAGTGTTGACGTTGATCTCCACTCCACTACCCTTTTTTTCTATTTTTCTTTTACATTTCAGATTCTCATCCTTTGCCCTCCAGTCGAGTTTAGTCCCTTCTGCAGATCGTACCATAAGCCCATTGAAAATTTCATTTCTTTTATCAACTACTGCAGAAGAACGTTTGGATATAGTCAAATTCATTGAAAGTTTCATTTGTTGCAGAAGTAAAATATTAATATAATTTGATTTGTTGCTTCGTTTGGATCATATGGCGTGAGGTTTTCTTGTACAACTGATTGTATTTTCTATGTTTTGAAAAATTTGAGATGATGTTTACATTTCTTGTAAAAAAAAATTCCATCCCAGTTTGTGTTTCTCAGCACCATAGGTTTTATCTCTAGAAACAAATAGAATTTTATGGTCTTAAGTTTTTGTATGAGATTCCAGATAAGAAGATGAAAATTAAAAAGAGAGAATAATGAAGACGAAGAATAGTAAAATAAGATTAGTTTAAATTAAGAGACGATATGAATTAATATGAGTTAAGTTTATTTTTTAATATTATTATTATTTTAGAATTTGAAAAAATTAAATTGAGATTTAAAAATAGTGTATTAAAATTTGAAAAATATGTATTGAAATTTATATTTTGTATAAAAAATTAAAAAATATAATAATAAAATAAAAATGATTTAAAATAAGTTTAACTTAATCTTTATTCTAAATGGGGCCTAAGAAAATTCATAAAGTGAAGAATTAAAGGCAAAAAACTACACATGCGATGGAAACAATAAATGAGCTTTCAGTTAATGGGGCCATGCCTGACAGGTGCACAATGAGTTTGTAAAATTTGTTTGCATTTAGACTTTTCCCTATTTTATAAGAGTAGTGATATGCTTACATTTTATTTACCACTTATTTATCATTTTAAGCGTATTTATTGTTTTATTAATTCTTTAAAAATATTTTTTTAATGTCTTTAATTATTAAGAAAAAATTTCAAAAATATAGAATTTTATTAATAATCACTTTGTTAATCATTAAATAAAAAAAAATTAAAAATTGATAAAAAAAAATTATAAAACGGTGATGAATGAATGATAAAACTATCATTATTATGCTTAATGAGTAATGTTAAGAATTTTGTTTCTTACTAACTTTTATTTTTTATATTTTTTTTACATAAATTTTTTTTAACATCTTAAATTTTTTTTAAAAATATAAAAAAATCACAATATTATTTTAAAATATTTATATAAAAATTATGTAAATTTAAAAATAAAAATAAAAATAAAAATTAATAAAAAACAAAAATAAAGATCCCAAAATAAAAGAAATTTGGCATTTTTCTTATATAATATATTTTGTATCAGAAATCTCTCTCTCATTCTCTCTCGTGCAAAAAGCAGACGGAAACACATGCGAAAAGGCAAAAGATTAAACACAGAAGTACAACGCTCACACTTTAGGTAGTACAAGTTTATGGGCCTGACCCCACAACAGAACACGACAATTTGGTACTGCATTTCATGTTCGGCTATTGTTTTTACTTTTTAGGGCTCAAGGCTGATTCTTCTTTGGTATAAGCAGTTAAGCATACAGGCTAAAACACGAAAACCAGATTAGATTAAAAAAAATTAGAAATTAGATCGATTCTGAAATTATATTGGGTGGCTTTTCCTCATGCCAACTGTTTTACCCTTTGCCAAAAAATATCCTAGTTTTAGTTTCAATCCAAAGGATGCCTTCTCTTGAGAGAGTATACTGCCTGCGAGAGATTTATTTGTATGCTTCGATGACCTATAGTTAACAGTGGTAAGATACCAATGACCGTAGAAAAGATGGTGATGGTCATGATATTTTTTTTTTTCTCTTTTACTCGGCTCCCTAAGAGCATTCACAGCTCACTTACTAAAGTTTAATTAAATTTTAACTTAAAATTTTACTTTTATAAATTTTAATTAGCCACTTTTTACTACATCAAATAACAAACTTAACAAATCAATAATTATTCTATTAAAATATTAATTTTTAAAAATAATTTAGAAACTATCAAGAGAACAAGGAAAGAGAAAACTAAATTTATTTAGTCTCAAAAATAATTTCACTTCATTTTTCCTCTAGCTAAATTTAGAGAGAAAACTAAATTTATTTTAGTTTTAAAGAGCCTGATGAAACAAGTTTTAAATGTTTTTTAACTAATATTTAGCTAAAGATATCTTTTAACTAGTGGGTTGTGAATACTCCAAACACATTTGCTGCGCCAATTGATTATTGAGGGTTTGCCCAATTTTCGACATTGATGCTTCTATTTACAATTATTTTCGTTTCTCTGATCGGTTTGTAGATTTGCTCACAGAAATGTGATGTAGTCAAGGTTTTTCTCCAGCTTGAGAGAGGATCGTTAATGAATTTTCCAGAGATTTTCCAAATTTATTAAAAATAAAAATAAAAGAAAGAAAGATTGGGTAGTAACAAGTCCTGATATGGGTCAAGCATGGATATGATTAGTAATCAAAAGGCATGTGTCGATAATCACAATCTCTTTAACAAAACTTGCTCGAACACGATAAATATATACCAGCCTGACTTTCACAAGCAGCAATTACCAAGGTATTGCCAATTGGACCAAAGGACCTTGGCAGTTAGTGCCTTGAAAATGGTGGATAACTAACTAGAGACATTATTTTGGATTATAGAGCAAGCTTGTAAATACAACAGTTGTGAATTACAACCTTTGGTTGGGTTTTGAATTAAACAAACTCCCAGTCCATATTTTCTTATTGGGTGGGTGCCACCACGCAATCTGAGATTAACAAGAACAAAAACAGGAAATCACAGTTGCCTGGCTGAGCTGGATAAAAATCAATCGGATCATAACTAGGAAGAATAAAAAATCAATGATTTATGCTAAAAATAACAAGACCCATGGCCTGTCCCTCTTGCCTTCCGGCTAAAAATACCCACCCTGCAAATCAGACGAAAGTTTAATTTAGACCAATATCAACTCATTTCACATTGAAACAAAATTTCCTATCCTATCAGTCCAACAAATTGGCAATAGGACAAATAACGCATAATATGTTTTGTGATAAGAACACAAATATTGCATGACAGTACTTAACAGAAGAAAAACAAAAGCCACGCATCATCAGTAAATCAACTAGACTTGCAAGTTGCAACACAACCACCAGATGCTGTTAAAAAGAAAGGTAGACTGACCCGTTTTGTCTTCTCAAACAACAAGCGTGGCAAGAAGTGCATGCAATATGGCCCAATAGATTATAATACCCAGCCGTAAAGCAGGTTGCCGCATCAGAGCCCGATCACAGGAAACCCTAGCAGATTGTGCATAAAATGGTTTTTAGCTTTAGTAATGTAGAAAGAGTTCCAAATCAAAATGATAAAATGGGGTGTGCCTACCAAAGGCCATCAATCATGTCAGTCACAGGTCGCGTAAATCTTGGCACAATTCTTGACGTAACAAGTGACTTGAAACCATGAACTACAGTGGAGAAAAGAAAACAACCAAGAGGACAGAAGAATTAAGAAATGAATTCATCAGATTATAAGCTTTTCCAAAAAGAAGAAGAGAATGCCAATGGTTGCATTGTTCTAGGTTTACCTTTATCATCATCTTCATCTTCTAATCTACCACTACTACCAGGATCCATGTCTATAGCAATAGCAACTTGGTCATTGTTGCCTTTGCGCAAACTGCGGACTTGAGATGCAGCGGAAGTCCCAGCTACTGTCCATTTGTTCACCTGTGCGGGAAATATACGACAATTGGTCATTCATGCCAAGAGTAATCTAACCAAAAAAAAAAAAAAAAGATGATAAAACCATATAATTGCTCCATATATAACTAGTAGAGATGAACATATGGCTATCAAAATAAAACTCAACCCAATGAACATATGGCTATGCTACTAACTAATGAACCAATTCTAATATTATGTAAATATAACCAAATAGTTCTTGTACATAGAAATAATACAAAAGAATGTAAAAACTAAGGCTTGCATTCCGTACAGTTGGCCAGGAAGTACAAAGCAAGTATCACATCCAACATATTTAAAGAAAATAGCACAAAACTTCTCCACTCGTCAATAACAGTCCAGTGAGTACCAGCCACAATATATTGCAATACATAATCAATATCTGAACTAGAGAAACTAATATACGCGTTTCTTTAATTTCAAGTTATTAAGTTCTTTTGGTAAAAGAAAACATAAATGGAATTTCTCTCTTTTTACGGTTTTTTTTTTAGAAGGGAGGGGGGGCGGGGCTTCAAACAGCAATTTATCTGGAAATGACATGCATATGCAACAGTATGTTAGCATTAACATCAGCAAAACTTAATGCATATAGTGCGATAAAGAGACTAATGTTCTAGCTAGCATCCAAAACTTGTTTCCAAAGACGATATGAATGCTATATCATGGCAATAAAAAAATCTAAAAAATCTCACCACAGGTTCAACTTCCAAAATTTCAGAGGTCATGCTAGTTGCCCTTTCAGAATCTCTAACACCCTTAAGCAAATTTAAGCTTAATTCCTTCTCACGTAAAGACTTCTCAAGAAATTCTTCTTTACGTGTTAACTCTTCTACCTTGCTCCTTTCAACTTCTAACAATGCATCCTTACTTTGAGCGACCGCCCATAGATCTTCCAATTCTGATATGATAGATGTAATCTTCTTCTGCAGTATTTCCTTGTGTTCATGAATGTCATGGTCATTCTTATCATCAAGATGCACATCATGCACCCCAAACCGAGCAATCATTGAGTCAAACCATGCCAAGAACTCATGGATCACATCTGAAGCCCTCTTGCTACTCATTTGTGATGCAACAAGAACGTCATTGGTGCATCTAGTAACCTCTTGCCTTAAGAAAGAGATCTCTGCATCCCGATCTTGCATTTGTGCTTGAAGCTTTTCAACCTCAGCAAGGAGACTCTCAGAAAACTGATGAAGCTCGTCGAACTTAGTCACAGTGATGGAGAGCTTTTTCAGAGCCTTTCCACGAGAACCTTCAAGGCTCTTGACATCTAGATTCTTTTGTTGCACAACCTTTTCCAATTCCTCAACCTTGTTTGTCAGAGTTTCCATCTGTGCCTCCTCTTCATCAAGTGCTTGCATCAGTGCCTCAATTTCTGTGATCAACAAGTGGTTAAGTACCAACAACTAAATTAACTGTTATAGACCATACATAAATTAAGGGGTAGATTCAAGCAAATTGTAACTGACCTTGGTCTTTGGCAGCAAGTAGATCAGTATATGATCTAACCCTATCCTGTAACTCTGTTGAGGCGACTTGCACATCCTGCAGCTCCTTTACTCTCTGCTTTAGTAAATTCCTTTCGTTCTCCATCGCTTCAACCTGTTCCTCCAAATCATGCACCTGTGTTTGGGATGATTGAAGATCTAGCGAGTAACTTCTTGTGGCAGCTTCAGCTTCCTTTATTTGACCGACCAGCTCCGAGCAAATCCTTTCATTCTGAATGTCCTTCTCATGAAGCTCTTTCTGTAAATTTGCTATGGTAGTCTTCATTTCCTTTCCATTACCTACAATGGTTTCAGTTTTCAAGCTAGCAAAATCCCTCACGGCCAGCACAAGTCTATCTGCCATATTCCTGATAGATTCCTCAGAGGAAAAATGAGCCTGTCCACCATCAACAAATGCTGTTGGTTTTAAGTTCAAACCCACTTCTCCAGCAGTCATGTTATTACCAACCAGGTCAACCCTATGGTTTTCGACTTCCATCACTGAATTAGCACATGCCTCGTAAAGCACGGCAAAGTTTCTCTGCAAAATAATAAGTTCCATGTCTTTTTCGCTTTTGACTGACTCTATACGAATAATGTCTCTCTTCATAGATTCAACTGACTCTTTTTGGGAAGTCATCTCCCCATGAACAGCTGCCACTAAGTTAGACAGACTGCTGTTTTGTTTATGTAGTGAGACAGAGTGTTTGCGTAAATTTTCTTCAAGATTGCCAATTTCTGTCACAAATTCATGCAGATGATGTGTGACAAAATTATAAATTCCAGATACATCTTCATCAAGTTGCCCATGAGTTTTGGAGTCTGACCAAGAATCCATTTCCTGAACAAGATAACTCGGTGAGGAAGGAAACTAATGAAGGATTGATACAACAAACAAGCAAATACAGCAGGTAACAAGCTATTTAAGGAGAATAATGGATAATCTTTTATTTGCAAAAATCTTATCGTCAAATTAGGGGTATGTTTGGTTATGAATAGCTTTGAGATTTTTTTTTTGAGATCGGGTTTTGAGAAAGAAGAGAATTTTTTATTTTTTATTTCTTTTAATAAGTTTCGTATTGGAGTTCGTGAAAGTAGATAGGAAGAGTTGAAAAGTTGTTTGAATAATGCTTGAATAAAAAGTTGAATAATTTTGTTAAACCAAACATTCCCAAAACATTTTGGATGTGTTAACTAGTTTATTCAGTTGTAAAGAAGGATCTACAGAAAAACTGCAAGGCAATATAAATTATCACAAATGACTTGGAGCAAAGACAGACAGAATGCATATTGTACACTGAACAAGTACAGAACCTGCAAGTTAAATGTGTATCGCTATAAAGACAAGCCCTAGAGGTTTGCTTTCTTAATTTTAGGGAGCATGATGAAATCAATTGCACATAAGTAATCTAAAAATATCTAGACTTGCTAGAGTACTTTGATTTTCTTTTAAAAAAATGAAACGGTAAAGTATATTATCTTTGAGACAAGGGTGGTTTCTTTTTCTCTGCAGAATATTAGACTGTAACAGAACGGTTTTCAATCATTTTATCTGTATGTTTCAAAAAACTTTTACATAATTGCCTATATAAGGCCTCAAATATTGAAATACAAGTGGCTCAGGAGTTATTATTCTCAATAAAAAAACAAGGAGGTCCCAGCTTTTGCAAGAAACAATCAACAACATTGTAGGGCTTGGCAAATAACTATTTTATGGCGAAAAGTAAATAACTTACTTTTTACCCCAAGCTTTTTCTCACATATCAAATGACTGTTAGACACCCCCTCAAAATATTTGGGCATGAAAACATGAAGCTTACTTCAGAACTCACTTACACATGTTTTCTGAAAATGGCCAACGAGGGGACAAGTCTACAGGTGATTTAACCGCACTTGTGCCACAAATGTAAATAAGACGACAAAAAGCTCAACAAATTGAATTTAAAAAGAAAAAAAAAAGATCTTTCAAGAACCAAAATTGAACAAAATTGGTTCTTGGATGCGTCTTCAGAGGTTTTACATTAAAATTTGTAGGAGATAAAACAAAGAAAAGATTCTTAATAATGAAACAACAGTCATTGATAGAGAAATGTGTGCTAAAAATAAAAACAAATAGATAAGCATGAACAATACCTTGCTATCTGAATCACCACTGAGAATGCCATCAGACCCACAGAAAGAAGGCACCAAAACTTGCTCAACATTTTTTGTTTTCAGACATGAATCAATGCCAGCCTCAAGATTGTGCAAAAATTCCAAATCCTTGGAGAAAACATCAGCTAGTAAGTTATTAACATCATGAAATCCCTTCCTGAGTTGATTCACACCAGATTTTATACCCATAAATTCAGATAATTGGTTCTTTCTTTCCTCAGAACGAACAGTAGACAAACTTTTAAGCCGTGAATTAGCTTCAAGTTTGGCAGCCTCTGCCAAATCCCTTTCCCTAGTAAGCTCCACAACTTCATTGGCAACTGTTGCCAGCTCCTCTTGGAGAATATCATTTCTCTCTTGCACCTCATTCAACTCTGCAAGGAGCAGCTCTGCTGCTTTTTTAGATTTCCTCATCTCCTGCTCTGAAGAAGCCACAGCTGTGCGTAAATCGAAGAATAGTTTCCCAAGTTGTTCCAACCTCTCAATTGGATCACCATTGTTGAATTCACCATCAACATCAATGTTATTTACAGCATTCAAAGCGATGCTCAATATGCGTCCTTTCTCCTGCAAGTAATGTTCAGTTTCTGTGAGACGATTTCTCAACAACAAACACTCAGATTCTAGGGCTTCTACTCTTTCTGGATAAGCGGACAACTTTTTGAACTTCTGCTCATACTCTGCAAGAGCATTTTCCCTGTAGGTCATCTCAGATTTCAAATTTTCCACCTCGGCATTCTTCTCATCGATGATTTGCTTCAGACCATCCCTCTGCTGCACCAGTGACTTCCCTTTTCTAACTGCAACGTTAAATTTCTCTCTCACAGAAGCCGACTTCTGCTCCTCCTGACTGAGTAGCTTTTCCAACTCCTCCCTTTTTATACTGAGAGCTTCTACTTCACAAAACAAAGATTGCTGCTTCTCCAAATATCTATCTCTCTCCTCCCTCACCTGCATCAACTCACGCATAACCTCCTCTAGTTCTGTTTTCAGAAGAGCCATATCCTGTTCCCTGGAATCAAGTGCATCCATACTTCTCACTTCAGCAATAGAATCAACATTTTCAGCATGGTGTCTGTCAGCCGCATCCCCAATCACAGGATTCTTTGAAGAAAGAATTGCATAATTCTCTATAAGCTTCCTCAGCAACTCTTCCAGGCAATGAATACTATCACTTCCAGAAACCAGATCTATGGTTCCAGATTCTTGCAATGCATCAGTAGCCAAATCCTGCAATCTTTTGATTTTGCCTTCAATGATGACAATCTTCTCCTCATTCCCGACCCTCTCAACTAATTTCTCACTCAAACCAGTAACTTCATTCTGCAGCTTCTCTTTCTCAAGTTTGAATTCAATCACTGTCGCTGAAAGGTTTTCATGTTCATGAGTCACAGTCTCCAATCTTTCTGAGAGGTCCTCTTTCTCTCGACTAACTGCTTGGAGGTCTGCCTCAAGTTCAGACACTCTCCTTTGTGACTCCTCCAAATCAGCACTTAGTGATCCACAATAGTTTTCAAAATTATCAATCTTCTGCAGGAGAGAGTTTCTATCATGTTGAGCCTCTGATAGTGCTTTTCCTAACCACTCAATCCTATCCTCTGGTTCCACAGACCGGAGGTGAGAAGGCATATCAATCCTGTCCAAAAGTTCTTCCAATCTCTGCACTAAATCGTTCCTTTCCATTAGAGATTGTTCAAGCATTTCATTTTGTTCAGCCAACCCATATAACCTATTTTGAAGCTCCTCAAATTTTCTTCTCATATCTTCCTCCAAATTTGAGCTTGGCTGTACATCATCTTTCCAAGCATCCAAAGCAGCAAAAGCTGCATCAGAATATGAACCTCCTCCAGCAGAACTTTTCTGGTCCCAATCAGTCGGAGGCACTGAGTTTCCAGTAGTTGACCTGGCCAACCAATCAATCTTTTCAATTATATCTCTAGAATGAAAATGCTCTGGCAGATCTAGATCTTCTAATATCTCTTCTATTCTCTGCAGGACAGAATCTTTATGAAGGAATGATTCACGTAATGCAGTGGCTGAGTTGCGAATGTATGACAATTCAGATTCCAGAGCTTCCACACGCTCACCAGCCTCTGCGTAGGTCTTAAGTTTTGTTTCAACTTCTTGAATCCTAGAGTCTTTCAACTGTAGCTCATGCAAGCATCTCTCCAGTTGACTAGAAGTATCAGCTAGGGACTGTTTAAGACCATCACGTTGCACAACCAAACCTTTGCCCTTGGCAACAGCAATGCCAAGTTTCTCTCTAATAGAAGATACTCGCTGCTCTGTCTGTTCAAGTTCACTTCTTTTCTCCTGTAATTCAGAGCTTGCAGCAATGACGGTTTCCTCCGCAAGGTGTAAACTGTCCTTAAGAACAAAGATCTCATTTTCGTGCTCAAAGCACAAGGATTCTAACTGATGCATCTTATCCTGCAATTCAGTCAGTTCAATCATCTTGAACCCAGACTCTTCTTTAGACAAGCCAACCTGCGCATCAAGCTCCTTAAATTTCTGAACAAGAAGAGAGACCACCGACTCCAAATGAGAAGCATGAGTTTTATCCAAGTTAATCTCATCTTCACCCAGTTTTAGCACACTTTCCACATCATCTACCAACTTATGGACAGTATATGCATCAAGGCATCTTCTGCTCATTTCCTCAAACTCTCTTTCTCTACGAATTAACTCTGCTGTGAGTTCATTGTTAACAGTTCTGAGCTGCAGCTTCTCCTTTAAAAGATCATCTAGTTGTTTCAACAGCATCTCATATTCACTATAATCTAAAGGATCAAGCACTTTCTCAATTTGTAAGTTTTTCTCGCTTTCATCCACAGATCCACAGGAACTGGTCACAAGTTGCTTCAGTCTACCATGCATCTTATGCAATATACCAATAGCCAATTCATTCTTTCCATGCAAATCATCAAATTTCTCATTCACGTGTTTGTGTAAGGTACAGATTTCCTCATGGTCAGTCTGAGCAGTTTGTAGTTTCCCCTGCAGAGCCTCAATCACTTTGGTAGCAGCACTAACAGAAGCAGCAATGCGGCTACTGATGTTCACACCATCCTGAGAGCCAATTGAGATAGTCGAGGTTAAGACTTCCCCAACTGATTCATCAAGCTTCCCAACAGCTCCAAGGATTTCAGACACTGTAGAATTCCAATCTTCAAGTAACAACACCCTCTCAGCCATTTCTTTCTGCATATTCTCCAACTGATTGCTGATGGAAGAAGCCATCTCATTTGAACCATGCTGTAAATCATCCAAATGACCCTCCAAGTCACTAATTCTTGATTGATACCCACAAAGCTTTTCACCAAGCTCACGGTTTTTTGCTTTAAGATTAATGCCTTGCAGCTTTAAGGATTCAGAGAGAACTTCAAGTTCGCCATCCTTCGCTTCAACCTCGAAAACATGTTGCTTTAAAGCTTCAAATAGAACCTCAAGCTCAATGTTGGCGGCTTCCAAATTGTTACTGTGTTCCTTCAAAGCTTCGTGTTCAGCCGTGAGTTCCCTGTATGTGGCATCAGCTATTTTCCTACAATCTCGCTCCCCTGTGAAGAGTACACTGGCATTCTCAGCATCCATTCCCAACTGCTTCATCAATTCTCTCAAATTTCCAGCTAGCTCTTTTGTTACCATGAATGGATCTGCTGGTGATTGATTTTCAGTAGGATCCCCTTCCTCTTCCTCTTGTTCATCAACATGCACCTTTGACTCAAACGCTTGAATCAGTTTTGATATCCCCGGTGCAGCAACTTTCCGGCTAAAAGAAGTGGAATGAAAATCTGCCCCTTCTATTGCTTTTTCAAGTTTCTGAAATATTTTCTCCGCCCCCTCCAAGTGTCCCTTCAAGGCGACAAACCCATAAGAGTCGTCAAAGACTTCTTGTTCAGGCAGCGGGATTGGTGGTTCTACTGCAAGGCCATCAGATAAGGGCTTCTCCAACAGAGGAGAATAAACATCACTATCTTGCTTCCCTGTAGTCTGGTGAGAATCTTCATAATCTGTCACAGTTTCATGGGCCCTACTTCGTACTTCCTGACTGACACCATTTCCAGCTTCACCAGCTTGGCAAGGTAATGGGCTTTGCTGGCCATCTATCTCTCTTACTTTAGCTTTGAATACCTCCAGACTGCTCTGAAGTAGAATGTTTTCCTCAGTGAGTTGTTCAAGGCGCATTGTCATTTCCTTCAGGCTGCTTTCAACCTTCATCCGCTCAGCATGTTCAGTAGAAAACTGGTCTTGAAGAACAAAAAGTTTGGAAGTAAACCTCTCGCTCTCAAGATTAAGATGCTCCTTGTCCTCTTCAAGCATGCTTCTTTGCTCTGTAACCAAAGCAAGATTCCCATTTAAGCTAGTGTTTTCTACCTGCAAAGCTGCCACCAAACCTTTACAGTCGGCCAATTCTAGAGAGAGTTTCTCATTAGCATGGAAAAGATGCCCCTTTTCCCCTTCAAGCTTCGTCCTGTCCTCTGTCACTGAAGACAGACTCTCGCTTAAGTTGGAATTTTCAACCTGTAAAGCTGCTGCCAAACTCTTGCCATCAGCTAATTCTTTTGATAGATTCTCATTCTCATTAAGTAAAATCATCCTCTCCTCCACAAGTTTCTGTCTCTCTTCAGTCATAGAAGCAATGGTCCCATCTAAATTCTTGTTTTCCACCTGTAAATCTGCTATCAAAACCTTGCAGCCATCCAACTCTGTTGACAGGCTCAACAAATCCCTTTCTGACCTTTTCAATCTACTCTGCAACTCGCGTACTCTAGAAGAAAATTCCTCAACTTCTGCCTTCGCTGTATGAAATTGATCTTCGAGCTCCTCCCTCCTGCTAGTAACATTCTGGAGTTCAGATCTGCACTGAACATGCTCTTCAGCAAGGAATTGATTCCTCTCATGAGCTTCCTTGAGTGAAGCATGAAGCACAGAAATTTCATCAACCAGCTGATGGTGCTGGTGCTCTAACTCCATCTCTAGCTCCAAGTGTTCAGCAAGTTGCAAGTGAAAGATATCTTTTGTAAAATGTGTGAGAATTAACTCTTCATTGAGTCTCTGCAATAACTCTGTAAATCCATGTTTTGCAGAAGCCCCACCACCAGTCCCCCACTCTGCATTAGAAACTGGTTCTCTTGAATCAAGCAAAAACCTAAACTCTTCTTTATTGTGTCCCCTTATCACTTCTGTGAGCTGCATGAGACTGATTGCACTCTCATCTGCAACAGGAGACACAGCCTGTCCTTCAGCAGACCATTTAGCTTCAAGAGGTCTTTCAGGGCCTTTAACCTCAGCTATACAAGATTCTTCAGGCATATATTGTCGAATGTAACCATCTGTGCCTATCCTATTCTCTGAAACAGAATTAGTATTTTCTTCCCTGCACTTTCCAAGGCCATCAGACTGGAAAAGCATGACCAAGTTTTCTTCACAAGATGAACCTGAAGATATCTGTTCTCTTTGCTGATCTTGGATGGCAGGATTACCAGTTGGGATCCCATCTTTCATATTTAAAGCCAAAACAGAAGATGAAAACCCATCTGACAAGGCCGCAACATCAGATGCAGACACTTCTCCCAATTCGCTGGTTTGTTCTGCTTCATGGGATGCCACCCCCGCAATATTATTTACTGAATCTATCCTTGGAAGAGCTTCAGCATTTACACCAGGCTTGGACAGAGGAATCTGCTGGTCTACTTTAAGCTCTGTTTCGCTTTTACCTTCAAGTACAAAAGATTCATCAGACGTATCTTGCCAATTGGACCCCTCTGCAGCTGTTCTATTATCCAAAACGGCACAACTCTTTTCTTCTTTGCCTCTTCCATCATCCCCAGTTGGAAAAGGCATGATTGAGTTTTCTTCATAATACGATCCAGGCATTATTTCTTCTCTCTGCTGATTTGTCATGGCAAGATTAGCAGATGAGATCCCATCTACCTGATTTAAAGTCAAAACAGAAGCTGAAAACCCATCCGACAAGGTTGCACTATCATATGCAGATACAGCTCCTGACTCACCAGTTTGCTCTGGTTCAAGGGATACCTCATCCATGTTAGTCTTTACTGAAACTATCGTTGAAAGAGCTTCAGCCCTTTCGCCAAGTTCAGAGAAAGGAAAAGGAAGCCGCTGGTCTCCTTCAAGCTCTATTTCACTGCTTCGATCAGATTGCTTTGAGTCCAAACCATCAGCTTCCTGCATTGCCCCTACCCAGCAACAAATGAGTGAATATGATTATACATCAAATTCATGCATCATAATTACTAACCAGCCAAACGAGTTTTGCAGATTAGACCAAATTTACACTTCAAGAAGTATCAGAGAAGGAGAGCACAACCTATATCTGTTACCTGATCTTCCCTCAGCTGAGTTGAGGACGCATCGGGCTCGCCAGCCCCCATTGAGTGCAATACTGGTGAATCAGAGATCTCCGTATATGAATCGGCACGAGGAGTTTCCTTTTCAGTAACCTCAGGTGGCGCTGTTGGAATAAGGGTAGTGGAAGATGCATCGGCATCAGCTTGCTCGGCTTTACCATATTTTTTTGAAGATTTTCCTTGGCTAGCACTGCTTTTAATTTCCTTTTTCTGACGAAATTGTTGAAGCTGGTGATAAAAAAAGGAAAGAAACATAAATTCGCGCTCCTAGGGAATGAGCATAAACAGCAAACAACGATTCAATAACCAGTGTCTAGCACCAAACATCATATCATCAAGAAAACCTTCCGTATCCCCTTGCCAAAAGAAAAGGATAGAAACCAGGACGTGAAAACTCAAACCTTCTGTATCCCCCCCCAAAAAAAAAAAAGAAAAAAGAGGCAACCTGCTGGCTCGTCCACACACAGTTATTGAATTTGAACCCAAAGTTTTAAGTATTATTTCAAGAGGAACTCAACATCACAGAACGTGTGGATTAGAACCTATTTCATTGAAGTTCTAAAGTTACTCCGCAACCAAACAGGAACTACCAATTAACAGCAGTTTCAAATCTGGAAATTCTCAACTACGATAATGATAGGTACGGACCTTTTTCCGTCCGGCAGCGAGCAGATCAGTACGGCTCTTGTTCTTGTCCATCCGATCGGCTCCGTTCTTGGTTGCCGCTGAGACTCCACACAAATCACGCCCACTGACAAGGCTCAATCACCATTAGAGAAACTGCCTCTACACCATGACCAGCCAGAAATTAAAACTAAATAAATAAATAATCAAAACTGAATGAATAGATAATATTTCCCGAATTGAGAATTTGTTCGCATATGTTCGCACATAGAATACAAGAAAATTCAATAAAACTCCAGCTTTCCTGTCCTTTTCAGAAAATGAGACACTCGCCGTCTAGAGTAAGTAAATCTAAAGCTTTACGAATACCTGAGATTCAAAATCCCAGTTTCTTGCATTTTCTCAGCGACCAAACAGGACATATAAAGACCTGATTCCAACTTTCTACAAACTCAAATTATCGGACCCTAATCACAGACGTCCCCAAACGGAAATTCATTTCAAAACCAAGAAAGGGCAAAATAAATTAAACGAAAACAGTGTCATTCACTAAACGAAATGAAAGCGCACCTCGATTCCTTTCGGCTCGATCTATTCGACGTTGTCGTCTTGGTTAGAGTGGGGTTCCAGTTTGGTGCCAATTGGCAATTGTTTCCGTTTTAAAAATAAACCAAGCCCGAAGGTGTGATAGTCTTTTTCTTTAGCTTATTTCTCTTAGATCTAACGCAACCTTCGTTTTCTCTGTGGGCTCGTTACTCGTTAGGTGAAATGTCGAAATAGGCCCAAAACAAACGGTTTCGCGCCACCGTCCGATCCTGTATGCGTTGCAGACGCCAGCTATACTCTACTTCCGTATCAAGTAAGAGACAGATAAGACCCATATGGGCTTCTAGCCCGCACAGTATTTGGGCCTATTTCGGCCCGGTATTTAAATATGACGGGCCTCTAATCCTGGCTCAGAGAATGGGTCTTCGACTTTAGCGGCCCTTATCAAAGTTTTAATAAACTAGCAAATTATCACATATTTTTACAACTCTATATGAAATAAAGAATAATTTCGTCAAATTAAAATTTGTTTTAATTGAGTGATATAATTTTATGAAAAATGCTAGTTTAAATTTCATTTTAATTTTTTTGTTATTTAATTATTAAATAAGTGATTATTAGCATATTGATATTTTTATTTTTTTTTATATTTTAAAATGATAAAAAAAAGTAAAAATTGAAAAAAATTATATTTTAGCTAGGCGATAACCTGCAGCGAACATGGTACAAAATAAGTTTTAAAAAGATTTATAGGTATATAATCCAACAAATATTGACAACATTCTGCTTTCTTCTTAATTTCCTTAATTTATCGAATACATTGACAACAAATTTGACACCTCATAAATTTAAAAATATATATATTATAAAATAATATTTCACAACAATCTTCTTTCTTCTTAATTTTCTTAATTAATTTCCGATGAAAGAGGAGGACGCCCACAAATATTGACGTCGATATCGAATATATATTTTTAATTATTCTTATTATTAATTCCTATTAACTACCGAGAAAAAGCTGTATTCCCCGGCCCTGCTAACAGGAGCTCAATCGATTAAGAAATGCGAGGCATCTTTTTTATGGCAACTTGCAGAAAAGTCCAAAGCAAAATTCCTATTGCGTAGCACGTGAATGTTATTCAATCTGGAATCCTATGGGTCAAAGTCTATCATAATGTATATTTAATCAAAGATGACCGTATCATATTATATTAATTAATTATAAGATATGCTTGGGATTCCGATTTGTTTATTGCACACTTTATAGTTTATATTAAAAACTAATAATTTAGTTTGGGTTTTCTAGAATACCCCTTCAAATTTGGAATCTATTTGACTTATATGAGATAAATAATATTTATAAGTATATGACGTACAAATCTTGCATATTTAAAAAAAAAAAAATTGATAAATTTAAAGTTTACATGAAAGAATTATTTATTTAATTATGAATTCGGTTTCTTTTAAAGAGAATGCGTGATACTTGATAGTTTTATTAATAATTAGATTATATAATCTAAGGCCTTGTTTGTTTTTATAAATATTATTATCTCATCATTATTATTTTCTTAGATTTTCATACAAAATAAAGATTTTTTTTTAATCTCGTAATAAAATTAATATTATAAAAATATTTTATAAAAATATTTTATTCAATTTTTAAATTTTATCTCATATTATCTCTTTTTATCTATAAAAACAAATCAGACCTAAATATTTGGATTCGTGTGGATAATCTTGAGTGATATAAAATATGATAATTTTCCGACAAAAATAATGTAACATTAATAATGTATCGTGATAAATTAAGATCCATTGAAGACACTAGGACAATAGTTTTATGGGACAAATAATCTGTAATGAGGAATCAAATCCCAACCAGATCGGCTGGAATGTTGCTTAGCAGTATTTAATAAGATTTCCACAGAGTCTACAATAACGTTGTTTTCCATTAAAATGTTCCATTATTACGAGTGAAGTCAACCAATATGTGTTCCATTATATATTAAGATTGTTAAAGAAGGTAATCATGGTTGATTATGAGAAAAAGGAATGCAGTAATTTTGAAAAAGAAATGCAGTAATCTTAATTTTCGTGCCTATGTACGTTTTCTTTTTCAGTCATAAAAAAATATATATACTTTTTGGTAAAAAAAAAAAAACACATACAAAAGTAATAATAATTTTTTTTATATAATTTTTTTCTTTTTTCTATTTTTTAAAATTTTATAACTACTTTAACACAAAATATTTTACTACAATTCATAAATTATCTCACTATTACTTACAAAATTATCATATCACTATAACTTATTTTTAACTTATTTAATAAATGAAATTATTTAGTAACTTATTAAAATAAGTTATTTAATAGAAAAATTAATATATAACATGGTTTATAATCTCATATTAAATAAAGAGCAATTTTGTAAAACTAAAATTCATCTTATAAAAAAGTAATATAGTTATAAAATAGTTGTAAATAAATTTGAGTATTAGGTTATTTGGATCGGGATATACTTTCAATCCATTTCATTTCATTTTATCATATTATTACAATATTCATAAATTTTCACATAAAATATAATAAAAATTTAAATATATTTAAATTTTCAAATATTTACATTATTAAAATAATATTTTATCTAACTTTCATTTAAAACAATACAATATCATCAAATAAACACCTTGCATTGTGAATGTTGCTCATCATTCCACAACTTTAAATATTTTAAAATTATTCTTTATTTATTTGTTTATTTTATTCTTATTAAATTAATTGAGTTATTTTACTTATCACTCATGCAATATATATTTGTTGTAGAAAAAATGAATAAATAAAATAAAATAAATAAAATATAATATATAGTATGCGAGAATAAAAGGTAAAATTTTTCTTATCTTAGATCTCATTTGGATTGAGAGTTCTTGTTTGGATTCGGTCTTAATTCAAACAAGGCCTTGATATCTTTAATTCTCTATTGTACAAAAATATGTTTGACCCGTGTTTAATAAATTGAGTAATAAGAAATGTATAGTATTATATATATATATATATTAATAAATTAGATGCAAATGGGAGATTTCTAGATGATGATATATTTTATACAATCCTTCTAGGGGTTAGGTCAAAATCAATTTTGCTGTATAATAATGTGATGGTCTCGTTCTCGAGGGGGAAAAATATGTAGTTGTAGTATCAGTTGACTTTATCAGGCAAAGAAAGCATGAAATTATTGAAATATCGTTCGTTCTCTTTCAATTATACTTATCAAAAATATTCCAAGCAAGTAATCAAATCCAAGCGTGCATCAATACACTAATAAAATAATCTATCTCGAACCTTTAAGTATCATTGATTTGATCTCAACCCATAATAAAAATTGCTAAAATATGATGATTATACGTTCAAATTGACTGAATTGATAATTTGATGTTCAAATGGAATAAATATTTAATTAAAGGAAGCCGAATATAATTTATTTCCCCAATTATGGGATTTTTTAAAATCACGATTAAATAGCTTTGATGCGCACTAACATCCAACAAAACCAAGCCAATGTTTTGACACGCCTAGTGACATTTTATGATATTCTTTATTCCCTCTAGATTATAGTTTATTTTGGTGGAGTGTGACGCTTAATGATAGCATCTTGATCTAAGGATGTCCTCAAAACACAAATTCAACAATATTAAATTAAAAATATGATTTAAATAGTAAAATATTACAAAAATTTATGAAGATAATACGCATAACTTGAACATAATTCGATACAATAAAACTTTTTTAATGCGAATAATATTTTATTTAAGAAGCATAGTATTTATGTAATTAAATAGATGTCATAATAAATTTTATACTAACGTAATAAACTTATAACGAGTAACGCTAAGTCAAATCATCAAAATATCCTATATTTTACTATATGTAGGTAGATGGAAGGGAGATGATAATCTCAACTTGTTCAAACTAATTTTCATACGGACGGTGCCAAAAGGGCTGATGATTCAATTGAATAGCTCAATCGATGAGCACTTCTATACATAAGTCTCTTTTCTTCAATCGATGAGCACTTCTTGCAAAACAGAGGAAGCGTTTGAGTTTTTTATACCCTATCGGAGAATTTTGCCATCACTTATCTCTGAACGAAATCAACTCAAAAACTTTCGATTTGATTTTAATAAGAGTGTTTTTGGGGATCGGTTCAACCGATTCTTGGCAAAAAAGCAGCCCGTCATCTCTGGTGGGCGGTGGGCAACACTTCCCACCTATCAGGATCGGCGGATTTCGGCGAGCTTATCTCTTCAATGGTGAGTTCCAACGATCTCTAATATGTTCCACGGAAACTTAAATTCAAAATGGGTCCTCGCCGGTCTCGATAGGGTAGGTGGTGTCGCCCACCACCCACTGGAGGTGGCGGGCTGCAGCCAAGCCAAATATTCCTTAAAATTCATATATATTTAATTTTTTTATTATGTTTTTATTGTATTTTTTATTATGTTTTCTTCATTTTATTTTTTTATTTTATTTTTTAATTTTATTTTAATGTATTTTTCATTAAAAAAATAGTCTAATAAATACTGAGGACAACTGGACTGATCCTAGCATCTCTCTTTTAATAAAGAATTAATTGTCGGTGTGAGTGGCTTTGGCCCTGTGTATATGGGTCTCATTGTGCATGGGTATTCTTTTCATGGATGAGTGTTCAATGTTTTATACCATACATGCGATGAGTAAAACGTAGAAAATAGACGGGAGACGAGCAACAACAGACGACCAACGGGAGAACTTGAGGACGACTGGGTGGGTTTGGAGAGAGAAAACTAGAGATAGAGATAGCCGTGTTTGCAAAACAGGGGAGGGAAGAAAACACAGGGGAAGAGGGAAGACCAAGAAAATGATATGAATCAGTTATTGAACTGGACCAGGTTTATCACATCATTGAGAGTGAAGTGTGTGATTTCTGAAGTGGCTTGAGAATAGACTTTTTCGATAAGTGCAACGTATTTTTATTTTTTTTCTTTAAATTTTTTATACATCTTTTAATATATATTTTAAAAAAATAAATTTATTAAATTTTTTCTTAACTATTAAATAATTAAACAAAAATTAATCGATCATTTTTATTGATTGAACTGATTTTTTTCTTTTCACAACTAATTAAAGGTTTATGCCATACGACGGAAATAAATTGTCCTATTTTGGGACTGATTAAGGCTTGATTTAGATTAAAAAATGTGATAAAATGAGTTGAGCTAAGTTTTGAAAGTTGAATAAAATATTATTTTTTTAATATTATTATTATTTTAAAATTTAAAAAAATTATATTAAAATTTATGTTTTGTATAAGAATTTAAGAAATATAATAATAAATTTTAAAAAAATTAAAATAAGTTAAACTCAACTCCAATTTAAGTTGAGCCTAACACAGCACGGCCATGCTTTTTTTAATATATATGGGAGTGCTAGCATGGTCGCTAGCTTCCCGCTCCAACGAATCATTAGTATAATTGTTCTTTTTATTTTATTATATAATTATTAATTTCAAATATTTTTAGAAAATATTAAAAAAATTAATATATTATTAATTATTAATTAAAAAAATTAAAAAATACGAAATGTCTTAATAAAATGTTAAAAATGATGGCATACTATCATTTTCCAATATGTATAGTATTCGAGAAAAAAAATAATAATAATCACGGCCATGGTCAACCATCTATTTCAATTGCGACCGTCGATTACTTCGGAGGAATCGGACGGTTGAAAATCAGAGATACCGGCAAAATTCAGTTTTTATGTAAAAAATAGAAACAAAGAAAAAAAAGGGGTTGGTCAACAGTTTGCTGATTAAAGAAAACAAATAACACCACGTGAACCCCACTTTTGGTCAGCTTTCTTACTCTAATTACAGTCTCCTCTCACCATTTTTTATTGCCGTTTTGTTCGGCAAATTCTCGTGGGATTACCGATTATCGCTTCGGTTCCCCTGTGATACTGATGAATTAGGCATATGATTTTTAATTTATTATTATTATTTTTTAAATAACTCGCTCGATTCCACTTGTCAAGTTGAAACTTGAAAATCTCCTAAGCTCATGTAACGTACCGCGTTGTACTATAAACCACAAATTAACAATAAATTAGGCTATATATATATTTTTGAAAGGACCACATTATAATTATGAGAGTTGTCATAGTCACAAAAATAATTTTATAATTTTTTTTTTATAAATTAATGTGACAATATACCACTATCATATTTATTTTATTTTTTCTTACTAGAAAATGTAGCGTCTCTCTTTCCTCTATGGCTCCCTTCCAAGCTTTTCACGTCATGTATACGAGCCATTACTACTTTCTACTTTTACAGTTTCGTTATTTACGATTATTTTTAAATCTTTTTTTATGCATTTGTTTCTTTATGCCCATTGCAATAATAAGGTGCTCCTGCTCAATCTTTTAGGGCTACCGAGAAATTACGAAGGTGCTTGTTTTTATTTAGAGTGTTTATCCGAATTTTAAATTTTTTGAATTTTAAATTTTTTTAAATATTTTAAAAAAAATTTAAAATATTAAAAATTAAATAAAATTTTAAATCGACTGAATATTACTCGATCCGGATCAACAGGCAAATTTTTACCTTTTAGAACTAAATGATAGTGATAGACACTGCTGCATATCCCGACAATTTTGATCTACAAAAAATCGAGAAAGAAGAATGAAATTTCCGGCTATGGGCATCGACCCACGTTCTGTGTCTTCGACGATTCTAGTTATGGGCATCAACTTCACAGATTGGATCCATATCTAGTTATGGGCAACGAAAAGGGAAGGATGGGTGCGACGATTCTCACGAGAGGAAGAAGGGAGAGCAGTGAGGGTGGGTGACGGTCTGGTGTGACGACAGTGGACTGGAAAAGGAAGGGAGTAGGGGGAGAGAGACAGCGAGGAGAATGAGAAAAAAAAGGAATAAATGATCTAGTGTTGGGCGGGGGGAGAGAGAGAACCACGGAGGGGAACAAATGAAAAAACGACACATTGTTGAGTGAGATTTGCGTGTGGAATTTGTTTGTAACTTTAGTATTTTTTTTATAATTATTAATTAATAGTTGGAGCCTTGGAGGGAAGAGTATATTAAGCGGAAGGAAGAGTATATTAAGCATATGTTAATAGGAAAATATTAAATATATTTATAAAATATTTACTTCTCTATATGTTAATTATTGATTTATTAAAAATGATAAAATTAAAAATAAAAAAACTATCAAAATAAATTTTATAAAAAAAATATAAGTAAAACTTTAAATATATATACCACTATTCATATTAATATAAATTGGTGTATATAACAATACACATGAGTTAGTTCAAAAGAGTATATTATAATTTTATAAAAAAATTAATTGATTATAAAAAATCGTAAGCAGATAATTATGGATTGACTTAAAAGGTAAAACATAAATAGAAATACCAAAAAAGAGGATAAGGCTAGAATTGAAAATGGAAGTTTTTTAAATATTCTTAAATATTTTTTTCAAATATTTATTAATTTATTATCTATTATTATTATTATTATTTATTTTATATTATTTATTTTATATTATTGTTCATAAACACTCACAGACATTGTTAACAAAAACTAAACTAAGGACAGAGAATTTCAATTAAAGAAAGAAGTTTGATTAAACTTACAGTTTACTTCTTCTAGACGCGTCAACCTCTACTTTTTCTCTCGGCGAAAAGTTGGAAGAGCAATTTATCAACCTGTAATCTTCAAACCAATCTTAATTCTTAACCCTCAAAGTTTCAACCTAGTCCTCTCTTTCTTTCCTCTTTAATATTTATTCAAAGTTTCAACCTAGGGACCCACCACACACCTCTTTTGCAGTCCAACATCTGTTTTTATGTTATTTTATTTTCTTCCTTTACCTTCCAATGAAATCTTCAAACCAATCTTAACCCTCAGATCACGTACCCACTTTGACTTCCACCTGCCACTTCTTACCCAGGTCATCCGGTCACCCCTCCCCCATCCTTATATCTCCCACCATCTCTATCTCTCTGCCACTTCCTCTCAAACTTCCCGTTCGTCTTCTTCCGACTCAATGACTTGTTGAGTCTTCTCGTATTTTTCTCTCTCTGAAAAGCTGCTTCTTCTTCTTTATTTCTTTCTCTTCTTCCATACACAGCCTGAGAAATGGCCGTGGAGCTCTTGCGCTTTCCCAAGTCAATGGACGAACAAACGGCTGTTCAAGAAGCTGCGTCTCAAGGCATCGAGAGCATGGAGCACCTGATCCGTCTCTTGTCTCGCCAGCCAAATCACTCCGACTGCACCGATATGACGGACCGCACCGTTTCCAAGTTCAAAAAAGTCATTTGTCTCCTGAACCGGACCGGTCACGCCCGGTTCAGACGCGGACCCGTTCATTCATTTTCTTCTCCTTCGTCCTCATCCTCGTCCGCATCTATCTTTGTCCCTCACTCACAGAGCCTAACCCTAGCTCCCACTCCGATTACTTCTAAGCCTACCTTGCCTCCGGTGCCGATCGTAACGCCGGTGGCCTTACATCAGGCTCCGATCCTTTCTCAGCCGAACTTCGTTCCCTCTCAGCCTCAGACTATGACACTTGACTTCACGAAACCTAATGGTTTTTCCTCAAGCTCTAAGGCAACCGAGCTCGAGTTCACGAAGGAGACATTCAGCGTGTCGTCGAGCTCGTCGTTCATGTCTTCGGCAATAACAGGAGACGGCAGCGTCTCGAACGGGAAGTTAGGGTCCTCGATCTTAGTAGCTCCTGCGCCGGCAGCTTCCGGTGGTAAGCCGCCGCTCTTGATGGCTCCGTACAAAAAGAGGTGCCACGAACACTCCGACAATCTCTCCGGCAAGTTATCTGGCTCCAGTAGCAAGTGCCACTGCTCTAAGAGAAGGTACGCCGTGTTCCTCACCATCTGCGCATCTTAGCATAACCTTAGTGGTTCAACGTTTACTCTCTAACTCTTACCGGTCGACCTTGAGTAAAAAATTTTGATTGTGAAACAGCGTTTGACTGAATTTTTATTAGGAAGTTAAACAACTCGGTTGAGATTGAGTTGAATCGCTCGAGTTATTTGTTTGTTAAACTGGAAAGTCCTAGATCAGGGTCAACCGTCAACGAGATGTTTCGTAAACAGTGAATCAATTCGTCCGTTGTGCACAGCACGCGTGACACTGACCATTCACTGTTCTTTAGAGTTTAGGGGCGGATATTTTTAGGAGAAGAAAAAGAAAAGAAAAGTCGTTTCCGGACGTTACGTCCGTTAGACGACACAGTTTTGTCCTTTACATCTCGATTTTAAGCAGAATTTAGCCTCTAGTTTTTATATATATATATATTTTTTTATTAAATACTTTCAGGAAAAATCGGGTAAAGAAAACAATCAGAGTCCCAGCAATAAGTTCAAAAATCGCCGATATTCCAACAGATGAATACTCTTGGAGAAAATACGGTCAGAAACCGATCAAGGGATCGCCATACCCACGGTAACTACTGTATACTCTCGTACCTAACCGTTGATTATTCTACGAACGAATCTTTTTAACACTTTTTTTTTTCTCCAATTTGTCTGTTTCAGTGGATATTACAAGTGTAGCACGATAAGGGGATGCCCGGCGAGGAAACACGTGGAGAGAGCTCCGGACGATCCGACGATGCTGATCGTGACCTACGAGGGGGAGCACCGTCACGCTGGTGCACCCGGGGTGCAGGAGAACGTGGGTGCCGGTGTAGGTGTGGCGTTGGTCTTCGAGTCAACGTGAGAAAAAATAAAATAAAAGCAGGCAGTAAAGCAACGTAGACTTTCGTAATTTCGAGGTAGTGGGGGAGGGCTGGATTGTAAATTACATCGGTTTTTTTTTTAAATTTAGTCGTTGCTGTATTTTTAAACAAGATAACTTCAGTGGGTGTGGAAATGGAATCTCATCAATCTGTTTACTTAATTATTTTATATTTATCAATTGATTACGAACTTAGATCGTCAATTATTAATTAATTAATGTGGTTACGCTTCTTAATGTGCCACTTTAGGATTGGAAAATATGGGGAACAAAAATAGGAAAGAGTCAAAGAGGCGTGATGGGAGAGGAGATGGGTTGAGTGGGCCGATCAATTAGATGGCTCTGTAGTTGGAGATAGGCCATGACAGCATCGTCATCTTCATCATCACGACTTTTTTAAGTTCCATTTTAAATGATGAGATCAACTCAATTTAATTTTAAATTATTAAACATTATTTAATTAAAAATTTCTCCATAATTTAAACTTATAATTTTTGTTAACACTATTTTCTTACACATAGAATTCGTAATACTTTTTTCTTTGGTAAATATATTTAAATTTATCTTAATATTTAAATATATTTTAAATAAATTATTTTAATTCATTATTATTCATAATATATATATATATATTTAAATTTATCTTTACCATCTAAAGAGATATAAAATTAGGGAATGGATGAGGTGGACACTACTTGTTGATAAAGTCATCCAAGGAAATATTATGTGCAAAATTTATTTGGGTCACAATCATGTTTGTAACGTGCACTGATTATTAGGGGAAGGCGTAGTTTGACTAAAATCCAGATTTAATTAATAGTAGGAACTGAAATTTTGGGAAGGGGAGAGGAATGGGTTGATAATTGACGACACAATTGGTTGTCTTCTTTTAATCAATCGTCGAGTTTTCATTATTGGGGTGAAAGTCAATATCTCAACTCCGAACATGCCCACCAATAAAGTTGATTTTTTCTGTTGGATGTCCATATGGATACAAATTTACGAGAGAGAAATATTTTAATTATAAAATAATTATATAAATTAATGTGTTTTTATATAATATGTTATATTATAAAATTATTTGTATTATAATACAAATTGACATAATTTGATAATTCATATAAAATTATGTTAATTTGTAAACTTATGTTTATATAATCTTTTTATGAATGTAGTACTCTTTAAAAAAAAAAAAAACAAAGAAAAGTTGGGGTTTGGTTTTGCAGCTCCTGCTGCTGTCGATAACAGTGGGTTACATCTCCCACTCCATCGAGACCGGCGGGTTCCGACGACCTCCGGCGACCTCTGGTATGTCCACCGTAGCCTTAAACCCGTTTCGGACCCATTCGGAGCCTGTCAATCTCGATGGGGTGAGCGGTGTTGCTGCGACACCGCCACCAACGGCAGCGGGAGTTGGGTGAGGTCGAAAATTCCTATTAAATCAATTTCAATTTATTTTTTATTGTGTTTTTTATTATATATTTTTTATTATATTATTTTATTGTATTTTTTAAATTTTATTTTTTTATTGTATTGTTATAATAATTATAGGAGTTTAGGAGGGTGGATTGCAAAATGTTGAGGTGGACCGCTTTCCAGCATTTAAAAAAAAAAAAGAAACTTGAGTAGATAAATTTGTTGAAAGTAAAAAATATATGTTTTCTTTAAAAAGAACGAGAATAATTTCTCAAAAAAGAGAACACGGGGTTTAATCATTAATGCCCTTATATTTGTTAATGCCCTTAAAAACAGAACGTGAGCGATATGTTTGTACATTGACTGGACTTGATGGTAATTTCGTAAAATTCTTGCCTGGTAAATTTGATTGAGTAATGATAAATTACATCTTATTTATTACTATTTTTAAAAAAAGTTATTAAATAAAATAATAATGATAAATAAGATATAAACGTATCATTATTCAAAATTTTGTTTCCTCCATTGAATGCGTCTGAGCCTAGCCATGAATCTAGAAAAGTGGGATCGGCCTTAAACTCCAGGCCCCAAAGGTTCAAACCGTACTGGATTTTAAAAGAATGGGCATGGTCTTTGACCGATGACCGTTGATGCAAAAGAGAAACGTGTGGCTATATTTTCGCTTTGTAAAATAAATAAAAATTGTTCCCAAAACATTAAAAAAAATTGTTCTAAACGCCGCATGTTTCATGCTTGTCTTGTGTAGCTGTTCATACATGACGAAAAATATCACATGGGCAGCGTTAAAGAGAGTAAGTTCACGTTGGATCAATTTGTCAACTCTTGTTAGTTGTTCCTCTCTTCTTTATTCCAAAAAAAAAAATGTATTGATTCCATTAGAAATTGAAGGACTTCGTCAATATTCAATGACAGCATAGCAGAAGTTTTCAGAATCTCTTTCCAACTTTACAAACTCAACGCTTTCTTAAACCATTTTTTTTAATTCAAAACTTATTTTATCTTCTCCTATCATAATAATTTTTTAAAATTTTATATAAAATATTATATATAATATAAATTTTTTTATTTTAAAATAATAATAATATTAAAAATTAATATTTTAAAAATATTTTATTTAATATATATATATTTTTTATCTCGTCTCATCTTTTATCGAAATCTAAACAAGATTTAAGACTCGAGTTTTGTATTGAGATGGCGATGTTGATGCCGAAAGCTGAAGATGAAGGCCATAAAGTTGACGTCGGAGAACATTAGCCTATATGAGAGGAAAAAAAAAAAAATTATTTCAAGAGAATTTCAAATTTATTTACTTCTTCTTAAAAGGTGTGCGAAAGCTTATATATATTATAAGGCGGTCAATATCATTTTATTTTATTTTTTTGTTATTGTGACTTTGACTTAGCGCGATAATGAAACCCAACTTTAACTATATGTCTGTAACTTTGACCAAATGGATCTTTATGTAAAACTTAATTTGATTTAAGAATGGTAATATGTTTTTGTTAAAGACGTATTCTGTAGTTCAATTTTCAAATTCTCAGTTGATTAAGGCCTACAATTGTAAGAAGAATAAGGGTGTCAGAGTCGAAATCACTTCGATGATTAAGTTAGTATGAAAAAATATGAATTGTAAAGTTTTTAAAAAGAAAAATTAGAATATACCTTTTTCGAATTTTGTCCAGTCTTATTTATAGATATCTATGCTTTTTCTGAGAGGTGGTTTGGGAAAAAGATTTATTAGTTGGGACGTCATTCGACAGTCATCTCAGGGAAGAAAAATTTGATCCTGCCAGTCTCATATTATAAATCTGATTTTCCTTTGATCAATGCTTAATCAGGTCTTTCTGAAGGAAAATATTAAATGCGGTCTTATATTTTTCTAATTTAGTAATTAATATGGCGTATCCATAGTATTTGTGCATTTAATAATGGAAACCTGTCATAACAACGGTTGTCTATCATTCATAAATGCGAGAGTGATTCTGACGTGAGATGGATTCATAAATCGTGCTAGTAGACGCAATCTCATTTCTGATATTAGTGTATGATCAAAGCTGTTTTGTTATCTTCTTATTTAGTTGTGATAGTTTGTGATTCGAATTGTCTCTGATTTCGGTATTTTTAGTCGGGTTCGGATGTGGGCTATCCAGGTTCGAACCTTGGACTTCGAGCCCAACTCCTTTCAAATTTGAGTTTGTTATCAACTATCCTTTCAGCTTAATAGTCCAAACGCATGAACGGTCAATCCGTTTAAAATCGTAAATTTTGGTTAATTATAAATCAATTAATGCGTTGCTCCTCCTTGTTCAGTCAGCAAACATCTGCGTGATGGGGCGGTGGATTCTTTGATTTGAAAAGAGCGGAAAATATCTGAGGATGAGTCAAAGCGAGGGATGTAAGGTGGGGTTGGGGTTGGGGTTGGGATTGGGGGGGCCGGGCAATTCATGACTATGGGCAATAGCATCATCACGATGACTCTTAAACCTAGTTTGTTTTATAAATAAAATAAAGATGATATGAGATAAAAATTAAAAAAATATTATTATAAAATATTGTTAACAATGGTTTTATTATAAAATTTGAAAAAATTATCTTAAGATTTAAAAAATATTTTATATCAAAATTTGAGAAATATAATAATAATTAGATGAGATAAAAAAAAAATTATTTGTGAAAACAAATTAAGCCTTAGACTGGAAATGTCTATTGTGGTCGATCCTGTCATTTTTTACCGAAATATAATTGATAAATAATATTTATATTTATAGATTGTAGAGTGCAAAAGTGTGAATGTATTTTTGAATAAATAAATAAATATAGAATTTATATAAAAAAAAGTTTTAATAATAAACTTCATTTTAAAAGGAGTACATGGTAATTATATAATTCATGCTTATATTCAACATTACTTTCTATTTTTGTCTGTTAACCATGTGGAGCAAGTAAGTTTATTATAAAGCTTAAAAAATAATATTATGTTTAAAATTACCCACGCTCAAAATTACTTTTTTGAAAAGTAAACATGGGTCGTAGATTTAGAACTTGGGTCAGGTATAGAAGAGTAACTAGCCCAAAGCTCATAATACAAATACGATGAGCTTTGAATTGAATGGTATCCATTTTGGGGTTTTTCTAGGCGTAGTGGGCCTGCATGGGCCTTAAACTCTAGGTCCCTCAAAACTCGAGCAGAAGAATATTGGATGGCTATAGTCTATGACTATTGATACAACAGGGAATCAAAGTTTTAGAAGGAGCCACACTTGTCCAAGCTGTCGAATAAAATAAGAAAGGTGAAACGGTTCAAATGGGAATGGCTCAAAGAGGGAGAATTCAATGGTTCTTCTTAAAATATATATATATATATATATTGAATTCTAGCCGTGCAAAACTAAGGCCCAGTTTACTTACAGGATTGAAATTAAAAATTAAAAATTAAAAATATATTTTAAATTTATTATTATATTATTTTAAATTCTCATATAAAATATAATAAAAAATTTAAAATTTCAAATTTTAAAGCATATTTTTTAAATTCCAAAACAAAACTTAGAAAAATATATTATAATATATTATTATTTTTTAATTTTTATCTCATCTCATTTCTAAAAATAAATTAAATTTAAGAGCGATATTACAAGAAAGATATAGCTCAAAAATTTCTCCCAAACAGTAAAAGTGATTTTTATTTATTTATTTATTTATTTTCTTCATTTTTTGGGTATTCTTAAATAATTTTTAAAATCAATATTATTAAAAAATAATTTTTTAATTATTAGTTAAAAAAATTAGAATTCGAGAAAAAAAAATTGAAACAAAAATTGGAGACAAATAGTATTTTTTTTTTCGAAAACTAATTATAGAACGGCAATGATTTGTAATCATGTGATTAATTGTGACACCAGGGAGAAAGAATGGCAATCATACTAATAATCATACCGATAAAAAGGTGAAAACGATGATATTGTTTATGGGAGGTTCTTAACAAGTAACAGCCCACCTAAAAATAGAGAATGATTAGGAAAAATAATAAAAAAGGAGGCTGCATCTTTTGTTTTTGTTCAGTCTCAAATTATTATTCATCCCTCGTAGAACTGGAGAGGAGAGCCCACTGCCCAGTATGTTGCGTTTCGTGTGAGAATTGGGAAGGATGGATTTGAAGGCAGAAGAGATCAGTGAAAAGTTTGGAGAAAGAAAAAATATAATAAATTTGGAGAGAGAAGGAAGAGGAGGAGGTGCGCGCGTGTGTAGAGGTACGTGCCTTACTGTCATGCACTTGGGCCTGGAATCGACTGGATCACTTGTCCCATAAAAAGCAAAGAAAAATGAGAAGTAAAATAAAAAATAAAAATAGAAGAGCATCTCATCGCATACGGGTTTTGTTGAGGTTTCCTCTTCTGAGTCTTCTCTCATTAAATCCTCTCTGGAGATTCGATCATTCCGATTCAGAATCCAATCTCTCTCTCTCTCTCTCTCTCTCTCTCTCTCTCTCTCTCTCTGAGTCTCTCGTTTCTTTCCAGTTCCGATTCAACTAGTCGGGTCAACTCGCTCTCCCAATTCCTTACCTCACACTCTCTCCATTTCCAAGTGAGTCTCTCTCTCTCTCTCTCTCACGCGCCCCTGCACGCACATTTTTTCTTGCCCTTTCCGCCTGGAAAGAAGAATCATCTCGTATGCTTGGTAGTTGCCGATTAGGTAACGCAACCACTTTTTTTGCGTTAGCTTCGGTTATGATTTGGCGAGACTTTGATGTAAGAAACACCTGCAAAACTGTTGATCTGGAACATCGTATTCGATGATTCCTAGAGAGATTGACGAGATTAGCTTTTAGGAAAACTAGCTGCTGATTGTACTAGCCGTCTTCCGAAGATACTTGCTTTTATCGATTCCGTAAGATTTAGACGTTCAAGCTTCTGTTTTTGTTAGGGTTTTGGGGTTTTTGTATATCGATGGCGGCGTCGCTGAATGACCATAAGATCGGTAACTTAATATCTGCTACCAAATCGTTGAAACTAAGCTTAGATAAATCAAAGGCCCTGGGGTTAGCTTTAGAGAGATCTGGCCCTAGATTAGAAGAGATTAGCCTAAGATTGCCTTCCCTGGGAGCTGCCGTCCGGCCCATTAGAGCAGAAAAGGAGGCCCTTGTTGCCGTTGGGGGCCACATTAACCGTGCGGTAAGCCCTGCCGCAGCGGTGCTTAAGGTTTTTGATGCTGTTCACGGCCTTGAAAAGTCGTTGTTATCTGATCCCCGGAACGATCTTCCGGGCTATTTGTCGGTGTTGAAACGCCTGCAGGAGGCGTTGAAGTTTCTGGGTGACAATTGTGGGTTGGCAATTCAGTGGCTGGAGGATATAGTAGAGTATCTGGAGGATAATATGGTGGCCGATGATCGGTACCTTTCCAATTTAAAGAGTTCCTTGAAAAATCTTAGAGAATTGCAGAATGATGGGGAGAGGGCACACCTTGATGGTGGACTTTTAGATGCCGCATTGGATAAGTTGGAAAATGAGTTCCGGCAGCTCTTGACTGAACATAGCGTGCCACTTCCAATGTCATCATCGTCTGCCCTTGTTGAGCAAGCATGCATTGCACCATCACCTTTACCGGTCTCTATTATTCAGAAGTTGCAAGCAATTCTTGGGAGATTAATTGCTAATAACAGACTCGAGAAGTGCATAATGATCTATGTTGAAGTTCGTAGTTCAAATGTTAGAGCAAGTTTACAGGCTCTTAATTTGGATTACCTCGAGATCTCAGTATCTGAATTTAATGATGTCCAAAGCATAGAGGGGTATATCGCGCAGTGGGGTAAGCACTTGGAGTTTGCAGTGAAGCATTTGTTTGAGGCGGAGTATAAACTTTGTATCGATGTTTTTGAGAGGATGGGATTAGATGTGTGGATGGGTTGCTTTGCAAAGATTGCTGCTCAGGCTGGTATTCTCGCATTTCTTCAATTTGGTAAGACTGTTACAGAGAGCAGGAAAGACCCCAATAAGCTGCTAAAGCTGTTGGATATGTTTGCATCATTGAACAAATTGAGATTGGATTTTAATCGGTTGTTTGGTGGAGCAGCATGTGCTGAAATCCAAAACTTGACAAGGGATCTCATCAGGAGGGTGATTGATGGGGCAGCAGAGGTGTTCTCGGAGCTTCTGGGTCAGGTTGAGTTGCAGCGACAGACCCCACCTCCTTCAGATGGGAGTGTACCGAGATTGGTGATCGTCATTATTGATTACTGTAATAAACTACTTGGGGATGACTACAAGTCAATCTTAACCCAGGTTCTGGTCATTCATCGGAGTTGGAAGCATGAGAAATTTCGGGAGAGGCTCCTTATTGATGAGGTTTTAAACATAATCAGGGCCATAGAGCAGAATTTGGCGGCATGGGAGAAGGCTTATGGGGCAGATCCCATCCTACCCAATTTTTTTGCAATGAATACCCACTGGCATTTGTACAAGCACCTAAAGGGAACAAGGGTCGGGGATCTCTTTGGAGACTCTTGGTTAAAAGAACATGAACAGTCCAAGGATTATCATGCAGCAGTCTTCTTGAGAGAGAGCTGGGGAAAGCTTCCCAGTCACTTGAGCAGGGAAGGTTTGCTTATGTTCTCAGGTGGACGTGCCACTGCCCGTGACCTTGTCAAGAAAAGATTGAAAGCGTTCAATGAAGCTTTTGATGACATGTACACCAAGCAGTCAAACTGGATTATATTGGACAAGGATCTGAGAGAGAGGACGTGCCAAGTCATAGTGCAGGCAGTTGTGCCTGTTTACCGAAGCTACATGCAGAATTACGGGCCCTTGGTGGAGCAAGATGCAAGTTCCGCTAAGTATGCGAAGTACACAGTTCAGACTTTGGAGAAAATGTTAATGTCTCTTTTTCTGCCAAAGCCAGTGAGATATGGCAGTTTCAAAGGCCGGCAGCCAAGTGGGAAATTCAACAATGGCGTAGCAGATCTTCGTCGCACTGCCTCTGCAGTTGTGTGATTGTCTACTGGCTTGCCCTGGTTAATCCCCCCGAGGCTTACCCTGCTCCTATATTCTCTTCCCATTGTTAGATGGTTAGCCAATTACATGTGTCTATATTTATTACCAAGAGCCTTGGAACTACTGCACAAATATTTTCATTTATTGGATTTATAGAAGGAAGTTCCTCTGAACATTAGCGTCGCATTGCTTGGATTGTCTCCATTTGAAGGAATTTTTGTAGCTTGTCTGACCGTGATGAAGAATTTAGAATCGCCTTCCACATACCCTGAAGGTTTCTGAAAGGCCATATGAGTGCCAGACATGCCGATAAAAGGTTATACGGCCGCATGATAAGGTTAGTAGGTAATACTCCCACCCATAATATACCCCTACAATTTTTCCCATCTTCACTGTTGGTCTAGTTTCCAGGTAAAAGGCAGCAGGAAAAAAACAAATATTGTAATCTCTAGAATTCATATACAATTTCTTGATAAAAAGTCCATCTAGAGGTCTAGCTGTGATTGGAATGTTCTTTAAATTATCCGTATTTTGAAAAGGTTGTACATGACTACATGTTGGGACGTTGCGGAAAAGGCTTGTCGCTTATGCTACCGGTTTGCCTGTTGTTGTCGAGAACTAGTGTATCACAGCCCTGATTTTATTAAAACATCATATTGACAATAAATGGCAATGTCTTGCATCCCTTCACTATTTTTATTCTTCTTTGTTGGATAAGTAATATGAAAGACAGCTTTTCATTCACATCAACAATACTTATCTCTTATTAATTAAAAAAAAAAAGAAAGAAAAGAAAGTGATATGAGAGACAGCTCTGCTTCAATATGCTAGGTTGTTGAGAGAGGAAAGGTTCTTTTGAGGTTTCCTACTCTAAATGCATGAATTGATGATTCCGCCATTTCTACTTGTAAAGTTGTAATATTTTTTTAGCTTTGCTCGCTTTAGCTTCTCCTTCCCAACCTCCCTCCCTCCCTCCCTCGAGCTTGTTGCTTTATTTCTAAGTGTGAGGCCTAGGTGCGGAGTTTTATTGACTCATGAGAGATTGTCCTTGTGACGCCTCTACTAATACTTAATAGTACTAATTCCTCCCCTCCAGCCCCCATTTTTTTTTTCTTTTCTGATATTTTCTCAATACAGCCCGGTGAGTAAGCCGAGTGGATGTGCACCTCTCACTCAAAGGTGGGATCCATATCCTGATATCTCTCTCCATTGGGTGAGTGGGAAAAATCACAGAAGTCGAAAACAGAGTTTTGTTGCTATTACCCATGTCAAGCAGCAAAACCGTTTGAAGTTGGGAAAAAAAAAACATGTATCGATAGCTACCTTTGTCATTGTCGTCCATTTTGGTGTAGTTGGAGACCTGATGGGTTCTTTGTGACGTTTGATGATATGATGCGAAGAGGTTGGAAACTGGACAGTAGATGGTTGTTTGATGCTGTGGCTGTGAGGAAGTAATTAGGCTCTCTTTGATTTTAGAGTGAAAAAAAAAAAAAAATATTATTATAAGATATTTTTTAATATTAGTTTTATATATAAATTTGAAAAAATAATGTGAGAATTTAAAAAAATTAAAATTTTTATTATATTTTATATAAAAATTTTAAAAAATATAATAATGAGTTTAAAATATATTTTAAATTTTTGATTTTTCTCCTGAACAAAAAAAATATCAGACAGGAAAATTCTATTTTTCTTTGAAAACCTAACTGATAGATATTGATGGTCGAATGGATAAAACTTTCAGCCCACTTGGGGTGCGTTATCCGACTGTTCTATGGAGATGATACTGCTGCAATTTGCGCAACTTGACTCCTCTTTTGCAATTGCCCATGATGGTCCTGTCCTTTTCAAGTGGATAGGATGTTGAATCAATCTTAACTCATTAATTAGATCTATTATTTTTTCAATTTTCAATTAAAAAAAAAAAAATAAATCCATCTCATTCAACTTCATACATTTCAACTTATTAAAAAAAAAAAAAATCTATATTAATAAGATCCACAAAATATTATTATTTATAATTTAATTCAAATTTAGCTCAAATGTACAAAGTTGATTTTTCGCATTTGGGCGGCTATGATGTAACAGGGTAGAGAAGAAAATTCAAATATATTCAAATACATCCAAGATTGCTAATTTGAACTACTGCATGCTCCCTTGGGGGAACTTAATTAACTTTCAATGGGAAAATGGACAGTCATCCGTGCGTGACATGAATCATGACGTGAGAGAGGTGAATTTCATTTTCCCCTCAACGAATCCGATCGAATTCCTTAAAACTACCTCATATAATTTTCCAAGGACACCAACGTATGAATAATTGAAAGATTTGATTTGCGAGTTTGTTTGACTTTATCCAATCGTTCTCGTGTTGCGATGGGTATTATTACTTCTGCGATGATCGCATATGAAAATGCCTTGTACGGAAGCATTTCCTTATCCTTATCTTCCTTGTAGTAAAAAAGTCTTGTGGGTTTGTTGGGGTTCTACAAGTTCCGTCTGACTCCTCGATTTCATACTTGTAATTTTATTTTTACTTATGTAAATGGTAAGTGCTGATGATATCTCAATTATTTCAATTCTGAAAATACTGATAAAATAAAATTATTAGGAAGTTTAAATAATATTATGCATAAAATTGCGAGAGTACGTACCACTATTTGTTTAAAAATGTTGTCCGTTTAGAATTTTGGTTGAATTGAGATTAACTTAGTTCGGACTTTAGTATGATTTTAAGTTGAGTATACTCTCAAATTATTAAATTCGTTTTAATTCAAAATTCATTTACAAGTTTAACTCAATACTTTTTTACGTGTGAAATGCAGAAATTTTTTAATTTTTTTTATAAATATATATATCTAAACTCATTTTAATATTTAAATACATATAAACTCATCTTAGATAAATTTTATTAAATTCAATTGGCCATCATATCAATACACTACTATTTACAGAAGACTCAGCTCAACATTCAAACCAAAGCCTAAGAATTTAGGAACAAAATTTAAGGATCCTAGAGACGAATCATATAAAAACAAAATGCAGAAAACGAGTAAAACGAGAAAGAAAGCATAATTGAGAGGATGTAGATGAGTCGCAACCCAATCGTTTTCATACACCAAAATTCAAATGGGGGGGATTAGAAAAGGATGGCACTGATTGCGTGTGGGTGTCTAAGTACTCTTCCAACCGATCGATCGAGCCGGGTGGCCGGAACGAACGCTAAATTGTAGATGAAGGTGTCCGAGGATGAGTGTGGCTTTGATTTTTCGCTTTCACCAACACTCTTTGACTTCTTTCAGGAAGAGCACCCCCACCCCACACCAATCATCACGCGGCCACGCCTTTTGAATATTTAATGTTTAATAAATCTCGATAATGTTAAGGTAATCTAGTTCCTAGTAATTAAGGATCCTTGGGAAATTAATTGATGTGGTTGTATTGTTTATATAAATTGGTAAAATTAAGAGGAGTACACAGGAATGGAAAACATTCTGATGATTTTTCATTGGTTTGTTTCAGTACACTGTAATGGTATATATACACAAAATAGAGGATATTCTTACATAACATAATTCTTAGGATATAATGAAAGAGTGACGCGTATGATGCTAGAAAAGGTTCTAGACTATTCTGTATGTAAATGATATATGTATAACACAATTATACAACATATTTTGCAATAAAATATTAAAAGAGGGATATTTTTATAAAATGTTGTGGGTATATAAAGTGTTTTATGAAATTACATTTCATTTAATATTTATTAAGAAATATATTGTGTAATTGTGTTATGTGTGTTTCATCACCATGCCTCATTCTGCATTGGAGTGGGCTTAATGCGTTACTTTCGGTGGAGCAGACAGGTCCACTGAGGCGGGAGACGCTACGGGCTTGATATTGTTAACATGCCCCTGCCAGCCAAGCTGTCATAGAAGAACTGTGAGGCTCGATCGTCGAGTACTCAATCTGAAAATTAATTAGGGCTTTCTGAAGATGTAAGCCAGTTGGTTCTTGCTAGAAAGAAAAGATACATGAAGAGCCTTGCCATGGATCCAATCTCGTACAAATGGATAATCTCTGCCAACATGTTTGGTCATGCGTGAATGCATCACAAGAGTGACGGACAAGTACATAGCGCCCAAATTATCACAATATAGAATGGGAGGCTTCAACAACAAAATTCCTAACTCAAATAACAAAACTTGCAGCCAGATCAATTCGCATATAGCATGGGCCAAAGCTTTGTATTCAATCTCGATGCTTCACCTTGCAAATGTAGATTGCTTCTTTAAACTCCAACAAACTAGATTTTTGTTTTTTGTTTTTTTTTTCTATAGAAAACACAGTATATATATATATATATACATATATACATTGTAATTGCTAGTACTTTATTTCAAATTTTTGAAGATAAAATTATGAGAATTTTCTAACAAAATTGAAGTCATGTGTGAGATATTTTAAATCTGCCCTGTTGATTAAATCCTTAGAAAAGATTCTTAAAAATATGCTAAAAGTAAAAGGTTTTTTGAAATCTCAATTAAGGTAATGAATCAAACCGAACCATGCACCAATTAATATTAGATTCTCAAATATATATATATATATATATCAAGATTCCTCTGCGCGCATCATATACTTTTCCAAGATGCCAAAGATTATATACTCTGTAAATCGATCGTACATACGTAAGTGCAGCCCGTATCTTATACTATCCCCATGCGGCCAACGTAAGGGTTTTACATATGCCTTCTAGCTAGCAAGTTTCAGGCGTAGGCGGGCCATAATATAATAGTTTGGACTTGGAGTGCAAGGAAGAAACGCAAAACTATTTGAATCTTAAATTTAGATCATGACGTCCTAGCTGCCACGTCGTACTTTCGTTTAATTAGTAATATCATTTCGTTGAAGTTTCTAGCACAAATATTATCAGTATTTCTAGTTCATTTTAATATTACTGGCCAGTAACGACAGTCGTTGCTAGCTAGTAATTAGCTTGGCTTCTCATGCATCATTCCACCAAAATCTTGCATGTGGTTGATTTGAAGGAGATAAAATATCTCGGACCTAATAATATGGCCTTCCAAGTGCAGCTTAAGGGTGGAGCTCTCATCAGAATAGAAGTGAGAGAGGGGGTGGGTGCAGTAAAAGACTAAGAAAAAGAAAGGGTATCACGAAGAAAAGAGGATATATGTGACATAAAGGCAATGAGGAATGTGACGTAAAAAAGAAAGGGGGAAAGAAGAAAACTTGGATCGAAGAGACTTTTTTCCAAACTCTTGATAGATTGCTATTTCGACTTTTCGTCAACTCTCCAACCTGGTAACATCCTCCAGAAAATATTTCTTAGACTTTCATTGCCTAGCGAAGATGTGAGACTATGAGAGATTATAAACAATTATATTATAATAAATTCTCTCACTCTAAATAATCTGTGAACGTAGATATTATGTTGAACTACCAAAATTTTTATGTTTCTATCTTTTGTTTTTCTTTTATTTACCTTATATTTAGTGTCATGGATATCATAGATGTATTGATGTTGTATAATAACACCAGATTGTCGTTCGAGCTCCATATAATCGATCAAAATCTGAATCGTCATAACAGAACGAGAATGACTCTTTTTTCTATTATAATTTGTTGTTTGATTTTTTACATTAACATTATCTTTATTTACAATTGCGATTTGTTCCTTTAGAAAATGTTGATGATCGGGGAAGAGATTTGTCTATCTCTCAGGCTAGCTAGCCTAACAATAAGTGAAGTACGAGATTCACAGCACAACGACCAATTCAACAAAAATTGAGTGGATCAATAAATGAAGTATGAGCGAGGAAGCCTGTTAGGGTGACCCGGCCCACTCAAATTACAAGGTCCATGATCCTTAGGTTCGATCCTAACCTAGGCCTAATGATATGAAAGGTACGAATCAAGAGAAAGATATTGAGTAATTCTAACCATCCCTCCAACTGGGAAGGCGAGGCCAGATGATTTGAGTGTCCACAAAGATCGAGGAAATATCAAAAATATCCTGTTATGATCTTTCTGCGTCTGCCTCCGCATTAAAGACAATTAGACATAATTCTATTGAGCTGAGTGCCTTATTAAATGTAAAGTCAGGTCAGGTGTGCCGCATGAATCATTATCCTAGATCCAGCCTTGCAAGTCATTTATGAAAAAAATTAATATGGCTAAAATAGGACAGTAGGACCAAGACTATCATTGGCTGGCTGACAATCGGACAGAGTCACCAAACGTTATCATCCATCCCCATCTACAGTTTCAACATAAGAACGTTTATAAATAGCACCCCACAAATCATAAAAGGGGTAACATTCTAAGCACCTTCTAACTTTTTAGAGTGTTCTCTCAATTTTTATTAGAGATCTAATCTTGACATCAGAGAGGTCTTGGATTTCGACCCCATTTTCTCTCTTGAGTTGCAGCTTAAAATCGACTGGATCACCGTGTCAATTGCATGTATTAACGTATATAGCAATGAAATAACTCTTGAGATAATTTTGAACTTCACTTGAAGCCTCAACTATATTATACAACAACGAGTGATCTTGATCTTTCTCCAATATATAATTAGGGTTTACCGAGCATGCATCATTCAGTTGAAGTTCAAGAATCGCCGATTATGCCATGAAATTTCTGTCACGTATTTACTACCTTAATTTCCTCCTGCCATGAAATTTTAGACATCTTAATTTAATGACACCTGTCCAGAAAATAATCATTAATGTACCCGCCCATTAAGTGGTCAACATTAACCTAGCTAGCTAGCTGCAACAACGACATGAACAGATCAGAGAGCTGCTCAAGTGATTCCATGATCCTTCTCTACTCTTTGTCTCGATGAAATTATATGTTGTCTGCCATCAATATTGCAAGTTATTAACTATTAAGGTTGGAGATTAATAATAATAATAATAAAGCGCTGGTTGTGATGATTAAGACAACCACGTCGATCGATCACGACAATAGCAATAAGCTATATATATATAGGGATGGAACTTACCACGTTGACGTACAGCAAGGAGCCAAAGCGCCCTTAGATCGATATTCATGTACTAGTTTCTTCATATATACAAACATATAATTTATATGGCTGTCAATTAAATATGAAGATCTAATTATATATATAATGTTCTTCTTTTTTTAGGTAAGTAAATTTTATATCATGTAGGTCACGCTATTCTGATCTATTAGAATACAGATTTAAAGTAATAATAATATATATATATATACACATATATAGCTAATAGCGTCACGTACGTAGTCGTTTTTTTTTTTTAAAGCACGTACGTACGCGTAGTCGTTGAAAGAAGAATGAGTCTATATATATTCTTAAATGTCTAGGTAGTACTGGTTTATGTCGTGACTTTGAGGAAACAGACTAGGGTACCTAGGTAAGCTGGGTAGATTTCGGAAAAATGGGGAAGGTTGAATTAATGCTAACTCGAGATAAATGGGGGCCGGGGACTGAGTCTGTTCAAAGTTTCGAACAAGTTAATTTGACCGTACTGGACGGTGGTTTTAAAACTTGTGATCTGCCTAGTGTACGTCAACAACCCACAACAGGTTAAGTTTGGAGGTTAAATTAAGGTTTTTGTTTGTTTTTAAAAATTAAATAAGATCAAATAAAATAAGATGAGATAAAAATAAAAAAAATAAAAAATTTTATTATAAAATTTATTATAAAATTTATTGGAAAATTTATTTTAAATATTAGTTTTATTTTGAGATTCGAAAAAGTAATTTTAAAATTTAGAAAAGTTAAATTTTTATTATATTTTAATTAAAATTTAAAAAAGTATAATGATGAGTTTAAAATGAGTTTGGAGTTTTAATTTTATCTCTCAAAACAATTATGTTAGTTTGGTGGTTAATATTACGAATGTATTGAAATTTGAAAAAAATGAATTATTTATTATATTTTATATGAAATTTTAAAAAAGTGTATAAAAATTAAAAAAAATTGTAATAATGAGATGAAATAAATTGAAGTGGGTTAAATACTCAAATGAGATATTGGCATTGAATACATTAAAATTTTTTCAATTTGATGAAAAGTATAAATTTAATAGAAAGTCAATACTTTCATATCTATAATTCTACGTTAAATTTATTATTAGATTAATCAAAATAATAATATAATATATAATTTATGAAACTAATAAATATATTAATAATTAATAAAAAAAATATTTTAATGGATGAATAATAATCAAAGAATAATGTTCAAATATTGTAATTTAAAATTTGAGCTAATAAATTTTAATGAATAATAAAATTATTAAATTAATATTTGATGAATTCAATAAGATGCTTTAAAATTTTTGGATAAAACATCGAACAGTGTAGCCAAAACTGTCCAAATAAAAAATAAAAATTAAGCGAAGATCAAGTGCACGATCTGTTCTAGATCACACCTGTTCCTTATCAGCAAATTAATTAAACATAAGGACATGCATTTTGATGATCTGGATCATGCAGTAATCCCATAAACCTTTTTTAATGCAAAAAATTGTGCGTAGCCACTTGCACCAAATAACATTAATATTATATATATATATAATAATATGAATGATATATTAATTAAAAGCTTATCCAATCTAAAGAGATAAGATCAGTCTAAGACAGCTTTAGAGAACAGCCATTGGTCACAGCTTCCGTTGACCTCGTTTATTCCAATCAGCTTCTTTTTTTCTCATTTTTTTTTTTGGAATTATTAATTAATGACCTTTTATTAATAATATATGTTAATTAATTAATTAGGGTTGGAATATCTGTCTGCCAATAAGCCAAAGTCCACCACATGAATCGAGCTGCATGCAGCAATATGATCATAAAGTGGGCATTTATTGTCTAAGTGCCGTTCTTCCCTTAAAAAAAATATGTTTGCTTAACTTTAACTTTAACCAAACCCATCATCATCATCATCATCATCTCAGCATGTAATGAATAATTAACCAGCTGGATATATGATCATCCTTAATAATAGCTAAAATATTCTTTCCGTACGATTTCATAGGTACGTGGACCACACATCTTCTGTGCATAATAACTTTCTCATGGACGAAAAAATAAATAAAAAAGAAATCCTAAATTTTTCCATGGTGGGTGCATGCTGTATCAAAAAGACATTTGGTATTGGAAAAAGATAGGTCGATCGACTCGGGGGACGGGCTTATCTATTCAAGATTCGATAAGATTTTATATTAATTCTATTCATCCTTTTTGATTCACAATTCTGGTTGACAACTAGACTTCGTTTGCATTCGAAAAGGATTTATTTTTTTTAATTATAATTTTTTTCAAATTTTTTATATAAAATATAATAAATAAATATTTTTTTTAATTTTAATTAAAATTTTAAAACAATAGTAATATGTTATTTTATTTTTAAAATTTATTTCAATTTCTCTCTCAAATTCAAATGAATTAATCTCCATATTTCACAGTTTTATAGGAAAACTAAATCCGAAAATAATAATAATAATAATACTTATAAAATAAAATTGTTATCGTCTTGTCCTTCAACAAACAAATATTCAGTACGATCGATGCAATTTGAGCTATGGACAACTTACCTGTCATTTTGAGTTAATGTAGCTTTGCCTTTGGATATAATCCTATAAGAGAGATCCTTATCTGTGCCAACAACAACCCGACATTATTCGGCGACACGACTTGTTCATCATCAATTTATAACCACTTGCATATATCAGCCAGTTAGAATTGATTGATTCTTTATCGAGCTCATTATTGGGGTTAGTTAAATTAAAAAAGCTATATTGTAAATATAAATAAATAAATTATTAAAAAATATAGTGTTGAGGTCATATTTTGCGATCTGAACTGTTCCACAGCGTCCAAATAAATTGATCCTGCACAGGGATAAAATGGATGGGAGCAGTGATTGTCCTGCGATCACTCCGATATCAAAATTAGTAAATTTGTAGATAGAATACTAAAAATGAATAGGAGAGTAGAGAGATAATTTAACCTATAAATTATGAATTCTCTAACCATTTATAGGAGTTAGAATGCATTCAGCATGTTCCCGAAGTGCATGGCTGTTGTCTTGTCAATCTATCAGGTCATCATTCATTTTGTCATGTACAAGCGGATCTCCCTACCACACTGAATCGATGGCAAGTTATCCACTTTTCTATAATGTGTTAGTCTCCGCTTTGCCCTAGAGGCGTGTCTCGGCCCCTCACTCGCATTTAATGCGATGAGGGGGACTCGCTGTGCATTTAATGTGTTAGGGAGCTCCGCGTGCTATCGCCTAACTCGCATTTATTAGAGTGCGGTCTTGGTAAACCTCCACATTTAATGTTGCTTGGCCCTGACCAATCCCAATATTTAATATAGATATAAGCATGTCTATGATTCTCTGACATGGCTTTGCCTATTGTATGGATCGCCTTATAGGCACTCGTTCCCCCAACCCATTCCTTGGTCACCTTCCATCACGAGTTCCATGCAATTTGCCACGAGGGATGGGGCGAGATCAAGTTGTCTTGGGGGTTGGATTTGCCTGGATTTCACGATGGGCACAGGGCTCGAGCCATCTCGAATAGGCCTCCCCGCATAGATAGAATTAAATTATGTTAGTTTCAATATTTCTTAATAAATTAGATTAAACTTGATAATTAATCTTTAAATTTAGGAATAATATGGAATGTGGTCGAACTAATAAACATAGAAGAGTAGCCTACCACTAATTAGTTTACATCTAGGGTTTTCATCTAAGCTATATTTGACACTTGGCTTGAGCCAGTTTCAAGCAATGAGTCTCGCTCGATACTCGTTTAATACTTTACTCGACTGAGATTCCTAAAAATTTCGTAATTAGGATTTTTAGTGCCCTTTTTATTATAAATATGTTATATTTGAATGCTTAAACATGATTTTCAGTATATTTTGGGAAATAACAATTGTTTAGTATATTATGTGAGAGAATTAAAAGTTCTAAAAAGAGTGAGTTGAGATCGAGTAATTATAATATCTTCTGATTACTAAGATTTTTACAATTCTAAATATTGGTAATTTGTCGAACTAAATAATTTTGTATCATTTGATTGATTATATTTACTTTCACTTTTATTTATTATCGTTGGGATTAATATTTTGCCACAACACACATCCCCTATGTGCCTTCACGCCCCCCTCTCGCATGGTTGCCCTTATTGCACGACTGGAGTTCGCCCGGTTGGAACTCGCACACCTTTATCTCCTCTAGCGACACAAAGGCTAGCATTTATATCATCTGCAAAAGGAAAAGATAATCGATGGGACTCACATTGGAAAGGAAAGAGAAGACCAAGCCTTGCTTCTACACTTCTCATATTGGAAGGAGAAGATAATCGATGGTATTTTCAGATCCCGTAGCAATACAACACACTTATAATTCTCTTTTCTACATTTTAGCAAACACTTTGTATGCACACTTTGTCATCCTTTTCCTTGATACAAACAACCAACCTTCGTGTCTCAAATATAAACCCCAATACTTCAATCCATCAAAATAAAAACAGAGAAATTGAGAACTTTTCTGGGAGACCATCATCACCTTATTCTTTTTTTTTTTTAATAACCTAATTCAATTCTACTGTTCTGTTTTACTTTACTCATAAATTTTTAGAAATTGGATATGAAATTTATTTACTTGTTTTTTTGCTTGAGTTTGAACGCCATATGATGCTTCTCTCCAGCCATCACCGAAGACTTACACAAATTGAATTTTGTAAACCGAATCGATTTATGGTCAAACTTTAGAAAATATCTATATTTAATTTTCTCCAATAAAAAACCAGCATTTTTTATTTTTTTTTGCCCAAAACAAATGCCGAGGAAACTGGGAAATTTCTCTGAATACCGTCAAAAAGGGGAAGAAATAGCGCCTCATGTACAGATTTACTGAAGTCGCATCGAGGATTATTGTTTCAGTCGAGATCTTCGTTTGAGTTGGGATGGAGTGGAAGATAGGGGAAGCGAGGAAGGTGTACAAAGGAAAACACAAATGGTCTTAGAGCATGTTTGAGATTGTGTTTTAAAATTTTAAAAGTATTTTTAAACAGTTAAAAATACTTTTAAAAAAAAAATTAATTATTTGGATAATTTTATTAAAAACGTTTTAGTTAATTGAAAATGTTAAAAATCAACTTTTTTTAATAAGTACAAAATTAATAATATTTCTCACCGCAATTTCAAATAGATTCGTATAGGATATTTTAGTGTTTCAATAATTAATATCTTAAGATTTTCTGTTCATGTAGTGTTATAAATAGTCATTTTAATTATAATTAAAATATTATAAATATTTATTTTTCTTATAATGTTACCTAATCTCTCTTTTAGTCTCACTTAATTATCTTTATTTCTTCAGAAATATATAAAGTTTGTGTAATCTACGCAAATTACTTTATGACTTCTCATATTTAAAAGTGATAGATGTTGATGTTGTAAAATCTTAACAATTTGATTTGAACATCATATATCGTTGGAATTTAAGGAACAACGCGTGATATAAATTATCCTACAGCTAACTATAGCTAGCAAAGCATATAATTATAATTTTTACTATAAGAAAAATAAGTATATATAATTATTTAATTATAATTAAAATAATTATTTATAATGAAAATAGCATATTTGCAATAAAAATAATTATTTTAATTACAATTAATTGATTATATATATATATATAGATATATATATTTTTTTGTAGTGTGTCTTCGTTTTGCAAGAAATTAAACATTAATATGTCCAATCCTTTAATTTGCACATTTGTTGCGTTGAGCATGACGATGATCACGATCAGTTCTTGTATTTATCAATATTGATGTTGAATACTTCGACTCTTGCGACAAAATTAGGCATCATGTTTCAATACGCATGCATTGAGAGTCAGAGACTGACAAGTACACTAGGTATGATTCATTTACGACCGTTTCATTTTTTGAAGATTAGGTCACATTTTCTTTAATTTCCGTGGACCATTTAAATATTATCCCCTTATACATACATACATATATATATATATATATATATATATATATTCTACTAGAACTTTCTTTTTGCGTGTTTTTAGAACTTAAATACAAGACCAGAAATTTTCAGAAAATAAACACTAGTGCAATTTGATATTTTCTTCATTAATCCAGCAGCCAACTTTGAAAAGACTATATATATATATATATATATAAAATATTAATGTTATATAATATGTGAGTGTTAGCAGTAGCGAAGCTATGTTGGAGAGGGTGGGGGCATTGCCCCCCTCCCCATGGCCCCCACCCACATTTAAAATGAAATGAAAAAAAATATATAATATATGTTATTATAAAGAAAAATAAATAAAAATATGTTTATTTTTTTTATAATTTTGTAAAATAATACTAATTTTATTTTGTGTTGACCATTTCTCTAAAAATTATCTTGATCTCCCTCTTTAAAATTAATCTAATTTAAAAATAAAATACATCTTATATAAAATAAAATGATATGATAATATGATGACATATTTTTATTATAGATAACAAAAAAAAAATTGAATAATTTCTAATGTATTTTTAATATATTTTTATTTTGATGATATGTTTTATCATATTATATACGTTTTAATGCATAAATTATATTAAACGTATTTTATTTTTATTGTAGATGTTACTATCAAATTATTCTATACCATATAAAAAAATTGTATACAAATAGAAAAAAAAATATTTTATATATTTTATTTTAACTTTGTTTGACCTCCCCTAACCCAAATTTCTAATTCCGCCATTGAGTGATAAATAATTATTTTGAAAAAGAATAAAATTTATTATATATTAAAAAATTGTTTTTTTAATATAAATTTCATATTTATTCATATTTAAAAAATAAAAAATAAATGGCACTTATGCACTCAATGACTATAAATATTATACATATATAATCTAAATTCTTATGTCATAATTTTATAATTAACACGGGTAATATATGTTAATTGTTAAGAGAGTTTGATAAAACTAGAACGAGAATGTTCTTAACCCCATTTAAAGTTCTTTTGTCTCATGAGTTACCGCCAACTATTCCGTTGCTATGATTAGGATCTATCCAATTTCTTATCGAACAAAATTAAGAAAAATTTTAGAGAGAAATCTTAAATTTTGTATGCTTATTATACATTTATTATAAAATATGATTTTATTTGTTTATTTTCTTTTATTTTATATTTAAAAATCAAAATGTACATACTTCTGTATAACATAATTTCAAAATTAAATGGGCTAATATGTGCCTCCACTTTGTTCCTAATGTAAAAGTGTTAAAAAAAAAAATACTAGGTTCCCCTCCAAAATGCCCCCCACCTAAGGGCAAATTGGGGATATTGGGGAATAGCATTCTCAAATATGTATAATGGTATTAATATTTAAAAAAGAGAGAGAGAGAGAGAGAGAGAAGCTAGTAAAAATGACTTTGACATATGTGGTATCTGTTGCAACTTGCATTTGATTAAACGGTCAATATGGTGGCCAGCATGTGCTTATCGGATAAACTCTCATTTAATTCTGATTAAAATAATTTATTATTAAAAAAATTAAAAAAAAAAACAAAAAAACAAAGATGTAATATCATGATTCGCATTTACAACCACCTTATCTAAGAACACAATATTTGACAGCTAATATTAGTCAATATATATAAATCTAATTTATTACGACAGCTTCAATAATACTGATCTGCCACTCTTAAATGCTACTGTTTAATGAATCGATTAGGTCCTGTGATTCATATGTATACCACGTTCTCTTGTTTTTTAAATCAGCATCGATCGACACAAAATTAAAGTTTTGATAATTAAAGAATATTCTCAAAGGAGTTTTTAGTTTATTTTTTAAGTTAATTTATAGGATATTTTGACAAATTTTATCATAGTTACAAGATAAATACTTGGTTATAAAAATATTACATAAAAATAATTTTCTAAATTAATATAATTTGTTAGCTTATAAAATAAATTTAATAAATCAAATAATATAAAATTATTTTGTATGATGAGATAGGAGTACCCTAATTATAAATTATAAATGACATCTGTTATTATATATATAATTTAGAATTAAATAAATATTTTTAATTTTAAATATATACATTTAAAGTATATTTATGTAAGGCGAGTTGGTATTATGCGAAATTTTTTTGATGACTCTCTCTCCCTCTCCAAGTAATCTTTTGCAGCACTATGACTCCGATCACCTCCTCCCTTTCTCTAGTTTACTTTCCATAAATTTTTACTGTTTTTTAGTCAACTTCCATTTCAAATTTTTGTCCAAACTATAGATCTCGTCGATCTCTTATTGGCTTCTCTAGACCACCATGTGCATTCTCATTCACCCTTCCAGACGTCGATCTTTATTTTTGCAAGAAGATTTTGGTTTTTCATTTGACGCATGAGCGGCATATGCGGCCTTGGCCATGCGTGTCGTTCGCATTCAACTTCATTTTGGTGCAATTTTGGCGGTCACACACGACCTCGGCATCTACAACAGCCTTTGATCTTTCAATTCTGATCGTCATGTCTCCTTCTTCAGTGGCGCTTGTTCTGCACGCACTACCATAGCCATCGACAAGCATAAATCTTGTTTTTTATCCTGCATTTTTTCTTTTCCTATCTAATGATCTTGGGATGGGGTTCGCAGACTTCTTCAGCAAATATTTTAAGATATCAAGTGATAATGCATTCACTTTATTTTTCACTCCTTGCGGATAAATCACTATTCTTTACAGGGGTTCTTGGATTTACTTTTTTGTGAATATATTTTCATATTTTGATGAGACGGTGTTCTCTAATAGGATTTGGGTATGAAACATTTATTGGTTCCAAAAAAAAGTTTCTTTTTTCATCTCATTTGCACTATTATTTTATGTTTTAAGATAATTATTGGGAACTCCAGTTCCTCTTTTTATATCACTTTTTTAATTTAATGTAATTTCTTTGTTAGAAAAAAAAAAAAAAAGAGTTGGTATTACGCATGTCGCATAAAGAGTGATATTTACCTAGAGAGATGTTCGTACATTGAAGTTTGAACAAACATGGACCATGAATACTATGCATCGATTTTCTTTTTCACTTTCGCTTTCAAATTAATACAAGTTGATATGTTATTCTAAAATTATTTTTATATTAAAATACATCTAAAATATGTAAAAAAAAGTATTCATAATCTTCATACCACACACTATATATAATTTTTATTTATTTATAAAAAGTAAAAAATAAATATGTTGTATTATATTTGAGGAGAATGAATGACAAAATGCTATGTATAATCATCAATAATGATATATAAATTGGAATTTACCAAATCACGCAATCGTTTTAAAAAATAATATGATATATTATTAAAAATTATTTAAAAAAAAATATATTTAATTATTTATTTTAACAAGAATTCGCCACGTTTCTATGCAACTTTCACTTCGTTAGAGCACTAACAATGATCTTATCATTTTTAAGTCTAAATTGAAGGTCAAATTCACTATCTTGACTATAATCCATATGGTTTAGTCAAGAAGTCCACATTAGTCTAGCTAAATCAAAGTTACAATAATAATATAATATTATATATTTTAATTAAAAAAAATTATTTTATTTTTTGCAAATACAATTAATATATTAATCTACTTTCAGAATTTCCAATCAAACATTTGAATAGTTGCTCAAATTCTAATCTGTGACCCACTAATTTAATTGTTGAGGCACTATAATTTCAGAAACATTTTGCTAAAACTAAGTGATGTACATGAAATAAAATCTATTAGCTTTTGCAGCCTGGTCATTAAAATTGAATACCAACTTCCAGCATTTGATGATGACATGAGTGTTCATCAAATTTGGAGGCCATCATCATATCATCCAATCATCACATTATTCTGATCATAAATATTGTTTTCCATATTCCTATATTCATCATCACGAGTCATGACCTTTCGTATCATAGCCTCTTGAACAAGAACTTAGTTCGAATTTACCAATAATTTTTCCTTGGTCCTAATTTACCAATAACTAAGTTCAAAATAATGATCAATTCACCGTTCAAGGCTATTTGGATAAGAACTATCTTTAACTAAACAAATGAGTGATGCATAAATGACAAAAGGAACATAATTTGAGCTTGACTAAGGCAAAACATACCCATTACATTAACCTCATCACTTTCCTGCCCTGACTCTAAACCAAAACACCATCAATCTCTGCCATCATCAAAATCCCAGCGTTCTTCCACAGGAGGCATCCATAAATCTACTTCTTCCGAATCAATCTCCTCCTCATTAGATAAATTTCTAACTTCGAAGATCATATCTTCAACTTCTTTGGCTTTATCCTCATTTGGTTGAAGCAGTTCAACTGGGAGCTATCTCCCATCACTCACAAACACAAAATAACAACAAGAACACAAACATAATTCCTACTCAGCTATACACGAACTCAATCCGTGAAGAAAACAAAGGAATCTAACAACAGAAAAAATAAATAAATACATATTTAAATTGAGGGTAAATTTATTCACAATCCAAAATTCGAAATAGAAAACTTCACAAACATCAACACCAACTGCCCAGTAATAAAATATTTCCCTACAAAATCATATCATTTTAACAACCAAAAACTAATTCAAAATTCCCAGTTGGAAGTGTCAAAAAACCCTAATAACAATAGATGAGGCACGAGATTAAGAACTCCAAATGAAAGGTTGTTATTAAGGGTTTCTTAATGAGGCGATAAAGGAAATTCGAACAAATAAAAAGGGATTTGTTAATCTCATGCCTCATCTGTTGGGGTTTCAACTCATTTTGCTCGAATTTCCTTTCTCTCATATTTCTTTTAAATAGAACCTGGTGATTCGACGAAACTTTAGAGAGAATGGTAATTTGAGCAAAAATGTTGAGTTTTTTGAGAAGAATGAAACGAAAACATGATCTAAGGAAATAGGAAGAGAAATGGAAGAGAAACTTACGTTTGATGTGGAAGACGATAGAGGCAACTTGACGATCTGTTGGACAACGTCAAGAACTTGCTAGATGATGAAGGCAGCTTGAAGGTTGAACATGAAATCAACTTGGACTCGTTTACGCTGGGAGAAGACGATGAAGATGATTGGTTCACGACGAAGAGCAGCGACGCGTGAAGGGATATCGAGGGAACGAGAAACCTCCTACGTTTCTTTCTAATTAAAAGAGAATAAAATAAAGCGATACAGGCGTGAACAAGAACACGCCAAATATAACGGGTTTGGACGAATTATTGTAGTGAAAATGGAAAATAGAAGTGGGATAGCAATACCATTGTAGATGAAATTTTAAGTTTAAAGCTAAAGTTTGGAGATGCAATGAGTTATAACCAACTTACTGTTAGTGCTCTTAGATGAAGGGTAGACATTTTTAAGATTATACAACTCTAAAGATATTCATGCAAAATATATTTTTTAAGGAGTAATAATATATATAATTCTTTTTACAATATTTTATATAATTATATTATAAATAAATAATATTTTGGTAGAGTAATGCATATTAATATACCTCATTTTTTAAAAGTATCTCTTATTTAAAATTTGATTATATAAAAAATTATAAAAAAATTGTAATTCTATTTTAAATGGGGGCCACCACTTCGGGCTTTGCATTTTGAGTCCCTCTACACTAATGGCCAAACCAAAGCTCCTTCTTGATCTGATCCAAAACAAGGAAACAAGATAAGTTAGGTCGGTGTCTCTGGTCCTAATCATTGCCACGTCATTAAGAACGTGTCAAACCCCTCTGGTTCCTATTACGCCCTTGTAGGACGTTACCATTCCCTTCCCCCCTCCATCCATCTCTTTCTGCCCTCTGCAAACATTAACAAACACAACACATCTTTCTCTCTCCTCGTCTCTCTCTCTCTCTCTCTCTCTGTGGATAATAATCTTGAGAATCCCCAACCTTTTCAAGACCTATATAAAAACACATATTTGTATTTAAAAACATAAATTTATTTTATTATTTATTTATTAGTTTGTTCTGTGTTCACATGGCTTGGGTCTTGGCTATAATTCTTTAATCCTTTTTTAAAAGAAAAACCTAAGGTGTAGTAGAAAGAAATGAGGAAAAAAACCTATTTATGTTATGTTATGTTAGTGTGATATTTTTATACTAATAATATACAGATCAAATGAAAATAATTATAATATAAATATATTTTTTTATCAGTTTCTCTAAATATAAATCAAATGAAGAAGATTATGTGTCTATCCGGACAGCAACTATAGACCATAAAATTCGGTCAATAACCCAGAAGAAATCTTGGTGGGATTATATAAAGCCAAATTCCTCTTTTTCCTCTTACCCACGTTTTGCTCTCTCTCTCTCTCTCTCATGGACAGCGAGAGACCGATCTGATCCCTTATCTCTGTTCCTCTTTTACAAACCCTTAACCTGTGCCGACTCACCGCTCTTTATCCTACGCCCCCCTTCTTGCCTGCTCTGTATCTCTCTGTCTGTATCAACCACAGCGGCCGGCGATTGATGATCAGCAGCCCTATCGTTTGGAAGCCCAAAAGGAGGAGAAGACGAAAAGGACAAGGGTGAAACTGTGTAATCACTATAGTTCTGGATCGTGTCTGTGGTTGAAATGGAGGTTCTCCTAGGTCCCAATTTCGGCATCGACGTAAGGGACCGAAGCGCCGTTGTTCCGGTTGCCGCCGATCAGCATGCCGTGGCTTCTCGCCTATTCTTGGAGGAAGATATCGCCGGCACCCGAAATGGCCCCGGGTCGGTGTTCGGGATCGGTTCTAGAGGAAAGGCTCCGGAGCAAAACGAGGAATCTTCTGACAGTTCTTCATCGATCGGAGCACCGGATGATAGCGAAGACGAAGATAACGACGAGGTTTTGTCAAAGGATGTTCAAAGCAATTTCAACGGTGCGGGGTTGGGCTCTTTGGGTTCAATGGAAGACTCTCTTCCCATCAAGTAATAAATTTTTTCCCTTGCCGACCGAAGCTTGTTCAACCAAGTTATTAAATTTGTGACTATATCTTGGTTTTTATTAAGAACTCATCCGTCTCCATCAAGTACGAATTTGAAACTATGAACTGTTTTTCTTCGTTTTCATAGATTTTATGTCCGATACGGACTTGATCCAATACTTTACGGAGTTGGTTTCTCTTGATGCTTTGCCATATTTCCTGTTGGAAAAATGTGTTTTTTGGTTGGTTGCATTCGACGTGGAATCTCTGTTTGATTCTTTGAGATATTTTATGGGAGAGAATCTCAAATATCCATCTTCATTGGGTTTTAATCCAATACATAGGGGAAGGGGAAAAAAAAGAGAGAATCTTTACCCCACAGTTTTCTGATGGAAAAAAACGACTCTTGAAATTTTTTTTTGGAGGTTTTGAATAATTTTTGGCATCGATATGTGCAGGAGGGGATTGTCGAATCATTTTACGGGGAAATCAAAGTCGTTTGCGAATCTATTAGAAGTGAGCGCAGTGAAGGAGCTGGAGAAGACAGAGAATCCGTTCAACAAGAGGAGGAGAGTTTTGGTGTCGGCAAAGTGGTCGTCGAGGAGATCTTCATTCTACAGCTCCTCAAACCCTAAATCCATGCCTCTGTTGGCTCTGAATGAAGAGGAAGATGAAGATGAAGACGAAGACGGACATCATCAGCGACAACTAGAATACACGTCATCTTCATCACCATCATCGTCATCAACAGAGAATAAGGAACAAGAAGAACAAGAGAGAGTACCCAGAAAATTTATTGATAAGAGACTCTTGAGTTTAAAGTCAAGGAGCTGTTTCTCTCTTTCAGATCTGCAAGAACATGATGAACAAGATGAGGACTAGCTTTAGTTTTTAATTTTTTTTTTTTTTTGTGGGTTTATCTTTTTTTTTTTTTTTTGCCCTTTATCTTTAGTTATTTTGTATGGTTGCCCACCAAACCATTAAAAAGGGATAAAAATCCGTAGTATAATATATTATCCTTTGAAAAAAAAAACAAAAAACAAATCGGCCGAGGCATGAGTTTTTTCCTTCCCCCGTTGATTGTAAGATTTCCTTTTCAACCTATTCAGAGGAGATTAGATTTTGGTTTTAATTAATAATTAATTAATTAGGGCGCCTCAATTAATATTATATAAGGAGGACAGATGGAGGTTTTGAGTTGCCCATTGTTTAAGGATTAGTGGTTGCGGCCTTTTGGTTTTGGTGCAATTCCAAGTGGCCCTTTGATAAAACAGCAGTGTCATTGACTGAAACAGCAGTTCCACCACGTGGTAATGCCCTATTATTGATATTAATGGGAATGCTGCGTTGAGAAGTTTGAATAAACTTATTTTGAAATTCATTTTTGAGCTTTATAATTCAGCTTATTAGATTTTTTAAGAAAAGGAATAAATGTTTTTATGTAATATTATAATAGATAAATTTATGATTGATGATGGATTCTTGTAACTTATTCACCATAATAATATCTAAAATAAGGGGGTGTGTTAAGAAGTCTTATATGATTTAAGAATAAATTTATTTTAGTCTTTAAGGCCCCGCTTGGATTGGGAAGTGAGTTGAGTTCATCTCAACTCACTTCCATTTCATCATTATATTTTTATAATTTTTTATACAAAACACAAATTTCTATACACCTTTTTCAAATCCCAATACACATTTTTCAAATTCCAACACACCTTTTTAAATCTTAAAATAATAATAATATTAAAAAATAAACCAAATTCATCTCAACTCATCTCATCTCCGAATCCAAGCGGGGCTAAGAGTTATCTCATATTAGGTCTTTTAAGATGAGAAATGATTTTTTTATTTATAGTATTAAAGTATATTAATTTATTATTAATGATGAGTTCTTACTATCTATCCACATTGAAGTTATTGGAAATATCAACTTACGTGTGAGATGGAGAAGTTTAATACGATTTAAGAAAAATTTATCCTAATTTTTATACACAGTTATTCACTTTTTTTATTAGCTTTTTAAAGGAGAAATAAGTATTTTTTTTTTTACATATAATATAGGTGTTTATGTATTGCATAATTTTTTTTTAAAAAGAAATTAAAAAGTAAGAGTATATTATTCAAAATTATTAATTTTTTATTTTTGGTGTAAGTCAAGTATTTTATTTTTTATTTTTTTATAATTTCCGATTGTACAATTATGATTGGACATTTCAAAATGATTATGCAAGTCAAATAATTTACGCTACAACAACATCGACAGGAATTTGTACGTTTTTAGAGAGCACAGATCAGAAGCGGATCATGCTGCTTTATTATTTTACAACGCGAACGTGGGGTCTAAGGGAACGTTAGCAATAGAGTTGTGCAAAATTTTTGATTTTTGAATTTCGATTGATTTCTATTTCAATTTTAATTTTGATTGGAGTTGAAAGTTGGAGTTTGGAATTATTCAGACTTTAAAATTGGAGTTTGGAATCGAAAACATAGTCTAAGTTAGTTTCAAGTTCCAATTATTAATTCTGATTATTTAGCCCTTATATATTATACATCATATAAATAATATAATAGGCCTACTTGGCCTAGTGGTTTGAAGGCTGATTTACTTAGGTTCGAATCTTCCCGCGCGCGATTTTCCGTTTGCAACATTTTAATTTTTTGAAAAGCTCCAAACGATGCCGTTTCATCACTATATATATACATCTTAAACTAAACCCTAACCCATCGGCCTCTCTTCTCTCTTCTCTTTACCCAGCCGCCCAGCACCTCTCATTTCCATTTCATCTTCTTCGAGGCTATTTTTCTCTATTTCTCATCCTCTCATCTCTTCATTTCCATCTTCCACTTCATTAGCTTCTACTCCGCAACTCGCACTATAGTTCATCTTCATTGGTTTGTAACTTCTACCCTCATGCGAATCAAAATGGATTCCAATTAGAGGTCGGAATTCTAAACTTCAATCGAAATTTCGAACTCCGATCGGAGTCGAACTCTGACTCTTTTTCAGAGTCGGAAGCCAATTTTGACTCCGATAAGAGTCGGAGTTAGAGTCGGAAACTCCGAACTCGATGGAGTCAGAGCACAGCCCTAATTAGCAAGCTCCTATTACCCAAAACATCCACACACATTGATCAATAATGGGAAAAAAAATGAAAAGTTTAACTACTGTTCATGTTGGGTCTCATCATCTATATCGTCATATTAGCATTTAACACATTGTGGGAACAAAGAACAAGAAGAAGAAGACGGTGAATTTGTTTATTTTTTTCAATTGATTTGTCTGATCTTTCATCTCTCTTAGTAATACCGTCCTGTGTAAACAAAATTAAGTTCTTTAGTTAAGAACTAAGCTTTTTTAAATGTAGTTTATTTCTTCATGTATATCCCTCGGCAATCTCAAATCTTAAAAATATTTCACATTTCCTTCTTTTTCCTTCTTTAAGAGCGTTTTGTAGTTGAAAATATTCATGGAGAGTTTGTTTAGTGTCTTCCATATTTAGATATGTTTTGTATAAAGCATATTGAAATTTGTATATTTGAGAGTGACATTGATACCAAGTTATGTAAATTTCTGATTGAAATCCACAAAAAATAAGTTTCAAAATATTGGATTTGAAATTACTTGTTTATTTGAAATTCATGTTACTAACACCCTTATTTGTGAACTCCAACTCGGAATATAAATCCAAATTCTTCTTTCCATGTAAATGTCATCATATTAATGTTAGGGGTGTTCATTCGGGCCGGATTGTACTCGGTCCGGTTTAAAATTTTATTTATTTCTTAACGTTTTTGAATTTTTTTTTAAAAATGTTTAAGGAAATTTTGAATCCGGGTTCCGGATTCCCAAATCCAAAACCCGGATGAACACCCCTAACTAATGTGTCCTTATTCGTCTCAGACATCTATTAAAAGAGGATGCATTGCTACTTGCAGTGGTTGATGTTTTTTTCTCACATTTTTCAGATGAGAACCGTCCGATAAATATAATAGAAGAGACCAAAAAGGGGCCCCAATTACTTTTTTTGGAGGCCCAACAAGATGGCTGAGGAAAGCCAGACCAAATACGCTCTCTCTTCGAACTTTAATCTAGCGCTCAACAGATAAAGCCCAATAGCTGAGCTGATCGATCATGGCATCTCCTATTTTGTCGCCATTGCGCTTCACTTGCGCTTGTTCCAATTTTCGGTTCCCTTTCTCGGGCCCTAGAATCAGTGTCTGCATCTCACCTTCCCGCCGTGCCTGGACTAGGTATTCGAAATCCATGAGCGAATCCGCTGGACCGGAATCACTTCCGTCTCAGGACCAAGACGGCGTCAAGACACAGAACTCCGACGTCCTCGTTCAGTATGTGGTGCTCCGGCGAGACCTAATCGACACGTGGCCGCTCGGAAGCGTCGTGACACCGGGTTGCCATGCCTCCGTTTGTGCTATTTGGTCCCACAAAGACGATCCTCACACCGTCGACTATTGTAGTGCCCGGAATATTGATTCTATGCATAAGGTGAATAGCCTTCTTCTTTCTTAACTTTCAATACTTTTTCCCCTTTTTTTTTATCGCTTTTCTTTTAATCAATTATTTATTCTATTCAAAACCCGGCACAGAAGTTTCAATAACTGAGCCAAAATAGAACTAACTTTCGAAGAATAGATTAGGAACGACCCCGGATACTAACAAATTTTCAAATATGATTTCCGATTTTCACTTGCTCTATGTCGGGAACATTTAAAGTTTTAATGTATGATCATTGCCCATTGGTAATGCTTGAAGAAATGTTAAGCGTACAATTCACATCAATTTGACCAATGTGTCTTGGGCGGTAGATCTTAATTGCTCCTGGGATACGCATTTTCAATGGATTTCTCGTTTCCTTAAAAATCTGTAGACATATAACCTAGATGTTGATGGCATTAAGCTACAAATGATGCTTATCTATGTTACCGTGAGATTTGGTCTCTCCGTCTTCCTTATCAAAGTTCAATGCTCATATTAGTAGTTGCTCCAATGTGCATTTGGAATGTTGCCATCATGCACCTTGGAATAACCTGCTTGTAAAATTGTAATTCGTTTTGGCAATATATTTTTCATGCTGTTCGAGCTTGGTCGGCCAATCTATTAAAATTCTGAAACTCGGGGGAAATGATGGCGTTGAGTCTATTTTTCTTGTTGGATCATTCAGGTTACTCTCGAGGTGAAGGGTGAACCTCAGATAGTGAACTTGTCAGAAAAGCTATCAACTGCTGGCATAACTCACAAGCTGTGGATAGAACAACCTGAGAACATTCCAACATGCCTTGCTACGAAGCCCTATCCCAAATCTGTAGTTTCATCATTTTTCAAGAAGTTGAAACTCTGTAAGTGATGTAACCTTAAAATTTTGGCCATTCCAATTATATTTCATTTGTGGGTTGTTGGGAAAAACTCCTAGGGTTTGGCTCAAGTGATAAAGGCTTTGGATTTAAGGGTATATGATTTAAGATTCAAATTCCCTCGAGTACAAACAGTCTCTAAGGGCCATCGGATTGGTAATTTCCTATTGAATTAACCGAGGTACCGAGATGCACTTGCAAAAAAAGTGTGTTGTTAGGATATGACTTGAACTAGTGGTTGACATGCTTAGATTTGAATTCAATTTTATCTCAACAACTGAAGTAAAGCTTGAAATCTGATTAGCAGCTCACACGCAGTGTAGTATATGCTATTCATGCGTGTCTTGTAGAGAGAAGATAAGATCCAAGGCATGGTCATGGAGGGGGAATGATCTCCTAGAAACTCACATTTACTAATGTTCTGTCCTCAAAACGGGATCATAGACTGGCCTGGATCAAAGGAACCTTAAACTAACAAAAAATAAATAAATACTTCTTTCTACTTCTCAGCTACTTACATAAAAGTTAAAAAATAGTATGATACAGAAGCTTTTATGGAGTAACAGTTATCAGTACATGGTAAAGAAAGGGGGAAAAAATATAGAGATGAGAGAGGTGTGGAGATTTATATGTTACTGAATAACCAAACGTCTGGCACAGATGGTGCAGTAGAATTTGCGCTTGGTTCTAAAGTAGAGAGGGACGAAGCAGAACCTCCACTCCTTCTGGACGTCCATAGCTTGTATCATCCCTCCACAGTAAGGACACGCCCCCGGTGCTGGCTGCCTCGACATAACCCTCTCATCTTCGTCGCAAACAAACACCAGACACATCCTTGTTCTTCTTCTTCTTTCTTTAAATTATCCTGTCTGTAGTACGTTGAGAATTCACAAACCTAAAAGTAAAGTTGATTGCTGGTTCGAGTTTTGACGATGTTGTGTGGACAGAGGATGCGAGTGGGGTGGTTTGCTTTTTAAACAAGGGTCTCGAGTTCTGGATGGATTGAGCTGGGTCTGGACTCTGGATTCGTGGAAGGTCGAATTCCCTCTGTAAGAAGCGCGTGGCTAGAACATTCTACAGACCCGATACTTTTTCATCATTCTTATCTCTTAAAGAATAATATGTCATGCTATCAAAAAGAAAGAGGAATCTTAATTCTTATGTCATAATCATAAGCGCGTTCGGATGCAAATTTCTCCTGTTGTGTCCTCTTGTTTCTGTAGATGAGGTGGGTAATAGCCAATCGGAGTCATAGACGCGGGATGACATGACTTTTTTTTTTTTTTTTTCAGAAGACTAATGAAAGAGTCTACTGTCTATTTTCATACCTGATTTTTTCTCATACAGCCCGCCAATATTTACCCTACTTTTTAGCTGGAGCTTTGTACGCAGCTTAAAGCATCATAGCACTGATATTAGATTAATTGAATATTTTTTTTTTAAGTAGAGTATAATTTTATATAAATATTAAAAAAATATCATCTTTAATAAAAAAAATAATACTTTTAATTATAAGAAAAGGTAAAAAATTATTTTTTATTTTAAAAAATAAATAGTAAAATATTAAATTTTTTTTACTTATATTTTTAATATTTGTATAAAATTATACTTTAAAAAAAATATTTAGCTAATCCAATATCAGTATTCTCATAATCTAATTATGAAATTTTTCTATAATTTGATTAAAAACCATACTTCTTAAAATTGTACTTTTTTTTAATGCAAATAAGATCATTCTTTCCATAATAAGAAATTACATTGTCCATTATAATAAAAGACGAACTAATTATATAAAAGTGGATCATTATCGCTATGGAAAGATAATAAAGATGGGGATAATTGAAAAAGGGAAATGTTACTATAGGCTTGCAAAGACATTGTCCATTGTACCAAATCATGCATGCATTGATTTAAAGATTGATGAATTTTTTTCACCTTTCACTTGGGTAAGAACTTAAGATGGTGGTGAATATTTTCACTTATGGGATTCATTAACTAGTCTTGAGGAATGGAGGAGCTGGAAATGATTTGTACCGTCACAAGAGAGTCTCCTTGAAGTATAATATTTTTTTGGTTCCTTATAATTGCTTTCTTAATAGCTAAAAGAACTGTCATTCTTCTCCCATGTTGGGATTGGTATTGATGATAAAATTTGTTACCCAAAAAATGGGGCTTTTTATTAAGTCCCAATAGATTGCAGTTAAAAAGCTTCCATTCCCTCTCACTGTTACGTCAAACTTGATTGTGTAGAAGTCTTGTAAAAAATAATTTGTATTGGGATGAGTTGTACTCTTAACTCGTCTATTTAAAGATAAAATAAGATAAAAATTAAAATAAATTTTATTTTTAGATTTAAAAATAAATAAATTTATTTTATCTTATTTGTAAATTTAGAAAAATATAATAATTATATAAGATGATAATGATTATGAAAATAAACAATGCCATAAAACTCCTAAACGAGATTTATAGAAATAACAAACAAGATATTTTTACCCATCTTTCAAAATTTTTTTATATCTCATTCTCTATTATTTCTTTATTATATTAAAATCATATATATTTTTTTTATTACCTTTCTCTCTCAATTCCATTTTCAAACTTAATTACTAATTAATTTCTCTTGTTCTTTATGTTTTCAACTATCACCTTCAACCTAAGTTTGTAGTTTTTTATTTTTTAATACAATAATAGTTTGTTATTATTAAGTATTAAAAGTAATAAAATTTTATGAGCATGTGCATTTTCCATCTTGATGTTATTTGTGAAGAATAAATAAAAAATAAAGAGTATGGTTTTGTCCGAGATGTGATGGTAATATTTTATATTCTGTATCTGTCGGTAACATTTTGATTCACATAGACGGTAATATAGTAACAAAATCACATACTCAAATATCAAACCTTAAACAAGTACATTGTCCAATGTTGCAGAAATGACAAGTTTATGCATGAGAGCTGTCGTGACATGTAATCAGAGCACACATATGCAAGTGTGTAAATCACAAAATACAAAATCACAAACTATAGTAACAGAATCACAAAAACTATAAGAAATGTAAAATCACAGCCTGCAAAATCACAAATACAAAATGCAAAATCACGGACCTAAATGGCAAGTCCTAAACAGATCGTATAAAGACCAACACTGTATATCAAAGCCCCTATTTTGAGAACAGAGAGATTCAACTTGGTGTATAGGTTCGACTTGCAGAAGAAGAAAATTCTGAGTAAATCACAAGTCCAGACAAGGGGCAAATCAAACCCCAAAAAAAGGAATAAAGCACGACATCAACATGGGAAAGCCAGATGTAGCATATATTTGAGGAAAATTCCAAATGTACCCCATGAAATTTAGGAAAAATAAAGTTTTAGTCCCATCTGGGTGATAAGTGTTCTTAGTCGTAAGGTTGAATGAATTGTTTTTGGTTTTTTGTTTTTTGTTCTGGTTGCCTTGCAGTTAAAGTTGAATGAATTAATGACGGCTTGACCGCTTAGCAATCAAATCTCAAAGAAGCCTTAAATATGTAAAACGTAGAAAGGTAAAGTGCCTAACATAGACAAAAGAAAAAGGAAGAAGGAAAAAGGAAAATGAAACAAAAGTCTTACACACATCCAATTAATTGGTAGAGCCGTATCATGTGTGTATATACAACATAAGGACCTCGTCATCTTCATTGAATACGCGTCTAAAGACTTAATATCCGAGTTGGCGTCAAAATTAATATTCAGTGAAAGAAACTTGAAATTTGATCATCAATGGAGATTATGATGAATCCGATGATGTTTATCATCCATAGAGTACCTGACAATTAAGAGGAGAAAAGCCGTTAAACGTTTCAGGTGCCGCCATTACCTCCCACTCCACCCTGAATTCCCACACATTATTATTATTTCCTTCAAACACCTTCCCCACCGCCACGTGTAATCCACGCGACACCACGTATATCCTCCCCTCCACCCCATTCACTGCGAACGGCCTCTTCATTGCCTCACGCGGTAGCTTCTCGCCACCCACATATCTCCACGTGTCATCATCTGGAATGTACACCTTCATCGGACAATCTCCGTACTCTGATATCACAAACAGCCTCCCACCCAGTACTACACTCAGCCCTGACCACCCCTCCCTCATCCCTTTACTCATCATCCGCCACCTGTCCTCATCTGGATCGTACACTCCACCCCTGGGCGAGTATCTGAATGGCCACGTCCACCCCTCTGTCACGTACAATCTGTTCTCCACCACAGCGGAGTCGCACCTCACTAATCCCATGGCTGACGTGGCAACCTCACTCCACGTGTCGCTTTCTGGATCATAGCACTCGGCGGCCGTGATTTGATCTGTAATGCTGGGCCGACTTTCTCCAACGGCTATGATCTTTCCTTTAATATTCCCAGCCGCGAAAATTGACCCCTTGAGCGGCATAGGCGACGTCACCGACCATTGATTGGTTGATGTAGCGTAGACAAACGTGGTCTGCGTGGCAGTCTCTGCGCCTGACCGCACACCATTACCACCCAAAACGAAGAGTTTCCCCTGACGTGGCAGTGAGGCACACGCAATCCCAGATTGACACACGGCGATGGGACATGGCATAGGAGGTAAGGGAAACCAACGTCTGGATCGCGGGTCCAGAGACTGCCATTGAATACTGGCTGTCGATTCTTGAAACGCCAATACGAAAATGTAAGGCAGAGCAAGGGATCGGGCTGTCTTGTAGATCAGAAAGCTAGCGTCTGTAATTGCTCGTTTCCACGAAGATGAAACCGATCGTGCCAAAGCTTGGTACGGGTAAGGAAGGAAAAGAAGGCACAGTTGGGAGATCTCGTCCGGTAATCCAGGAATCAAGGGCTCGGAATTATTGTCACTTTCTTCAGGACCTTCAGTTTCCAGCGTCGGGGATGAAGATCCCGGCATCGGCATTCTTGAAATCTAATACTGGTGAAAAAACAAACCTAAGAGGAAGATTGGTGATGTACGATTGCTGATAACTCTAGAATTCGAGAAATTGAGGAACTCTCGATGATTATGTAGACAATTGTGAAGTAGGTGGAAACTGTTAAAAGTGGATCGACAACAGGAATGGTTATTTGCAGTTTGCAGAGCTTTTTCTCCAGAAATATATAGGAAAAGAGAGGCGTCCACACAGCGAGAGAGAGAGAGAGAGAGAGAGAGAGAGAGTGATGACGATGGAAGATCTACTTTACAGATATAGTTAGGCAGAGGTATTGGGCTGTAAATTATGAAAAGCATTTTATGAGTTGTTTTTTTTTTATATGTATTGGGTTGGGTCACACTATGTGGGTACACACAGGTCTATATAATATTAAAAATGGCCTAGTTCAAATAATTGAAAGGGATAACGGAACCAAACTCCGGCAAATCCGAAGAACAAAGACTTGTCTGAGGGGTGACGTTCCACTATACGAATTAATTTATGGAATCTACTTTATGGGGTTTTAATTTTATAAATTCCTCAAATATGCAAAATAAGAACACGTAAAAATAGTTTATGATTGTGAAAAACAACAGAAATTTGTGAGAGTAATATATATCATTTTCATGTGGATTGCCAAATCTTTATTGTATTGTATTTTGGCCATATCGAGCCGCTAGAAATTAATAATACTTTATCCTAAATAAACATTACAAGGGTTGAATTCAATTCTTTCTGGAAAACATATTAGAGAGAGAGAGATGTGAGCGCATGATTGGGCAGTCCAACTGTCCAAGACATTGAGGTGCATTTGAAGTTTGGGGAGTTTGGTGATTAGAATTATTTGGATGGTGAGATTAAATAAGATGATTTTAGATAAAAGTTAAAATTTGAATTAAATATTGTTAATTTATTAATTTTGATTATTACTATTTTAAAACTTGATAAAATTAAATTACTTATTATATTTTATATAAAAATTTATAAAAATAAAATAAAATAAAATAATTTTGATACTCAAACAAGCCAGAGTGGGATCTAGTAGCGGTGGCGACAGCAGTGGCGGTGGCCGCAAAATATCAAGACCTATTGGCAATGCTAATCAGCACTCACATAAGTGATAAGTACTCCTCGTCAAAGACTTTTCTCTGTTATAAAATTAAAAATGAAATTACTACTATTACAAGAGAGAAATATAAAAAGAACTCTTAAGAACTCTCAAGAACTGAAATTTTCTTTATTCTATATATTTTCTTATGAATTTCATAACAACTGAAACTCATATTTATAGACATTGAAATTACTATGCAAGTTATTATGCAAAATTTAAAATAATGATAGTGGGGTCATTCACAAAATAATTAAGGGAGGCGGGGGCCGCCCCCAATAATTCATAACACTCCCCCTTGAATGATCACTCATAAAGAATCTGCCTCATAAAAACCTTACCAAGGAAAAACCCAGTGGAAAAAAAATCAATGGCGAAATAAAAAGAGTACAATATTCTTATGTACCGCCAAGTGCTTTAAGATTGTCTTATTAAAACCTTGCAAAAGAAAATCCGGTGGGACAAAATCTTAGCGAAGGAAAAAGAGTACAATCAGCACAAGTTTTCGGAACATTTACTCTTTCTGAAAAGTGCATGACGATAGATTTTTGAGTTTTGGCATTATAATATTCTGTATAATCTTCTTAAATGTTACAGTTGGTAATGTTTTCATAAATAAATCTGTCAGATTATCACTTGATCGTATCTTTGATATATCCTTCTCTGATTTGAGTGATACAAGCAATATTATCTTCATGAATTGCAATAATCTCTGAATGATTTAAAAATTTGACAGATACATGCATGTTGCCTAGATGACTAATACAAAAGGGGGTTGAATTGGGTTAGTTTATAAAAATTAGCATTTATAAATCAAATACACAATAAAAAATATAAACAGAATATAAAGCAGTAAGAAATGTAAAGAGTATGGTAAAAAAAAGCAAACTCAGTATTTTTATGAGATTCAGCCCCACTGCCTACGTCCTCGCCTCAAGCTATCCCTTGAGAATTCCGAATTCACTAGTTAATCTCTTTTAGGTGGAAATAGAAACCTATTACACTTTTGAGCAGTGCCGCTCCAAAGAATCCGTGTAGAATACCCTCTACACTTCCAATCACCTCACACTTGGTGATTTAACTATTCCCCGTGTAGAACACCTTCTACATACACAAAGGTTATACATAATCTTTTACAAATACAAGAGTTGATAGTGGGTAGACCATCAAAGTACACTCCTCAATGAGTGAGATAGAAACAATACAGCTCAACCTATATCTCTCTTAAAAAAAACAAAAATTAAGGTTCAAAACTTTAAAAAAGAGAGAATGAGAGTTTTGAAAGAATGATACAAAATTTAACAATAGATGAGTAAGCTCTTGTTGTGATTTTTGCAAAACTCAAGTGAGCTATTTATAGGCAAATGAGTCTTCAATTTCAAATTTGAAAAGATTCCCATGTCAAATAAGAATACTATTTACTTTTTAAAAAATTCAAATAAAAACATTTCATTTTTGCATTTGTCAAAAACAACTCCATTCATTTTTCAAAGAAATCAAATCTAATTTTTTGCTTTTCATACATGACAAAATGAGCATGATTTATTTTTCAAACCAAATCATCTTCTTTTTGCATATGTCAAAAAAACACACAACCACCCTTTAAGATTTTCAAATAAAATCATCTACTTTTTGTATTTGTAAAAAAAAACACACATAAATATACACTAAACATAATATCAGGTCTACTAGCTGTCAAATATAATAAACTACCAATCATATTTCGATATACTTTTGAGTCAACTGGCTTACCGCTTTCATCTTTATCAACTTTGGTGGTTGGACTTATTGGTGTTTCAATTACCTTCGCACCTTCCATCTCAAACTTTTTGAGTAACTCTTTGATATATTTTGACTGATTAATGAATGTTCCACTTTTTACTTGCTTGATTTACAATCTAAGAAAGAAATTAAGTTCTCTCATCATGCTCATTTTAAATTCTTCCTGCATGCTCTTAGCAAATTCTTGGCACATATTTCCATTAGTAGCACCAAATATTATCTCATAAGCATAAATTTGAACTAGAAGAATATCATCCTGTTCATATTTGATGAAAAGAGTTGTATCAATATTTCCTCTTGAAAAATATTTTTCAATCAAGAAACCACTAAGTCTCTCATACCAAGCTCTAGGTGCTTGTTTGAGTCCATATAATACTTTTGCGAGTTTAAAAACATGATTAGGAGAAATATGATTTTCAAAACCTGGAGGTTGCTCAACATATACCTATTCATTTATAAAACCATTTAATAAAACACTTTTAACATCCATTTGAAAATGTTTGAAATATTTATAACATGCATATGCAAGTAACATTCGAATAGTTTTTAATCTTACGACGGGTGCATATGTTTCATCATAATCGATTCATTCTTCTTGATTGAAATCTTAGGCTACAAGTCGAGTCTTGTTTCTAGTGATGATTCCAGACTCATCTTTCTTATTTCTAAAAACCCATTTTATTCCAATAACAACATGATTTTTGGATTTAGGAACAAATGTCCATACATTATTTTTTTCAAATTAATTTAGTTATTCTTGCATAGATAGAATCTATGATTCATCAATAAGTACTTCATCAATATTTTTGGATTCAATTTGTGATAGAAAAGTAGTGTGAATACAAATATTTTTAAGAGATGATCGAATACTTACACCTCATGAAGGTTCTCTTAGAATTTGTTCCACTGGATGATCTTTCACATTTTTCCACTATTTGATTTCATCTTGTACTAAATTTTGATGATTTTTCCTGATATCTCCATGTTGAACTTCTTCAATTGTATTCTCTTTGTCGAAATTGAGACTATTTGTATTATTTGTACCTTCTGATTCTTTATCAGTAGATTTCTTGAAGAGTAAAGGGTTAGATTTATCAAATACTACATACATAGATTCTTGTACAGTCAAAATCTTTTTATTGAATACTCTATAAGTTTTACTATTTGTTGAATACCCAAGAAAGATACCTTCATTAGATCTTGTCTCAAATTTTCCTAAATTATTTCTGTCATTGAGTATAAAACATTTGCATTCAAATATATGAAAGTAACCAATGTTGGGATTTTTCTCATTTCAAAACTCACAAAGGGTTTTATCTAATTGAGACCTTAACATAACTCTATTTATAACATAACATGCAGCACTTACCGCTTCGGCCCAAAAATAACTAGGTAAACTATTTTCATTAAGTATTGTTCTTGCCGTTTCTTGAAGATATATATTTTTTCTCTCTACTACCCCGTTTTGTTAAGGAGTTCGAGGAGCAGAAAAATTATGCAGAAAACCATTTTCATTACAAAAAGACTCAATATCTTTATTGACAAACTCTTTCCCCCTGTCACTTCGGATGTTTGAAATAGTATAGCTATTTTCATTTTGAATTCTCTTACATAACTTGGTAAATGCATTATGTACCTCATCTTTATGAGCGAGAAAGATGACCCAAGTATATCTAGAGAAATCATCAACAATAATAAATGCATAACATTTTCCTCCTAAACTCACAACTCTATTTGATCCAAAAAGGTCCATGTGTATTAGTTGCAAAGGTCTAGTAGAGGAAATATGTTTCTTGATTTTGAAATTTTTTTTTGTTTATTTACCAAACTGGGATGCATCACAGATTTTGTCTTAAAAAAATTTGCTTTTGGCAAACCCCTCACAAGATCATTTTTTGAAAGTTTGGAAATAAGTTCCATGTTTGCATGACCTAACCTTATATGCCATAACCAACTATTTTCATATTGAGCTGATAAACAAATAGGATCTTGTGAGACAATTTTTTCAAATTCAATTGTATAAACATTATTGTTTCTAAGAGCAATAAAACAAATATTGCAATCATGATTATTCAAAATAATGCACTTATCCTTTTTGAAAGTAACTATAAATTCTTTATTAAATAATTAACTTATACTTAAAAGATTATGATTTAGACCTTCAACTAATAGAACACCTTCAATTATGAGAGAAGACTCGTTACCAACTTTACCAAGAGATATCAAACTATTTATAATGTTAGTAAAATGAGTATACATAGAAGAGATAGATTCATCGTCATTTATTTTGAACATTTTATATTCATGCGTAAGAATATAAATTTTTGATTCTTTGACTTGCGAAGTTCCTTCATAGGTTACTTCCAAATTGTCCCAAATTTTCTTTGTTGTCCTGCAAGTCATTATTCTCTTAAATTCATTACTATTGAGAGCATTATATAGAAAATTCATAGCCATTACATTCACAGTATAAAGTCTATCGTCTTCGCGATCAAACTTTTCATCTTCCTTCTTGACCTTTACTCCATCAACAGTTTTTGTTGGAATATAAAACCCATTTACAATACATTTCCAGATTTCACGACCTTGAGACTGAAGGAATATTCTCATTTTAGTTTTATAGAAAGTATAATTGTCTCCACAAAATAGCGGAGGCCGACTACTGGATTGACTTTCAGCGAATGTAGCTGCAATGTTAGCTATATAATCTTAACTCAATAGATAATTAATCTTTTAATAGAGCCATTGTTCTGATACCAATTGTTACGCATATGACTAACACAAGAAGGAAGGTGAATTAAGTTAGTTTATAAAAATTAGCACTTATAAATCAAATACACAATATAAAATATAAACAGATTATAAAGCAGTAAGAAATGTAAAGAGTAGGGTTAAAAAAACCAAACTCAGTATTTTTACGAGATTCAGTCTCACTGCCTACGTTCTCGGCTCAAGTTACCCATTGAGGATCCCGAATTCACTAGTCAATCTCCTTTAGGTGGAGATAGAAACCTATTACACTTTTGAGCAGCACTGCTCCAAAGAATCCGTGTAGAACACCCTCTACACTTCCAATCACCTCACACTTGGTGATTTAACTATTCCCCGTGTAGAATACCTTCTACACATACAAGGGTTATACACACCCTCTTACAAATAAAAGTTCATAGTTGGTAGACTATCAAAGTACACTCCTCAATAAGAGAGATAGAAATAATACAGTTCAACCTATATCTCTTTTAAAAAGAATAAGAATTAAGACTCAAAATTTTAGAGAAGAGAGAATGAGAATTTTAAAAAAATGATGCAAAACTTAACAATAGATGTGTAAGCTCTTGTTGTGATTTTTGTAAAACTCAAGTGAGCTATTTATAGGCAAATGAGTTTTCAATTTTAAATTTGAAAAGATTCCCATGTCAAATAAGAGTACTATTTACTTTTCAAAAAATTTAAATAAAAATATTTCATTTTTGCATTTGTCAAAGACAACTCCATTCATTTTTCAAAAAAATCAAACCTAATATTTTGATTTTCATACATGACAAAATGAGTATGATTTATTTTTCAAACCAAATCATATTCTTTTTGCATATGTCAAAAAAAAACACACAACCACCCTTTAAGATTTTCGAATAAAATCATCTACCTTTTGCATTTGTCAAAAAAACACACAACCATCCTTTAAGATTTTCAACCAAAATCATCTTCTTATAAATTCAAATTTTTATAAAAAAAAATATAAATTTCGAAATTATTTTGTTTAATGATGTTATGCACATGTGAAAAATATAATTTTCAAAATTAAGACATTTAAAAATGTCTTGCATATGTGAAAAATGTAATTTGATATTTTATGAGAAAAAAGAGTAATTTGGATCCTTAACCCAATTTTAAATTTTATCAAGAGATGTACAAAAATAATCTATGAGTTTCATTTGTAGACTTGTTATTTTATGCTTGATGTGCGCTTCGCTCCATTGCGTAAATAATTTGAACTTGAAACTTGAATGATTTGTTATCATAAAAATCTACACGTAGATACGAAATTTAAAACTTTGGATTTAACAATGCAGTTTTATATCCCCATCCGTTATTGTTCTCTTTGGCACTTCAGGACCTTATGGGTTTAAAATGTGTCGGATAAGGTAGAGGGAACCTCATATATAAGGCGTTTGACAGATTTAGTAGAAATCTGAAACATGCAGTAACACTTAAACTTCCATTGAGAATATGAGTCAGTTTTTCAAGTAATAAACAAATATGATTTCAGCATATATAACAGGTTAATAATTCAAACATGATTTCCATTTGAATAATGCATTAGAAAGAACATGATAATATTTTCATTTAAAATTTTCTTCCCCTCATTCGACGTTTTTAGGGAAAACTTGTTTATATACGGCAGAAATAGTATTGGAAACCATCCATGTATGATAAAAACTGTAAAAGTTTTAAGGTCTAATATTATCGGTTAGGCGGAAAATCAAATCTGCTTGACATTGTTGACAAACGAGATCTTGAAAAGATTTGAAAGTTTCGGGTTGTTGTTTAAATATAACCAGTTTTACTATTTGTTTACTCCAGCAAAAAGATCTCACATTTTTCATAAATTCAATTGTTATTCATCCAGAACGATATTATGTCTGATAGAAATTCTAATATCCCATATTTGAATCATGAACCTTTTATACCTCAACCACTCATATTTTCTCCTGAAACTTTAAACACCATGATAGGAGCAGAGATATATCTTTCTAGTAAATATGATCCTAAAATTGTTGTAGCATCAAGAACCCTCAGTGCTCAATATGTTGCCTCTCTTACAACCATATCTCAGAGACTACTGACGAGAACGAGTGAGGTTGATTATCTTAAAAATCACATATCTGAATTGCATCAAACGCTTGCAACTAAAAATAGAAAAACTAAAAATTTAAGAAAAAAAAACAATGAGCTGAAGAAATTTGTAAATTGGTATTCTCGTGACTTGAAAACACGAGTAGAAGATCTGGAACGAGAGAGAGCTCAAATACAAAGTCAACAACAGTAGTTAACGGCAGAAGTTCAACGTTTACAAGAAAATAGGGATAGCTGTAATTAATCTCGCTGACTTTTGAAATTATGCATCCAGCATATCTTGTAAAGTGAGATTTGAAGAGATGATGGTTTGTCTTGTTCTTATTTCTATTTCTATAAGAACAGTCTTTAACTTCATTTAGTACGTATCAAATCTTCTTCTCATATCTATAATTCATCTATACTTACATTTTTATTCTATAAATTCTCAATGGCTCGTCAATTTCCTTTCAATATTTATCATGATCAACATATGAGGTAGCATTCACCTCAATTACAAGTTGTTCTTGCATCTTCCATAGGTGTCATGTTGCAGCAAATGAATGATCTAGCTAATCCTCTTCTATGAGCTGGTGACTCTCGGCACCCGATACTCCTCCTCTATTGTTGGGTTTTCCAACCAATTACAATCTAAAAATCGTGAAATTGAAGAGCTTAACAAGAAGGTTTCCATACTTCAACGACTCGTTCAAGAGTCTGACAGAAAAATTGCAGACTTAAAACAAAAGAATAAGGATTTAAAAGTCTTACTTGTCTCTTTATTTCGACTGCCTAATCCTTTAGATGAGGATGACATGTTATTTTATGAAGAGTAAATGCATTTGAGAGATGAGACTAGAGGTATCAAATTCTTGTAACACATCTATCAATTGAATAATAAGATCTTTTCTTTTCAAATGCATTCCTTGAATTTATAGCAGTCCTTGTGATCTCTTCATGATTTCTAATAAAGTAAATTATCAATGTAAACTGTAATAACGGTAAATCCGGATTCTGATAAAACACATACGCATATAGGATTATTCTCAAATCCTTCTTTCAGTAGATACTCGTTGATTTAATAATACCACATGCATCCGCATTGTTTTAACGCATATAAATTTGAAATTTTATAAAGTACATACTCCTAAATGTATTTGGATTAGATGCTTCAAGTATCGTATATCTTTATATATGTAATGATCTAATGATCCTTATAAATATGCAGTGACCACATTTATTAACTGCATATCTACTCCTTTTGTAATAACTAAATCGATTAAAAATATGAATGTGATTGCATTCATAACAAGAAAATATGTTTCCTCATAACTACTATCGAATTTCTGTAGGAAACTTTGTGCGACAAATCATATTTTGTATCGCACAATTTCATTTTTCTCATTATGCTTTTGTATAAATACTCATTTATATCTCATAGGCATTACACCATTTGCTGTTGACAACAGGTCCAAATACCTCTCGCTTTACTAGCGATTTTAATTCAGCTTCAATAATTGCTTTTCATTTTAGCCAATCATTTCTACGTCGACATTCTTCAACAATTCTTGACTCACTTTCTTCATTACTTCTGGTAATATCAGTGTTATTATATATGTTTTCTACACAGTTTTATTTCTATCCATAAATTTTTCAGTGTTCATAAAATGTATTGAGATCTTATTGTTCTTTTTCAGGAGAAAACATTTCATGAAACACCTCTATAAGATTTCTCTTTTCTGGAGGTTTGTATTTTTCAGGAGTTTTCTCTTCAGAGGTTGTACTCTTCAGGAGTTACCTCTTTAAAATGTTTTCTCTTCAGTAGGATTATATTTTATACGGAAAGTACGGTCTCTTCATGAGCACCCATTTTTTTTTTCTCTTTTACACCAATAGGTCTTCAACACTTCAGGTGTATCTTAGACTCATCTATTGTTGTTTTAACAACTCGTCCTTCAGAGATTTCAATTCTTGCTTAAGCATTACCAGCAGTAATATATGATTTTATAACACTTTTAGTGTTAGTAAATATATCCTGTAACTAATTTACAACACTTTGCAAATATGTAATCTTCTGAACTTCTGATTCACATTCATTTATAAGAGGATTAAATTTAGACAATGTTTTATTATCCCAAGTAATTTCTTGTTGTGTTTTAGGTACCGACTTTTTATTATTTCAAAACATGATAAAACTTTATTATAATATATAAAAACTTAGTATAAGTAAATCAAGTGCTTGGCCGTACAACAGGTACGTGACCACTATTCAGTCATACCACATCTATGATAAACATCTTCATCTTTCTATGAAAAATTATTTTGAAGGCTTTTACTATTTTCTGAGTTGAATCACTTCTAGTGATACGATATATTTTTATTATCTTTCGTGTTATCGCTTTTGGGACCAACACTTTTATAGTTTTTCTACCACGTCTATGCTTTTGATTCCTTTGAAAGAATGTACCGTTCACTTCTGGGAATGGTGTAAATTCAATATCATTAATAAGACGTAACTGGTAATTTATTAACAAAAACTCATTATTTAGCTCAATCACTATAAGACAAAATAAAAGTTCAGAATATTAGTTGAACTTTTGCTCTCGATATTGTTACTGCAGGAGCACATTCGAGATATGAAAAATAATATATGTCTTTTTTTTAATATCATCATTAGTGACTTTCTCACTGTATAATTTTAATATTGAGCTGATTTTAAAGAGTGCAGAATATTCAATACCACTCTTAAAATCTTGCAACTTTATGTGCAATAAGTCATAATGATATTTTGAGATAATTACATGTTCTGGTGCTCATATCTCTCTTTTAATTCATTTCACATAATAAGATGATTTTTCACCATAAGATACACAGCACAGTCCTTCAGGGATACGTGATTTTTCTTCTTTAATTGTATATCCCAAGTTCATTATATCCAAATGGATCTCATCAAGGATTTTTGATAAATAGCTTTTTCCAAAAATGTCAATAGTAATAAATCTCAATATTTGACATTATATAGATATATAAATTATAAAAATAAATATGTGGATTTAAGAAATATATTCACATAATTATGAAAATAAAAGTAGAATTTTATCAAGTAATATTCAGCAATATTACCTTTAATATTTATCTTGAGGACTGCAAATAATATGTTGAAGAACTTACTTGAAGTAGAAGACCACTAACTTCAGTATCGGTAGAATCTCGTGCTGATAACGTGTTATAAAACTAAAAATGAAACTACTACTATTACAAGAGAGAAATATAAAAAGAACTCTTAAGAACTAAAATTTTTTTCGTTCTATATATTTTTTTATGACTTTTATAACATCTAAAGTCCATATTTATAGGCCTTGAAATTACTATGCAAGTTACTATATAAAATTTAAAATAATGATGATGAGGTCATTCACAAAATAATTAAGGGGGGCGGATACCACCTCCAATGATTCATAACATTTTATAGTTAATTGTTTGGGTTCATTTTTGGGCTTTAGCTGCCCCAAAAAATATTTGGATATCATGCAAAAGTATTTTTTTGAATGCTCGTGTATAAAGTAATGTTAAATTGAAAAACGTTGTGAGTCCTACTTATAAAAAAAATTTAAATTAAAATAAAATTAAAAATTTAGATATTACATAATACATTTTCCATTCAATCCCAAAAGTTTTTGAATGAACAGAATAAAAAAGTAGCAAGTATTTTGTTATTACCAGAGCAATTTCTCATTAATATACAACCGTATATTTTAGGAAGAGAATTGCTTCCTTTCCAAGTTGGGCGACGTCGACGTACGTGCTATGGTAGTCGTTATGTTCACACAATGAACTTAACTACTAGTTTACTTCTTCTCGAGTGAGAAAAGGGTGGTGCCACTATGCATTTCAATTTGCTTATTTGGTATGTCCTTTAATGTAAATTACATATATATATATTGCTTTTTTTAAACATTTTTTTAAAACATTTAAAAATTAAAAAAAATATCAATACAACATTTCATTAATTAGCAAGTAATTTTTTTAAAAAGAAAAAGATTAAATACATGATCAATTAAAATAAAGAAATAAAATAAGTAATATGAAAAATGCTTTTTACTATTAAGAGATTACATAAAAGTAAATTTATAAATTAATGTAATTTAATGTAGTACGTTAGATTATAAAAATTATTTTTATTATAAAATAAATCTCACAGATATTATAAAATTATATTCGTTTATGATTTTTTTTTTATAATTCCTTTATATTTGTAGTAATTTTACTTTTGTAGTTCTCTAGTAATATTACTTGTGAGGAAATAATATTAGAAAAGCGCGCAGTACCCGAAGATGAAGTACTCGGGGCCGAGATACGGATCAAGTAGTAGTTCAGACTTCAGACGGTATATTTTTCACTCATGTATACGCGTGGTCACAGCGGCCTTCTTCTAGATCGAAACCGGCCTGACTATATAATTATATCCATTTCGAAGCAGCTAGCTATATACATATATATATATATATATAATCATGTAATTGTGACTTCAATTTACTTACAATTCGGGAACAAATTAATGATAGTCAACATGACTTCAATTCCAAGTCACCGGTAGTTTCCTACCGGGGCCGGCTCAAGTATCAAGTGATTTAGATTATTGCCTAAAGTCTTAATTATTCTGTGTAAAGCATCAAAATTTAAAAATAAAAATATATTTTTAATAATTTTTTTAAAGATATATAAAAAGTATTTCATTAAGTAATTTTTTTATATTTTTTAATGTGTTGCAATGATCTAGATTTTTATAAATTTTTTTTGTTTCTATCTTTTCTTCTTAATTAGATTTAAACCCGTGTACACCTCATTCATAAAAAAAAAAAGAATTACTTATAAAAAAATGTAAAAGATCTCATAATACTAAAATTTAATATTTAATTCAATGAATAATTTATATTTTTCAATAAATTTGTTTAGGATCTTGCTAAATTGAGGCACACTATTTACAATGAGGCCTCATTTTAAATTTTTGTATTAAATATAAAGTCAAAATTTTTTATTTAAATATTTTAAATAAAACTTTATTTTTTGAAAATTTTAAAGAATATTCAATATAATAATTTATAATTTATTATATATATTATAATTAAAATTTACTTACTTAAATTTCATCTCAGACCTCAATTTATACTAAGCCACCCTGATTCCCTATCATGTTGATCTTCCATGAAATTTCAACGTAAAAATATATATGTTGCCTTTATTATAAATTAAGCTCATCCTTCCAAACACGCTTTCGGCTTTCTAGTCTGATACTTGTAACGAAACACACATATATAGTATCTTGTCAGTGAATCCACGACCACTTTACCTATAAAAAACCCTTAATATCCACATATTATTGCATCGTCAAAGTTTGATCACTTCAGCCAAAAGAAGAAATTAGAAAACAAAAAATGGGTAGAGATCACCATGAGAGCTGGCTAGTACTGCCGTGCAGTCGCCTGAAGAAGGCAGTGAAAAAATTTACATTTTTGATTCGGTTAAACCTGATCAGGCGATGGCGTTTAAATTCCATTTTAGGACGTTGTACTTCTTCTATTAATAGACGAAGGTTGAGGTTTAATGATCGATGGGGCATGCATGGATCAGGACGTTGCATCGAAGTGGTCGACGAAGACGAAAAGTCCGATGGAAATTGTTCGGTGATAGGCCGGGTTCAACGATCTACATCATCATGTTTTGGTTCGGATGATGATGATATCGATAGCAGAGCGGATATTTTTATTGCAAATTTTCGTCGTCACCTTCGTTTAGAAGGACAGGTTTCTTTGGAGTAAACGTCCTCATGTAGTGGGCCTGGGCCATGGCCTAGCTAGCCATTTCAAAGCTAGGCGATCGATCGACGCGATCGAAGAGGTCAGATATTTATATATAATAGTGGTCGTTTTAAGTTTGTCTGTCAGTTTTGGTTTTAAATTAAGGTGGTGGGATAGGCGTTTGGGATATATTACGTCGTCATTGATGTAAGATGATTTGATAAAGTAAGAAATATTTAATTACTGTTGAATATTAATTACATTAATTAGGATCATCAAAAGAAAAATGATTAGATATAATTAATTCAATTTATCCAAAAGGAATAAAACCAATCTAATATAATTTGGTCATTTTTATCTCATTTAAATGTATTATATTGGTTAGATCTGCTTAGAAGTATTGTAGCGGGTGATGAAGTAAAACCTGAATTGTATTTATATATATATATATATAGTAATGATACACTTACAATCAGTTTATCACTTGTTTACCACTCTTAGTGCATTCATTTTTTTTATAATTTTCTTTTTAATATTCTTTAACATCTTTAATCATTAAGAAAAAATTTAAAAAATTTAAAATTTTACTAATAATTACTTTTTTAACTATAAAGTAAAAAGAAAAATAAAAAAAAGATAAAAAAAAAGTGATAGAAGAATGGTAGATAAGTAGTAAGTGTATCATTATTCAAATATATAATAGTTTTACAATCAAGAAAAACATGCATTTTTCTTTTTTCTTTTTTGCAGTGTGAAGATGTAATGTTAATCTTATTAAGTTATTATTTTGAAAAAAAAGATTGATTTAAATATGGTTGATGATTACTAGTACTACATCTACACATGAGAGTGATAGGAATGGGATGGATAGATATGCAAGTACTTCTGTGCCAATATAATTATATATATAGTATATATTATGAAATCGTTTTGTCTTTGTTAGTAAAAGAAAATGATAAAGTCACCGTTATTTGAGTTTTATTGGTGTGCACCGCTCCATTTTTTTAACTTAATAATTAAAAAATATTATTTAATATTATTTTTATTTTTATTCTATTTAAAAAATGTTTAAGAATATTAAAAAAATATGTTAAAAAAAAAACTATTAACGGGGCTCAGATAACGGGCTGTAGCAGCCCTAATTAGTAAATCAAATTCATTGCGAGCAAATTAGATTTTTAGCGGCACGATTTTACCCTATATAATTTGCTTTTTTTTTTTTTTGAAATTTTTAAAATTGAAAATCCTTATTATAACCAATAATATTCATGTTAGTCCTAAATATTGGGAGTAATTAGCCAGAGAATTAGACAAAGAATAGTACTGTTAGGAGCCCAGGAAGAAAAATGAAACACCCAGAAGTATAAAGTGATCAGCTTATTAGGCTATTAGCTGTAAAAGCAAGATGATATACGTTATACAGACATGGAGTGCACCCAAAAAGAATACACACCTTATTATAAAAGGCATCATCGTTTCAATTTAACAAATTATTATATATATGGTAATTAGTCTATGCCATTCAATATGCTTAATAAGGTAAAAAAATAAAAAATAAAAGCACATGATTCGTACTCTAATTAAAATGCAGTATAATACAACAATTACCAGCACTGGGGAAAGGAATAAACATGGGCCAGCAACCTTGAATTGGATCTCTGTCCATACGATGTTGTTTGTTTATTAGATAGATTCATGATCATGTCCATATCTAAAAACTTCTGATCTTCACTAGTACTCCATTTTTTCCCTTAGTTTTTGTGTCAGTCATGCACCCTGATCATCTGCAATCGCGCGCATGCATTGCATGTATGTTTGTGTTAGTCAAATCTCATAGTACGTACGTAGGTAGTGCAGTTTAATTATGTCAAACCGACTAGGGATCAGAACTCATATTAATTTATAGAATATCGATCGGTTTCATTTGGATGAGGCTGCTTCTGCTTCTTTATCTATGACTGTCTCAAATGCCCCAACCAGTGCTCTCACTTTGTTCTTCCTCTCCTCCAACAGCTTGCTTGCAGTCTCCTCAATCACATCGTTATATGCCTGAGTTTCTTTCTTACCGCCCTGTCCCACTTGCCGATTCGATGATGCCGTACTACTCGCTGCTACGGTCACTGCCTTTGTTTCTTCTTCTTCTTCTTCTTCTTGATCTCCTTCCTTGGAATTAGGCCCTAATAATTCGTTTCCTCCATCCATGATTCCTTCCTTCTCCTCCACCGAGTTTTCCTCAATATTCTTGTTTTCATGGCCAGAATCTTTGTCTTTACCGTTGGTTTGATCTTCTCCTTTAATATCTTCTTTGACTTCAACTCTAGCCTCACTTGCCACAGCACTCTCTTCTTGTTGACTCTCAATGCTTTCATCTTTGTTTCCATTATCCACTTCTTGATCTTCGGGTGGATTCTCAGCCTCTTCTTCTGGTATTTTATCTTCATCTTCTTCAATAGCATCCAACTTTGTACCGATCATTTCTTCTGAAACTTCTGGGATATTGTTAAAACACTCGTGTTTCTCAGCATCTTGATCTCCATTATTGATCACCTCAGAGTCTGCAACATCAGCAATTTGCTGATCATTTTCATATTTTGACACTTCACCTGCACCCTCACCTTCCACCTTTACAACTTCCTCAACCTCACGAACCAATAAATCTCCACCGTCTTCCACATTCTGATGACTCAACGACTCCTCCGTCGTATCCACATTCTTGGGAGCTAATTCTGTCGAAACAGAAGCATTATTAATTTCCTTCTTAGCAACAGGGTTGGTGCTCTTCTTCGTGGTCTTTGCATGGGAATTAGGCTGTAGTTTTCCAGCCTTGGATGTCGTTTTTGGAGTCCTCTCCCCAGAGGGTTCCAGAGAAGTGGCAGTGGTTCTAGGTGAAAAAGAAGTAGAACGAACAGTTAGTGTTCTGACTCGAGGGCCGGGGGAGACAATTGCACTACGCAATCTGGAATCCGATTGTGGTTTGTCAAAAGATCTTCTTCTGATGTAAGTGGGAGTGGCCTTCTGTTGGGTGTCTTGATCATGAGGCCCAGATTTCTTGACCACGTATTTGAAAGACTCACTGCGCGAGCTTATTGTAGGCTTGAGATAACTTGGGACTTGTTTTTTATCAGATGTAGACGATGAAGATGAAGCTTTATGATGTGTAGAGCTTGTTGTATTAGTGCCTGTATTGGCACGACTTTTGGTGGTGGCGGCGCCAGCGCCGGCGGAAGAAGAGGCGGTTCGAGAATTCGAAGGGATTGCAGTCCTCTTGATCTCCTTCCCAAGATTACTGCTACTAACTTTTCCTTTCGTAGTTGCCATATCACCAAATGAAAATGTAGAAAAAATTCTGCATTTTCAAATTAAAAAGTAATGGGTAAGCACAATTCTTTCTATTACATGCAATAATAAGAAAAATGACTATTTATGATCTATCAATTTCAATTAACAAGATTATTTATAACGAAAAAAATCAATTGAACGTGTCGATCATCAAGTCAAAAGATCATACGAATTAATTCGGAAAAAAATTATCAACAATTCAACATTAATATTCATGATTTAAATGCTAAAACAAATACCAATTAGAACAAGATAGATATAATTTTTGCGGCATCAAAATTAAGCAAAGTGATATTGGAAGTGTGAATTTACGGGAACAAAAAGAGAGTAGAAAGAGAGGGCGTGCTTATAGAGGCGGTAGCGTACCTTGATTAAATAAGAAGATTCATGAATGGAAGAAAGAGTAAAGGATAAATGGGAACAAAATAAAAGAAAATGCTTTGAAAGACGGATTTATGAAGGAAAATAAAGGAATGGTCGATGAGTGAGAGAGAGAGAGAGAGAGAGAGGTGTTGAGATTGATAAAAGAAGCGTGAATTGCGTTCTAACTCAAGGAGGAGTGGTGCTACGCTACTACTGGCGATTTAAGGTGTCTGAGGCCACGAAATCAAAACCACATTCTGTTCACAAAACTAGTGGTGTATAATTGACTTTTTCTCAAGGAAAAAAATAATTAAAAATTAAACAAAAACTAGGAGTTTTTTTTTTAATTTCTTTGCATGGGACCAACTTAACAGCTAAAGGCTAGCTAGCTTGGCTTCAAACTCTGATCATCTGTGATCACACTATAAAAAATATATATATATTTATAATATTTTTATTATAATTAAAATGATTATTTTAATTATAAATAATCATTCTAATTATAATTAATATATTACAAATATATAATATATAATATATATTTTTAATACCAGTTACGTCTGCGAGCACGTATGCGTGCATGGATGGATATACCTTGGATGACGAAGCTAGCGCTAGCTTATCTTTGTAGGCTGAAAGAAAAAGTGGCAAAAAAAATTAGAGGAATTCTATAAATTATATTATCATTTTATTTACAAAATATGATATATTTATCATTATTATATAATAAAAAATATCTAATAAAAGATAATTTAATAATAATAAATATGCAACAATTTATATAGTACTGTGATTAAAATAAGATGATAATCAAGCAGATCAAAGACGATGGAGGGTGGCATGAGTACTACTACTTCTGGGACTTCATGATCAATCCATGATCTGATTCTATATATGATCATGAGAACAATTTTTTATTTTATTTATTTATTATTGTTTATTATTATAGTAAAGTAAAATAAAAGGATAACTTTATCAAATTATCAGCACAATTGATCTTAGCACTTTAATAATTAGAATGAATGGATGCTGTCTCCCAATGTAATAATTTAAGTGGAATAGTGGACAGCATGTTGGTGTTAGTTCTAAGATCAGGCTTTGCATAAACGACACGTCATTTTTAGAAATCAACAAGTTTTTTTTTTTTGTGTAAGATAGCTGCCTTTTATATTAAAGAGTACTTGTGGCGCGCATTGCCTAAACGACACGTCATGATCTTGATGTACATACATTCTTTTCTTCTATAATTAACTTGGGAATAATGTCGAGAGTAGTTTACGTCACACCATTTATATATGCTTTTATCTTGCCTTTCTTTTCTTTCCTTCCATTTCCTTTTGGTGACTTGCTGGTCCTTCGTTGCTTCATAACATAGAATAAAAATAGTTTCAAGCTTATCTGTTGTTGGCTTGCAAACGACATAAAAGTGAATTCCAACCACAACTGCGGCTTCGAGTGGTGGCCGGAGCTTGGCCGGCCTCTCTCCATTAACTAAGTACGCCCGCCGGCCAATTACATGCATGCCCTTTGTCAAAATAAAACTTCTTGATTTTGTTTCTTTATTTTTTTTTTTTAAAAAAAGATAATTGCAGCTGTATAACATCCACACGCATGCATGACTTCTATTAAAAAATAATAAATTTAATATTCACTTAAAAAAACTATTTTTTTAAAATAAAATCTTTTATTTTCTTCAAAATATTATAAAATTATATACAGCATTCGGCCTCTAGAAAGAAAAAATACTTATCCCGGCTCTTAAGTTTTATATTTTTTTAAACTGGTCAAATTCTACGGTCAGATTCCAGCTTTGGTTTCGTGGCTCACAGTCATGTCCATTATATTCTACGTGCTTACGGTATTTGGCATTGTTATTAGGAAGGATGAAAGGGACGTCCCACGTACACAAATACATGGATTAAATTACTTTATTATTAAAATAGCTAGGGCTATAGGGTGTCGATTAATATCATGTTAGTCATTAACTTTATACATGTAACATCCTTTTTTCCAGTAGATCGATCGCTTCCTGTTATCAACAAAAAAAAAAAAAATCACTTTAGTCTCAAGTAACCTTACAAACCAATTACTACCTTTTTTTCTTTGAAACAAGCTTATATTATTTTTTATAAATATTTTAATCACAAAAAAAAATTCATAAATTGACTTGAATCGATTTAGTATCATATATATATATATATATATATATTTATAGAATCGTTTTTAAAACATATAACAATTTATAGTTTTCTTTTTCCGAGCATGCATTTTCTTTTGATTTTAGCTTGCCAGTACGCGGCCTTGATCTTAATTAAGAAGAGAGTAAAATTCATCAAATTATCATAATTGATCACAGACGCAGGCATGAGAACAGATCACATGGACGAATTGTTGGTAGGGAAAAAAGACTTGTTTTTCGAGCTTTCCTTTCCTTGGGAAGATAGTCATGAAGCTGCCCTATGTTTGCCATGGGAGCAAGCAAGTTCCCGATGATCTTTACCCTCTTTCTCAAAAAAAGAATCCCCTCAATATCTTGCATATATATACGCGCGATTGTGATTCCTTTACAAAAAAAAAAAAAAATCTCAATATTGCCTTAAATGGAAGCAATATCTTGTAGTACTTCAACAAGGTTTAGGATTTAGAGGCCTTTTGCTAATTGCCAACTACTTATATTCGGATTAGAGAACCAAATAATTGATCCCAAAAATCTTGTCTTTCCATCAAAGATACTGCCCTCCCTTGATGTCCACGAATTCGATCACAAGAGGAGGAGGGAGCTGAAGAAGAATTCCCCTCCACGTTGGATGGTATATCCATATTTTTCTTGGCTGAGATCGGTATATGTTTGGTTTCTAATAAAATATGTTTGATTTTTTTAGTTATTATTATTATTATTATTTTGGCCGCAGCCATTTTTGAAGTGCTAAATGAATAAAAGAAATAAAACGTTATTATAAAAGGTATATATATATATATATATGTTAGAATATTATCATAATTGTTATAGAATATATTCATAATATTCTGATATGCATAGACGTAATATTATAACTTATTCTTTAGTGTATATTTACTTTATTGTACTACAAATTAATCAATTAGTATCAATTAATATCGTTGATTTATTGTATTTAAACTATTTCTATTAATACATGTCTTTCTCCCTCGTAACTCTCTCTTACCAGTTATCAATCTCCTTTTATATTTTAATTTATTTTGATCTGCAATATACAATATGGGAAATGAAGCAATATGAGATCATGCCATGCCATAAAGTCCAGACTCCAGCTTAATAAAACAATATAAAAATATAACATGAAAGAGATGGGAGGCATGCAAGGATTAAAATTGTTCTAATCAACATCAGAAATGATTCAGAGGAGCTGTTTTCTGTATCTTAATAATTATGTGATGGTTTTGGTGTTTTCAATTATTCATTGAAAACTCATTTCTCAGGTCAATAATACATGATTTGGGGTTTTTCTTTTTCAACCTTAAAATTAATAATAAATCTAATTAATCTGAAGGCGGAAAAAAATTAAAAAAAAACAAAAACAAAATTGTCACAAGGTGCGGTTAATTATAATAATTATAGTTAAAACCATAAAAAGAGAGATATGGGATCATGAGATTGAGAGCAATATTGCAAGAAAAACGTCCCAATCAAAATCAGAAATGACACTGATTGGTTGGTTGGCTGGTATCTTAATTTCATGATGCCTTTGGTGACCTCACTGAGAAATTTTAGATTTTAAATATAGGAAATTAGATTTTAAATATAAGAAATTTTAGATTTTAAGTATAGGAAATACTCAAATTTAAAAAAAGAAAAAAAGAAAAAAAAAAGAGCAAATCCCCACCTAATTATTTGACTTGGGGGAAAAAACCTACATTTTAATTTGAGTAACTAAATTAGGGGAAAAATAATTTTAGGCAGCTAGGGCTTTAGGCGGCTTTAGGCTGAGGCTGAATTCCTGATGTGGGGTAGAGGAGAGTGATGCGTTCCGTCCATAAAAAGTGTTTAAGAGGATGAATATGACGTCAGAAAGGGCAGCGGCCGTGGATGTTTGACCCTTCCCGAACTTCCCTACAATCGGACGGCTGATATCTCACCGAACACATTGGACGGCACAACCAGTCCACTACTCCTTGTTTGGTTGTTTTTGTACTAGTTTTAATTACAGGGTTCTAATGGGGGCCCTACGTGAAAGCTTTCCTTAATAACATTTAACATTAAACTTTGCTTGGCCTCGGATCTTTCACACACGTTTTGCCTCCTTCTTTTCCCTTCTCGCTCTAAAAAAACTGTGACTCTTCCATCCTCTCTCTCTTTCTCTCTCTCTTTCCTTCTTTCTGGTATTCAAAGCAGAAGGAGAAGCAGGAGAATAAGAATAAGAAAAGGTGACAGGAGAATTCAACCCTTTCTACAACCTTTGAATTCTATCAATAATCGTCCAACTCTTTGGGTTTTCTCTGTGTTTTTGTCAATATTTCTTTGGGCTATTTTTCAATGAACTGTAATCAAGGACCCAAGGTACTTTTGCTTTTTTCTTTGACATGGGGTCGTTATTTTCTCTTACTTCACTTATAAATATGATTTTATTTTGGGAGTGTGGATTTTATTGGTTTGTTCCCGTGCGCGTACGATGGTATTGGATTTTTATTGGGTTTGGTTTCTTGGGCAATATTGAAGGAGTTGTCTTTCTTTCTTCCTTTATTTTTCCCGTTAATTGGACTCATCATGATTTTAATTAGCAACTTTTGCGTGGTTTTCTTAACGGGAATTTTTTTTCTTTCTAATTTTTCTAATTTACATATTGGAAAATGGTTATTGGCGGAGCTAAAACAATAATTATTTTCCTCTTCAGTTTCTAGTGGAATTTGTTTTTGTGGGCTTATTCAGCTTTAGGAGCCCTGAAATCACGGAGAAAGAGTCGTTGATAAGAATAGAAATCACAGGGATTGTGTGGAGAAGAGTTCAAGCAAAGTTTATGTCGTTAGAAAAAAGTTGAAAGAGTGCCTCTTTTTAGGGGGTGATAATCTGGGCATGTGGCCATCTGGGTCCGATCTTTCCTCCTCTATCTGAACCTTTTAATGTTCTGAGAGTTGTCGATATGTTTGGTTCTCTCTTGATCACTCGATGACAGAAGGTCTTCTTATATGCTACTCTGTTTCCTTCTCGGTTTCTTCTGTTGTAAATTTGTATTTTTATTTTTGCAAGTGTAATAATGATCGCGTTTAACTTGTTAGGAAGTGGGTTTCTTCTGTTACCTTCTACTTGATTTGCTTGATGATGTTTTTTTTTTTATAAGTAAAAGATCTTATTAATAAAAGCTTGCTGATGTTTGTGAGGCCTTTATCTCGCAATTAACATCCAACTTTCTTTAATCGGGATTCGTTGTTTATGAAGTTTTTATTAAATTTACAGCCAAAAAAGAGGTACTTGATCTTTTTGGTCCGACTGAATCAGCAGAAGAGTGAGGATAATGCAGGTTGAACATATTATGCTTATTTATCCTTGTACTAGTGTAGAATATTCCCGTTACACTTTCTTTTATGCATCCAATTTTTGTGCTTGTTGGCCTGTTGGTTTGCAGCTTTTGCTTGGCAGTTTCAATTAATTAATAAAATTATAATTAACATATCCTGCTCGCCTAATGGAAAACAACTTTATTTACAATCTCAATGGTCGATATTTTGTTTGATAACTTTTCAGAATACTATGTCTACCTTAGAGATTTTTGAAGCCAAACTTCTGCAAAGAAATTTAGATTAGAGTGGCCAAGTGGCTGTGGATCTTCAGCTCTGGGTTGGTGTGGGAAATAGTCTTGTAGGCACAGAGGGAGGGTTATGTTTGCAAAAGTTGCAGAAAATAAATCTCTTGTTTCACTTCATGCTGATTGGTTGAATCAATAATTTCAAGTTGGGTTCTTGTTGGAAACTTGGAAGGGTCGGGTTAAACCTCATCATGTATGAAATTAGAATTATTTTGATCGACTTCCATTAATGACAAACTACCATGGCACCTCTTTTGCATACGATTGCTGTTCTTATGTTTTTCATCTGTACAAACCTTTTTGTGCCAGTTTAAAGAACATCAAAAGTAATTCTGTTATTCACACTAATACCCAACCTAGTGGAGATTCAGTGATTGAAAACCTTTCATTTATGTTACATAGCAGATTTGAAGGGTGCGGATCTTATAGATGGATGACTATTCTGGTAAAAGAGCTGTTGATGGGATTGTGGTCTCTAGAAAGGGATCTGGTCTTGTGCTGAGAGACAATGCCAACAATAGAGACCCTAATGCACAATTTTGCAATAGACTTGGTTGCAGTGGCAGACTGAACTCAAGAGGTTCTCAAAATGGCTGTTCAGAAAAGGCCAAATCTTCAAGGCCTTCTTTACGCTCTTCTTCAAGTGGCAAGGAAATAATTGGAAGTTCCTCTAGGACTTGCTTGACGATTGGTAATGGGAGAAAATCTACCACAGAGCCTCGAAGAAAGATATATTCTCAGTTAGATACTGATTCATCTGAAACTAGTAGCATCCAGGATGAACCAGAAGTAGCAGAATCCACTTCCTCATCTGGAAAGATTCACAGAGGGGCTGAAAATGCAGATTCTGAGAGTGAGACATCAATAGAAGCGGGAAGTTCTAGTGTAGCATCAGGTGTAAGACCACGGAAGAATCCTTATCAAGGATCTGGATTTCGCAACCGGGACACTCTAGTCTCTTCCTCCATATCTATGGGATCTAAGAGCTCTGGCCAGGCAATCAGTGCTGGTGCAAGTAGGCGTGGTGTAAGAAATCTCAGAAGCAATTCAATACCTGATGCCCTCCCATCTGGTTGCTCAGCTTTGGATTCAAGCCTCAGTAAGAGGAAAGATATTGTGAAAAGGAGAAACTCCGAAGGAGAAAGTAGCTCCAATGCCGCAGGGAAGAAGAAGAGTGGGTCATCATTGGAAGGACAAAACTCCAGTTCTAGCCACGGCATCTCCATTTCCGATTCAAGACGAGCCAGAAATATGCCTCCTAACAGGGATACTTGTGTTGCATCAGTCAGGACAAGGGGATCAGTTGATGGTCACACCAGGACAAGGCTCTCCAATCAACGAAATGGAAACAATTTGTCACCAAATCATCCCTCTGTTACCATCCCACAAATGCTTCAACCTGACATACCTATAGAATTGAATGATCCTAGTTCATCACATCAGTTCTCTGCAGAAACTCCCTCGAGTCGTGCAATTTCTTTCGTTCGACCAGGCAGTAGCAGTGAAAGCTTACATGGTGTTTTGTCGGCAAGTCCTACAGAAGTTGGTACTAGCCGCTCTTTGATGAATCAGAATAGTAGGCGCTACAACATAGATGGTATTGCAGAGGTACTATGAATAGATGGTTCCTTTTAAATAAATCAGCTTATCACGGTCTTGAAAGAATGCCTCATTATGTGGAGCTTTTTCTTTATAATATTTGTGCAGATTCTAATGGCGCTTGAGAGGATTGAACAAGATGAAGAGCTAACATACGAGGTAATCTTCTATGAATTTCCACTTAACAAGATTCCCTGTCCATTATTGACTCTTGTTTCTTGTCTTCGCAGCAAATACTTGTTCTGGAGACTAACTTGCTTCTTAGTGGCATATATGTCCATGATCAGCATAGAGACATGAGACTGGATATTGATAACATGTCATATGAGGTTTGTTGTTATCTTACAATGATGCTAAACTTCACTTCTCTTCTGTTCTATCTTTGTAGAATAGTTTTGTTCAGAAGTTTGGGAACCATTTTGTCTAAGATGTCCTGTAAACCGTATTACTTCTATATGACAGGAATTATTAGCTCTAGAAGAGAGGATGGGAACTGTGAGCACTGCACTACCAGAAGAGGCAATGTCCGAATGCCTGAAAAAAAGCATTTATGAGTCTATAGTTCCAAAGGATGAAGATATTGGCTGCAGTGAGGAAAAAGATGATGTCAAATGCAGTGTCTGTCAGGTTTTTTCCACCTTACTTGTTTCTACATTTACAGATTTTCATGGGAGCTGAATTAGTCTTGAAATAGAAATTATAAAGCTAAGTCAAATTATTTGAGGAATTTGGTTTAAGATGGGATTGGATTAGGTTTCAATCACTTAAAACGAGTGTTAAGTGGAAGTTTTATATTGGATTCATCTAAAGTTGTAAAGTGCATTGCTTGCAAACAATTGCAATCTCTAGATAGTTCCTGTGGTCAACTGAGAACAAGTCATTATCTTAACGCAGGTTATCAGGCTCTTCAGTATGTGTTTAGAGAAATTCTATTTGCAGTCCTGAGTGGGGGACTGCACATGCAGTCCCATTGATGTATAGGGGCAAAAGGGGGAAAACATAATTTTGAAAAGGATATTATTGTATATTATTGTAATTTAAAAAAAAAAAATTAAACATAACTATATGAGCTTGCATGAGCAATCTCTATTTGATGATTGTATATAGAATAATTCATGTATTTAACTGTATTTGTGCGTAGTTACAAATGATAAATAATCTAGTCAGATTTTCGGTTTCACCGACCTATACTGCCTTGGTTTTGAGTATTAACTTCCTTTTGTCATTTTCTAGCCTATCTTTCTCTCTCATAAAAAAAATTGTTTTGTTTTTGTTTTTTTTTTTTTTTTTATACCCTTCAACAACAGGAGGAGTATGTGGTTGGAGATGAAATGGGTAGACTGCAATGCCAGCACATATATCATTTGGGCTGCATACAACACTGGCTTCGGTTGAAGAATTGGTGCCCCATATGCAAAGCATCGGCAGCACCCTCACTGTCGCTTTTGTCTACTTCCTCTTAGTTCAATTTGAAAGATGAGGTTGGAGGAGAACTGCCTTTTTCTTTTGGTACAGATTTAAGTTTGTTTCTTCATTTTCATTCATTTTTCTTCTTCTTTAACGTACATGTACATATCAAATTTCTTTCGTCTAAATCAACTTAATAAACACAAGCTATTGGCTTGATTGGTTATCTTGATGTTGAAATTCGGAATCAAATATCATTGTCTCAATATGTAAAGCATAAAAAGGAAAGAGCAAAGATTTATTCCCAGTTCAAGAAAACTCGAGGAATCGTAGAATCTACAACTCATGGATTATTTGACCTTTGTCCACTTGAAAACAGTCATAAGAATGGATCCAAAAGAAAGAACAAACCAACATGGTATTAGAATCGGGGGCGTCCATAAAGCACTCTCCCCCTCTAAATGGGGAAAGCCGATGATTCAATCAAAGAAGGAATGATTTTGGAAAGCTCCACATCATCAAATAGATTATCCAAGTACTCATTTCTCTCGCACCACAAATAATAAGAAAAATTGGTGGATGAATGGATGAGTCAACTGACTTTTGGTTTATTTCGGATTCTAGTCACAGTCTATTAATATTTAAGCCTCCTTTGCATTCCCAATAGATTCTGGTTTGAATGGAATAATTCTTTTGAGGAAGTCTTTTCGCTATTCTTCATGATTCTTCTGTCTTTATCCCCAGCTTCTTCTCTCTTTATCTTTCTTCTTCCTTCTTCTCTGTCTTACTTTTCTCTCATCTTGGCTTCTTACTCCTCCCATTTTTCTCTCTTATTGGCTTCTTCTGATCTTCGAAATTTCTCCTGAGCTTGATAGGTAAATTTGTTATTGTAATTTGTAGTTGCAAATTAAAATGTAAACTTCAGCACCATTTCTAAATTATTGTTTAGTAGGGAAGTTAAATACAAATTATCACGGAATATTCAGTTGATGGTAATGTTTTGTGTGTATAATTATCAACTCGCAGATTTCCGGGCAACAGAGCATATTGTTGTTATGACAGTTTATTTTACCTTCCAGAATTTCCCCAGGTTTCCTACCTATTAGCTGGGATATGGTACCCAAAACTCAAGATCTGTGTTAATCTGGTGATGAGAAAATTCAGGCCCATACGAACTGGCATCTGCCATGATGAGGCAAGCATACATGGAAATTCTCTTAGTAATTCCACTGCATCAGTGGGGCAAAGAGATTGAGCTTAATACAAGGACCCAGAAACCAAACCATGCTCAGACCTCATTCATCTTAAAGATTAAGGAATACTTTATAATAGCAGCGTCTGAAATCAGACAGATGTAAACAACCGGCTTCTTGTGTCAATTGACCGGCATCATGTCTCAAGCCAAGCCAAAATAGCCAATCTTTTGCTTATGCAAGTAGCCTTTTTTTTTTTGCAAGTCTTACCCGTTACAAATTACAGCCAACAGCCAACAGCCAACATTCAACGTGATAATAAACATTCCAGCATGGTCCACGGCCAACGTCTTTGATGGTCCAGCTCTGTTTCTATCTACTGTGAATTCTCTCAGGATGTCTACATCATACATTATTTGTTCTGTTACCAAAATTAATAACTAGTACAAAAATTGAATTTGAAGATTGGATTTATCCTTAGTATTCCAAGCAGTTTTATAATGAAGAATCAAAACATTGTTTTGACGTGATACTCGTACTGATCTGCAGGCCAACATCATGTCATGTATTAATGCTCGTAAATGATTGATGTTTTAACAATATACCGATCCACACAAGTTCGAAGATATTTTATTCTTTGTTAATTTTTTCAAGTAAAACTAGTACTCATGGGTTTTTTCCCCTCTCAAAAGGTTTTTTTTTTTGGGGTTAATTTTGCTCTATCATGTATTATTCTTCGTTGTTTAACGAGTTGCAAATATGTTTATTGGAATAATTACATTCTCCAAACTGCGGCTGCGAACTCTATGGCTATGCAAAAATCAAACAGAGGCATCGCAACTAGTTTTAGGCTCCAAAACATGGACATAAATATATCTCTCCATTTGTATGGTAAAAAAGACTCGGAATAGAGCGGTTTCACTACATCCAGTAGTTTCAGCAAATACGAAAACGATCTGCCACCACTGCTATTTGCAAGATAAAACAGCAACATTTAAAATCGCTGTTCTTAAGAACGCCAGGGGAAGGGATGATACATTAGAGCATCATGTTATACAGGAGTCAGTCAATTATAAGCAATGATATCAAACCATGGAGGTATTAACAGAGGATGTCAATGTGTTATTGATATTTAAACCAATTAATTCTAAGAATCTAAAGTACATACAGAGCTTACTGCAGCTCTACCACAAGGAGCTTTTTTACCTTTCACCACAATACACAACAGTCTCCCTTCAAAACTCATTTTAGTTTTCCTCCACATTGGCTGAGAATTACAGGAAATGCTTGAGATCTGTAGAGATGGTAGATACAGCCAAGATCAATGCTAAAGATACAACAGAGCAACCAATCATATGGGCACTCTATTTGAAGGAACCCCTTGTTTGGTTGCGTTTAAATAATTTCCCGCCTAGCCATGCTCTTGTAGCACAGGCAAATAAAGCATTCCAATGCTCATGCCCACAATTCTTTTGCAAAGGCCAGAGAACCAACTGGGAGAAATCTGTTTATCATGGCAGTAAGAACAGAACTGAGTGCGTCAATCATCACCAACAATGGTTGTCCACACCTTTGCACCAGAACAGACCAAACCAACCATGGCTTGGAATAAGCAGGCCTTCATATGGAGGTTTCATTCCTCAAATGCTTGCATACTAATTTTCTCCAGCAGCAATGGCCAATCCTCCCCAAGTTGCTGAGGATTCAGTTCCATAGCAACTTTGAAATCAAGCAAAGATATCGAGCACTGGTGTCCTTGCTCCTGCGTCGCATCCATGGGCCCACCGGCGGTCTGCATATGTATGTGATTACTTGGCCACATGCCATTGATAATTTTGCCCTGAATCTGCTGCTTGTGAGGAAGGTGCTTTCTTGGCTCATGTGTAGTACACCTTGCTCCCACCAAATCAACACAAGATTTGATTAACCGCTTCAAGTACACATCCAGCATATTATTTAACATATTAGCACATTCCATAGAAATGCCTCCAAGGCCCTGTGCTGCTGCAATCTGCTCCATACGTTTTCTCAGTGTCTCTGTATCAGTCAATCCACCACTATCGTAACTGCTAACAAAATCACCACTGCTAGCCGATGGAATAACTTTGCGGGCCCCACCAACACTAGCTGGGCAAAATGGAATCCCTAGGGGGGCATGCAGAGGACTTCTAAAGAAATTCGACCGTGTTGACTGCACCTCTTCCCCATCGTCAATAACAGCTCCTGCATCCTCATCTTTACTGTGTATATTTGGCTTCTCTGCAGGTCTCTGAACAGAACCATCCCTTTCATTCGCACGTGCCTCGGCAACAGTCTGAAGATGCTGCCCTGGTCTCTGATAATCACAAGGAGTCAAATCCCCATTTTCCACATTAAACTTACTACTGCTATCTTCTGGTCCTATGGATTGATGTGAGATGCACTCGACCTTCCCATTCAGTCCAAGAGGACTCGGTCTATCCTTGAGCTTCCGATCACGTATCCCAGACCTACCCTTTCGTGGGGACATTGGAAGAACCCCATTCGACCAAACAGGCACATTTTGATTCTGATTGGAGAAAATGGTCCCACTTTGTTCATGCCCATCTTCCCCACCAGGAGAACTGTTTGCAGCTTGTATCCCTGATTTGTGGGGACCCACTAAATGAATTGGTGGCGGGGTCTTGGCTTGGCATGCATTCCTAAGGATTGAAATAAGGAGTTGATTGTGCAGTGGAAGATTCTCCCTCCCAAAAGCCCGAATGCAAAAGCTTTCAAACTGACTCTTGCCCAATTTGCCACTCAAAAACCTATTCAATTGATAAAAGTACAGATTTGACTTATTCACCCCAAGCTTCTTCACTATCTGAGCTTTCAAGTCAACCAAATCGATTCTGGAACTCTGCTGAGGTTGCATGTCTCGAGACACAGATTCATACACCGACCGCAGAATCACGAACCCCCCAGTAACCCCAGTTTATCCCAACTTATACTTTTTTCCGTTTCCAAACGATCCAAAAATTTCCCTCCCACATATCATTCGATGCAAATCCTCACTCGAAATCCGACGAATCACTAAAACCCCCGAAAACCCCCAATCCTAACCGATTTCCAGATTCCTTATTTCCAATAAACCCCGAATTCACCAACCCACAAATCATATAATGCGAACCCAAATCTCATCTTATCGGAACCAAAACCCTAGAGATCAAACCCACTACGGAACTCACTAAATCCCCCTCAGAATCAAGCTCAATTTGTCGGAAACAATGCCTAAATAAAACCCTAAGCTTGAATCACCAAAACTTGGGCCCACAGGGCCGCGACTTCTCACGCACTGTACGAACCGCAAATTGCACCACTGCACCAATCAAAACCCCCCGCTCCTTTCACGAAATCCAAAATCTTTCAAACTTCAGAGTCCCAAATTCCAAGTCCAATAAAAGAGATCGGGGAGTTGGCCCAACGGAGTTTGGGAAACATAGCAGGGAAATCGAATTGAAGAGGAATGAAGCACAATGAAGAGGGAAAACTAGAGCCGAGAGTATGGGAAAGAGGGTTATAGATTGATTGAGCTCTGACCTTTCAAGGAAGTCGAGGAATTGCAGAGAAATCGAACCTGAGTGACTGGGCTTCGATCGTCGAAGCTTCGGCTCTCTCTCTCTTTTATAAATTTCCTCCTCCAATTTTATCTTTTTCCACTTTGGTACATTCTCGCTGGTTTTATCTTTGAGCTTTTGATCTTCGAAGGAGTTCGATCGCTGCTCTCTCTCTCTCTCTGCTCTCTTCTTTCTCGGTAGCTCTCTCAAGGTCTCGCCTCGCCTTGCCTTGTGCCGTTTTTCTTTTCCTTTTTTTTTTTTTTTGGCCTCTCCCGGCTTGCCAACGTGTAAATTGATTTTCAATAAAAAAAAATTTTTAATATTAATTAACCTCATAATTATAAATCTGATAATTTTTGCAGCAAAGATAGACCGTAGACCGCGGTACTGGATTCTATTGTTTATCCGTCAACCTATATCTCGGCAAATTATTAAAATTATTATAATCATAATTATATAAACATATATTTATATTGTAATGTTTTTAAGAAAAACTCAATCTAATCTGAATCTATACTTTAAGATGATTGGTTAATCATATAATTGAAATTCTATTAAAACCATTTTAAATAATTAAATCTTATCTTTTTAAAATAATGTGCAATCTCATTCAATGTTTAATTTTATTAATCAGAATGGTTATCCCAATTAATTATATATATATATATATAGAAAATATCATTTAGGAATTATACCTTCGATTTAAGCCTTATTCTCCAATTTGTGGTGGTTGATTCAATCAGAGAGTCCTACTCTTTATAAACATCATAGATTCGAGTGTAGTTCAAATTGCCAACGTTCTTTTTATGTGTTGACATTCAGAGATATATGACTCATAGAATAGACCATAATGATTAGCAACCGAAATTGACATTTTTGCGTCCCCGAATACTGCTACACTTTACAAAGCAAACTCACATTCTATATTGCATCTTAAAAATAAGATTAAATGTTCTTGGATAAGGTCACAACATCTACCACAATTTGACAACGTAAGAATCTTCTTAGTTTTTTATTGATTAATGTTAGGAATTTACGATTTTGTGTACCTTTACAAATTAATGATGTGGCAATAATGTCGCATTAGCTATTGCTATGTTAGTTGAAATATTAAAAAATACAAATATAATTAAAAAAATACAAATAAAATATATAAATAGTTAAATTAAATGATATATAAAAATAATATTTTTATATAATATGTATGTAAAAAATACACAAATTGTATACAAATAATATTTTTATTTCTCATTGTTGAATCATTCTTATTATTATTCTTCTTTTAATCAAACGCCAAGGTCATTGGCAATTGCTATATGCCTTGAAGCATGAATATGATCATAATTCATATAATTTCTCCCACCCAAAATGAAATATATAAAAAATCCTAACCCCCGAAACACCACCATGATAAGATACTATGTATACATTTTTATTATCAAAGTATTCATTTGATCAAAGTTAGATTAGGTCGTTGAAGAGTTAGATTTTATTATCTTGTAATATAAAAAATACGGACTAAAATATTGGGTATTATACTTTTATTCTTCTTAGATTCCATTTTATTGATGTATATAATGTTATTAATCAATATTTAAATTAATTATTTAAAGAAAGAAAAATCAACCTAATAATTAAAAAAAAATAATGTCACATTAATATGATACTATGGGATGAGTGGGCTATAGCCTAATAGACTAATTGTAGGATCAAAGACACACTAGACATATTTTTAAGTAAAGTTACGTAAACCGAGCTTAGATAATGTGCCAGGGTTTCCTTTTTGAACCGAAGGTCCATTTCAAAGTTTTAAAAGATTAACCGAGCTCATATATAGTTGGGCCAGAGCATGGTTTGTGAACCGAAGGCCCATTGTAAAGTTCTAAACGGCCCGACTTTGTCGGCCCCAAATACACTTACGGCAAGATTTGCAAGCCAGCCCTAATTTTATATTTGTGGGGCAGAATCCACAGATTACGGCGTCTCCGGTCTCTCTGTGAAACGCGGAAGAGGAATGGATAGCGACACTGAAGAGTCGCCTAGGAAGAGGCAGAGAAAGAATCCCTTTTCTGGGGATCCTTCTTCTCGCAAGGTCGGTTCTTTTTCAAAATTACTGCGTATATTTTTTGGGGCTTCAAACATCGATTACTAGTGTCAAGTATGGTTGTGTATGAACTAGATAATTGGTGTTTTTCCCAGCTCCACAAAACTTACCGTCTTTGTTTGAAGAATTTTTTTTTATGGTGCTTAGAAGATCGCATGTTGAACCTCCAATATATTGCAATTGATGTAACAATATCTCCTGGTTGAAATGTCAAGTTATACAGATTATGTTGTTTGTGATTGCTTGTCATCCATCATCCTTATGAGAATGTTGTCTTCAACTCTATCTGTTACATCTTTAATTCTGAGTTTTTTTTTTCCGTGATTGGCATTGTACATTTCCTGTTGTTAGTACTATTCATTGGTGATGAACGTTAGTGAATTTCATCTATTAGCCTGTTGTAGTGAGTTTCTAACTTTTCTTATACTACGCTGGTCTCTCTCTCTCTCTCTCTCTCTCTCTCTGTGAGAAAATCTTCTTTGGAAATTATAATCATACCTTATCTTGTAACAGAATCTTATGCAAGAGGAAGATATTCGATTGGAGACAACACGAGCTAGATGTACATAATCTCACTTTTTCTTATTAGTTTCTAAGTTAATCTATATGTCTGAATCTCTGATGCTTTTGGTATCAAGAAGAAATTGAGGTTTATCCACACGTGACAGTTTCAAATGTTCTCAAGAGGCATGGAGAATTAACAGAGCGTCTTTCTAGGTAAGGTTTTCTCAGGAATTTTGAAGGGTTCACCTTATACTAGTACATGCATTCTAGCCATAGTTTTAAGTTGCTAATTGATTGCGATGGAATTATGTAAGGCTATGGCTGCCGAAGCATATATGTTCTCATATTATGATTTAGGAGCTTATATTTTAAAAGTTTTGGTGATCTTTAATAGGGATTCTGACAAGATGATATTCGAGCGTCTACAAAAGGAATTTGAAGCTGCCCGTGCTTCTCAAACTGAAGGTAGCTTTGAATTTAATTTTTTACATTTCTTTTTGGTTAATGCTATTGGAAAAGTTGCTTTGGTTGAAGGATAATATGTAGGAGCTAGCTTTTCTCTATCTTTGGGGAAATTTTTGTCTTTTATTACATCTAATCATGCATTGATGTTTTCTATTTGGTGCTATCTGATATATAGTTTTGTGTTGGTTACTGGTTTGATGGTCAACCTTTTTAGACTTTTAATTCTTTTGTTTTCTATGGGTCTTACAACACCGGACAAAGAACCAATGGGGAACTTGGCAATTGTGCACTTTTTTGTATTAGCTTTAGTGCTATAACTTCAAAATCTAAACTGTTCTTTATCCCTATTTTTTCCCGTGAATGTTCTCTGCTTTAACTAAGAATTCATTTCTTTCATCTTGGGTAGAGATTTGCTTAGATGGTGAAGAATGGAATGATGGGCTATTAGCAACAATAAGGGAGCGGGTATGGCTATGTTTTGAATATGTTTAGTTTTTTTTTTTTTAATATTATTCCCTGTTATTGATTAATGTTTTTAATATCTAAAGCAATTAATTGATATCTAATCTTTGACATTTTCACCGTTGACAAAAAAAAAAAAAAATGATATCTATTCTTCTATGTTATGCGGTTCCATGTTTCTGCTGGGCCTAATAAAATTCTTAATACGACTGATCTGATTTTATCAGGTTCACATGGAAGCAGACAGAAAGGCAATGCCAGGGGACATAAACATGGTGCCAGCTCCACATTTTCAGGAAAAAATTACATATAAAGTTGGCAGCAAGGTAGTATTCCTTGTTACTAGCATATGCTATTCCCTGTATGGCTGTATGTAATCTGCTAGGCTGTCTTCCAAAATGAGAAGACTCTTTTATCACTTCTAGCATCATATGGTTATGCCATGTGTTACCTATTCTGGTTGCTCTACCACAAAGTGGTTAAGTTTTGAAAAAGCTGAAGTTTGAAAATGTCACCAATCAAGTTTTGGAACAACATTGAAGATGACATGAAAATGTAACTCTCTTGTAGCAGATTGTGAGTGGGTTTAAACCTGGGGCATGTTTGTTTGTAGGTGGGGAGGAATATTGTTCTGATTATGCTGGAGAATTGGAAACAACCAAGTAAAATCCATGAAAAGAAGTGGAATAGCTAAACATTGGCCCAGGAGTTCATAATGTTAAATTATTTTGGCACTTTGCCCCCAATGTTGGGAAATTATCAAAGAAAAAGAAATGCTAATTTGTTGGATTTTGGAAGAAAATGTATTATGGCTTCAAAAGTTGGGAGCACCAAAAAGGGGGTTTATTTAGTCTAATATTAATTATTTGAAAAATGAACTATTTGGGCTAAGTAGTTGCTAGTTGCAGCTTGCTCTTTTTTTTTTCCATCTGTTAATAGAAAATGCCTGAACCCAGATTAGGTATATAGGTGAGAGTGATGCTGGCTACAAATTGAGTCACTAATTATCGCTCTTGATACCACTTTATTCATTTATTAAGTTTGGATTTACAATGTTATGAACTATTGTTGTGTAATTGAGTCATTTATTAAATATCAAGTTCTACTGTCATGTGAGCAGGTAATTTGTTGTTTGGAAGGAGCTAGAATCGGCATTCAATATGAGACGTCTTTTGCAGGTACTTTGTAGTGATTTAGTTATATAATCTTTTTACCAATATAAATGGTTTCACTATTATAACATGACCGAAAACAATTAAATAATTTAAGCACACGAATGAGCTGTCAACATGAGTTGGATAAGAATTAGTAACAAAAGTGGGAAAAAAGAAGCTGCAGGCAAGTAGCTGTATGATCTGTGGTTGCGAATAAGAATTTCATTGTGGAAAATTTTCTTCTACAGTTTAGTATTGGGTTGTTGGAAGTTGTTTCCACCTCCTTTGTTCATTGTGAAGAGAAACATGTGCAACTTGTGCACTAGTTGTTCCCTTTTCTATAGTAGCCTTTTTCTAAGATATGCCATCCATCGAAAAGATTGAGAACATAGAATATATGTTACATGTTACGAATGCTATGGTTTATTCATTTTGGGCTAACCATCAGATTAAGTTCTTGGAAAATCAACTCCTTTATTTCCATAATTTTGCAGGTGAACCTTGTGAGCTATACCACTGTGTGCTTGAAAGTAAATCATTTCTTGAAAAGATGACTGTCCTTGAACACACAACTCCCTTTTTTCTACCGATACGAGAAGCAGAAAATGATCTTCTCTCTTCGAACGCCATGGTAGGGTCGGTTGCCTGCATTTACTTTGCTGACTTGATACTCCATAATACTGTAATTTGTTGTAATTACTGTTTTCAATTTTTTGTTTTCAGAAATTTATAGATTACATTGGAGAACTTTTGCAATCTTACGTGGACAGGCGCGAACAGGTATTCTCTTGGTGCATGTAAAAAAACATCATACAAATTATTTATGGTATTCATATTGTGTTGGGCAGAGTCAATTATTATTCACATACATGTATTTTTATATATATAAAATGGCTATCTAACGGAAAATCTTATTTTAACGGAAATTGTTATTTTTCTGTTAAAGTTAATACTTTCCATCCAATTCTATTAAAATTAATAATGCATTTAATGAGAAATATCATTTTAAATACAATCCATTAAATTCATTAATTACTGAAATAATGCTATTAACAGTAAATTCAATTATACCACTTCAATTTTCTATAACGGTAAATTTTTTATTTAACTTTTTTTTATGTAAAATAAATATAGAATAATAATAATAGTATAGAATAATATAATAATAGTATAGAATATATAACAATATATATATATATATAAATAAACCATTCATAAAAATATAACAATGCAATTCTCACTTAGAGATATTAATTTATACGTTAGAAAGTTTAATTTTATTTATGAAAATTTATTCCTATTATATGATTAATAATATCATTCTTTAAAAATTATTTTATAATTTTAAAATGAATGCATTTTTTTTTTTGAGATGATAAATATATGGTATATACAATTAATTATAATTATATTAAATTGGTAATAATAGGCAATAAATATAATTAATATATTATATATGTTTGATATTTAATTGAAATATATATGATCTAATAAATTTACACATTTAAGATTAAAATTTTATGTTATAAATTATAATATAAAATTCTTTTATATAAATTATAAACTATATAATTTTTTTTTAAAAAGATCATATTACTTCTTAAAAATAATCACATAACTAAAAAAATTGTGGATGATTCAAGTTTATGTAGATCTAGAAAAATTCAAAGACTAAAAACATATATATTTTAATGTCATCTCTTTTGAGACTGTGCAAAATGAAGCAAACATTATATTATCGTCTTGAAATTATAAAAATATAATATCTTGAGCGAATCTTTTGTTAAAATTTCAATCAAAATTATCTTAAACAAATTTGATAAAATTATAGGTTATGTTCATTTATGGAACTATTTTATTGTTTTTATTAATACTTTATTTTATAATATATGAAAACGTATAATTATTTATCATCTATTTAATTATAAATAATTCTCAAATTTTTATTAGAAATTAAATTAGATAAACATGTAAACGTGTTTTACACGTTACTTCTATCTAGTATAAACTTAAAGCTGAAAAGAAGTTTTCAGTTAAGATTAAGATTTTGAGCACGACATGCTATGTGTTCACAAAGATTGTGTGATTGAAATTTTGCTTCTTGATACAATTGTTTTGTTTTCTTGGTGCTTACGCTGAAACAATTGCATCACATCAATACTTTACATTTTCCCTCAATATACATTCTTCAAGTAACAAGTTCTATTTCTCATGCTCACTTTCAAAATCCGATGCTGATGCAGGTTCGGCTTATCAAGGAGTTGTATGGGAATCAAATTAGAGAATTGTATCATAGCCTTCCATACCACATGGTTGAATTTGTACTGGATGATTCTGATTGGTTGGTACATTTTATTCTTGTATCTGTTTCTCACTTAATGTCTTCGACTGTGTATGTTTTCCTTTTCCTTATTGCTTTTGATTTTTTATTTATTTTTTTATTGTACCCATCTGATATTCCATTTGTAAAACTAACATGATTAACTAATTTAATTGAAAATGGGTCTTTATGGCATCATGATTCAGTGATCATTACTATGGTTCTGAGAACAGATGGACTTTCTATTACATCAGATGCCTCCTCACATATCTGATATAAATCTTGTATACTTCCAAATAAATAAATAAATAACTTCAAAGAAAAGCTGCTAACGACTTGTGACTATACCATAAGGAAGTGCATCCTTAGAAGATTGTTTTATTTTGTTTCTTTTTTGATTTGTTGATTTTGTGGTTTTCTTGTTGCAGCAAGGTAACAGTAAGTCTTAGATATGCAGATCTTGTCTCTGTACTTCCTACTAGAATCAGAGTGCTTGCTTGGCCATCCAAGAAAAGTAGTATAGATGCAGCTACTATGAACAGAAAGGAAAATGGAGTGATGGGAAGTCACCAAATTCCTGTTCGCTTATCATATGCAGAGGATGCTGTGCGAACCATGAGCTTACCTGAAGGTATCAACTTTCCAGATTGTAAACATTTTTTTTTTACCTGTTTCGGTTTATTTCTGCCAATAGACAGGAGGTCTCCCTCATCCCACTTGTCGGGATAAACTATATTTGACCTTGTCGTAGTTTCAGAGAGAGTTTTTAAGGAGCTGATTTTTCCCCTTCTTTAAACATTTCCAAGGCACTTTTGTTGTGGCTTCTTGCTGTTGTCTATGTATGCTTTACTGCACTCATGTATATCCCATGAATGCTTATGGTTTTGTTTTCCATTTTCCTATCCCAGCATTTGCGGAGATTGTGTTAAATCTGCCTCGAGCACTTCAGCAAATGTCACAGCAGACAAGCAAATGATTCTTGACAGTGTATTCGGATTTGTACAAAGCTGCAGCAGAAGACATTGGCTGGGGGTAGCTCGAAACCCTTTGCTTTAGCAAAAACGAGAGAGTACGGTTATCTTGGTTTCTCAGCACCAAATCTGAAAAATCTCATTGCTACATCAATATTAGGATGGATGTGGATTCATAAATTTGTAGATAATTATCACATTACTCTCATCTGTCAGCAAAATTTTTGCCTTTTTTTTTGGGTCAATGTGCAAGTGTATATTAGTTTCATTTGAATTTTGAACACCTGGTGGAATGAGGTCAATAGATCAGTGCAGTCATTGTTTTTAGCATTTGTGTGTCCCTGAAATGGTCCCCCAATTGTAGACAGCTATAAGTAGATGGCCCCTTTCCTCGTTCTTAATTCTCTTTAATTTTATAAGGACTAAATTTTCCCCATCTCGCATATTCTTGGGGTATTTAAATAATGTTTGTTCACTCTTGTGAGGGTGAAATATTTCAAGTAGGGTCTAGGTCTATTATTTAGTACATTAGAAGATAAGAGTGAAAGGGAGTTGAGTGGACTAAATCATATGTGGGACGGGTAATAAAGACAAACAATTGACACACGTAAGAAATAATATCCAGATCAAAGTTTTTATATAAAAACGTAACAATAAGATGAAAGGAGGGCTCGATAGATGGCTCTCTGGCTTGACAACAATTTTTCTTTTCTTCCGAATCACCTGCTACATCTTCTCATATGAACCCAATAGCTCATACCAGTAGATTTATGTATATTATTCATGTATAGTATAAGTCATGAGAGACTGTAAAAATATTCATTATAGTAAATTTCTTTTCCTAAATCACATGAACATAGGCCTTACACCGAACCCCGTAAATACTGTGTTTCTTTATTTATCTATCTGTTACTCGCGTACTTATGGTCGCACCGGAGTCTCGTCGGGAGTCCCAAATGACACTCAACGAAATCCAACTTGTCTTAGTGGACTGGGAATGACTCTTTTTCCTATCTTGATCTATTGTCCAATTTTTATGGCATCAATAACTCTCTCTCTCTTTCTCGCACACGCGCGCGCGTATATATATGAGATAGGTTATTAATGGAGGATTTTAAAGTAAAGAAGAATTTACTTCATTTATCTACTCTCTCACATGATATTCGCATAATTGGACAAGAATTGATCTTTTCTCGTGTTAATCTCATTGAAGTCCAAAGTCTCTGATCCGCCAAACCTTGGAGACTATAAATCTTAGCAGTAAAATTAAGCTCTTCCCAAGACAGAGACATTCGCAAGGCTAACTTTAGACGGACACCAAATTCGTGCCATCAAGTTGGTGGTGCTGGACTAATTGCTTTCGGACTTTCTACATTCGTGCTAAATTAAAGCAGCTTCCTTTATTTATTTAAGTTCATAAAAAATAAAAAATAAATAAAAATAAAAAAGAGTAGGAGTGGGCTTTACTTATTCTCTTACATCCAATATCCATAACTAGGTTTTATATATTTAGAGGTTAAGAGCACTGATGTTGAATTAGTTAAATATTTTTTTTAAAAAGTATAATTTTATACAAATATAAAAATATATATATCATCTTCAATAAAAAATGACATTTTTGAATGAGGAAAAAAGGTAAAAAATTATTTTTTATTTTGAAAAGTGAATAGTAAAATATTAAGACTCTTCAAATTTGAAGGATTGTTATAAAATTATTTATATGGCTTTCGATTGCAGTTTCTTTTTTCATTTATATTTTAGTGTAGATTTGGAGGATTGCTATAAAATTATTGACTTGACAGTGGTAGGGGAAACTATTTTATTTTAAGAAAATACTGAGAATCGGTCTGTCCGATCTCCTTGAAAAACAGACGCCGGTGGTGGGCAACATTGCCCACCTTATCGTAACCGCCGGCGTCCGACGACCCTACCCTTGCAACGGCAACTCCTGGCGACCTCCGTGTGTCCCACGCAATTTTAGATCCGTTTCGGACCAGTGCCATGATGGGATAGGTAGTGTCACCCATCGTCGGTAGCCCCGACGGCATCTGGGTTGAGGTCGAATATCAATTTAAATCATCTTATTTTATTTTTTTTATTGTGTTTTTATTTTATTTTATTTTTTTATTGTGTTTTTAAAATTTTATTTTTTATTATATTTTTTTAAAAAAATTATTATATTTTTATTGTGTTTTATTAATAGACTATTTTTAATGAGAATCGGATAGATGGATTCCCAGCATCATCCTTTATTATCTTTTATTTTATTTATTTATTTATTTATTTATTTATTTATTAACGGTTGGTACATGGAGGATGAGTGTCGGTGCAAAACTCTTCTCTATATGGTATGGAGTTTAAATACATTTATTTAAGGCGCGTCTCAAAGTCGTTCGCTTTCCTTCTTATAGAGGAAGAGAGAATCCTGAATGATTTTTGCAAATGGTGTCTTTCTCGTGAACTATGGTGACTGTTATTGCATGTGTTACTGACGAGATGTTTTCCATTCTCCACCGAAAGGTTTACATTTCAGAAGAGACGTTTGGTCTATTAAAGTCTATTCTATAGGGTCTATCCGCTATAGAAATAGTCTAATAGAAGAGAAGGTACAGGATTTTCGCTCTTTCCTTAAACCAATTGCCGACATCTGAAAAAAAGAAAAAGGCAACATTTTTTTTTTTTCTTCTTAATCATGGTAATGGTCAATAAAGGATGCGATAGCCAAAGAAATATTAAAGCCCCTTAGAATTTGCATTTAAAATGTAAACGTTGATGCATAAAGGATGTTGAAATTTATCTTAAAGTGTCAGAGACAAGAAAAGAAAACACGATTTATATCAAACTTCCTGTTTGGAAGTTGATTTTCTGGTATGTATTAATGCAAATCAACGAACCCAATAATTGAGAGAGAGAGAGCAAACGACAAATAGTAGTTGATCTTTTATCCTGTGAGCTTATGCTGTTCAGTGTTAGATATTCTGGTAATAGAATAATTATATAAAATTAATATTATAAATTAATATATTTTAATCTGATTTGTCAGATTATAAAATTAATTTTTATTATAATACTCAAATAGAATTACATCGATATATAAGAATATTTTTGTAAAATCCCTCAATAGTATACTACTCCTCGTCAAGAAACGTTCTAATGGACGGTTGTGGAGGGTAGAAAATGCGGAATATGGATACCATGTGGCTGCAGATGGCAACCCATTGATCAAGTCGGCCATTAAAGATAAAAGAAAGGTTGTGCCCATCGTAACACCTAATGTCGCAGTTGTAAAGCTTGCAGATAAACTACTACTTTCCTCTTGTCCTCTTATGCGCAAGAGTTCTATTTCCTCATTCATTACATTTTCTTTCCCTGAGATAAGGATTTCTTATTTCTTCTTATACTAGTTTATGGGCAAAAGCAGTCGGCAATTGGAAACCCTTTGTCACTGGAACCTCAAAAACTAATAACACGCCAGACTGTACTTGCCAAACCCTGTTTTCCTAAGCCCATCACCTCTTCTTATTGGTTAGCATAAGCACATGTAGTTTTTGTCAGACATGTGATGTTAGAGAACAAAACAACAGTTGTTATAGGTTATGTGTTTATGCACTTTTTACCACTAAGGAATGCGTGCTTTTTGGCTTGTTTGTATCCGTTCAAGTCATTCGCAGTTGGGAACTAGTACTGTTTCTTTAAAAAGATGAATGCGACTCCGTCGTCGTTTATATAGCAAAGCCAACGCCAACGCCAATTACTGAGCCAAAACCAAACCAAAAATGATCAACAAAAGTCTTCAATGTTGTCTTTCCTTTCTACTCTTCCTTACTGTAGCTCATGCTCAACTTCGTGTCGATCACTACCGACACTCATGCCCGAATGTTGAATCCATCGTCCGCTCTGCAGTTAAACAGAAATTCCAGGAGACATTTGTGACAGCTCCTGCCACTCTTCGCCTCTTTTTCCACGACTGTTTTGTCCGGGTTTTTGTCCCTTCTCCTAAACCCGATCCATATTGCATTTTAATGTTCATCTTTCTGTTTTTTTTTTGCGATGTTAATGTTCAGATGTTGAAAAAGATGCGTTTTTTTCAACAGGGATGTGATGCTTCGGTAATTTTGGCTACAAGAAATCACACATCAGAGAAGGATAATGCAGATGATCTTTCAATAGCTGGGGATGGGTTTGACACAGTGATTAAAGCCAAAGTTGCAGTTGATCGTGTGGCCCAGTGCAGAAATAAGGTTTCATGTGCTGATATATTGGCCATGGCCACTAGGGATGTTGTTGCTCTGGTAATTAATAGTCATCCCTGTTATAGAGAACATAAAGATTTCATTTTTATTCAAGATTCGAATGATTCTAACTACTAATTATTATAGAGTGCTACACAAAAGCATTGAGAATAATTGCTTTTTTTCTTTTTCAACTGGTGAGGTATTCTTTTTTCATTGAAGCTTGTAAATGAATTTGGTGCAGACAGGGGGACCAACTTATGCTGTCGAATTGGGAAGACTTGATGGCAGGATATCAACCAGAGCTAGTGTGAGGCACCATCTCCCTCATCCTGACTTTAAATTGGGCAAACTCCATTCTATGTTTGCCAAACATGGTCTCAGCAAAACAGATCTAATTGCACTATCAGGTACCATATTTCCTTACTGTTGGGGGCACTGAGAGCTTGAAAGATTAAGATTTTTGGATTTGAGATGAGATGAGATGAGATGAGATGAGATGAGATGAGATGAGATGAGAGTTAAATATTATATTATTAAAATTTATTTTTTAATATTGTTATTGTTTTGAGATTTAAAAAAATTAAAATGATTTATTTTATTTTGTATAAAAATTTAAAAAATTTGTAATGAATAGATAAGATGAGTTGCAAGCAGCCTAGAAAACAAACAAGGCAGTACGATAGCAAAGAAGCCAAGGGTTTCCCCCCTTTGAACTCTCCTCTTTTCTATATAGCTCCATTCCTTCAAGGCTTCATAGTCCTTCATAGTTGGACTTAAAATTTCAAAATCTGGTCTATCAAAACATACAAAAACAAAAAAGCAAAAGGCAAACTTTAACTAAATGCGCTATAAAAAAATATAGAGTAGTTCAAATTATAATGGTATGGCGACTTGCCTTCTGTTTTACAAAGCAAACTTTGACTAAAAGCAACCACTTGCATGAGTCTGAACCTACTCTTGTGTACTGGGGAACACTAACATTAGAAAACTGGTTACTTTTTCAAGTCTTTACAGTTGCCAAACTTATTCAATCTTACTACCTAAAGAAATGACTTACTGTAGGAGCACATACTATCGGGTTTGCACACTGCAACCGGTTCTTTGATCGGATCCACAACTTCAAAAGCAGCAACAGAATGGATCCAACACTTGATCCGGCATATGGAAAGTATCTCCGACAAGTTTGCCCCAAAAATATAGACCCCAGACTTGTCATTGACATGGACCCAAACACACCTCATGAATTTGATAACATGTACTACAAGAACCTTCAGCAAAGGATGGGTTTATTCACCTCCGATCAATCTTTGTTTACCAATAAGAGATCGAGAAAAATTGTGAACCTATTTGCTTCCAACAACACAGCCTTTGAACATGCTTTTGTTGCTGCCATTACTAAGCTTGGGCGGGTGGGGGTCCGGACTGGAAACCAAGGTGAGATTAGGTACAATTGTGCTAAGGTGAACTAGATGATATCTTTTCTGTTTAATATTTGTACGCTAGAGAACATTTTACATCTCATTTGGAGATTTTATCTCATCATTTTGCAATAATATTAATATTGAAAGCATCAATGGGTGTCAGTCATGAATCCTTTAAAAGAGCTTCCACAATTGTGTAAGTGCGTTTTCCAATTCACTCCTTTATCTTCCTATCTGTTGGAAAGCCTCAGAATCGATGACTAAAACGGTATTAGAACGAGAAAATGGTATCATGCATGAGAGAGAAAGAGAGTAAATGGTATCATTTGGCTCCAAAAGAGAACAGTGCCTTCCTCTGTACTTGTAATAGATAACAAGCAATAGTAACTACTGGAATTTTACCAAAAGGATTATCACTCTGAACTAATAAAGTTTTAGGCCCTCTCTATCATCATGAATTGACTTTATCTGGAAAACATGACACTAGAGATCTCCCTTTAAGGAAGACTATAAGAACTCCTTTAAACTGTATAATGTTGCTGGATTGTATCGATGTCTAGTCCTTTCAGCTTCACCACTGACTCAACATGCCCCTTCAGGGTGTGTAGCTCCCTCAGCCTGCACAATTTAAAACCATCTTTTGTAAGAAAGAATACTAGATAATGATAATGGCAAAAGTCTCCTAACATTGGCTGCCAGTTATGACTGCTATAGCCACAAAGAGATTATATAAAAAAAATCTCACAAACTAATATGATTTCATGTGATCCATTAGATTTACTTTATAATGAAAGTAACTTTATAATCTGACAAACTACACAAAATCACGTCAGTTTATGATATTATTTTTATGTAATTTATCTGAGTATTTCTTCGCCAAAAAGCATGACTTAAAACTTCTGGAAATGGTCGTGTAAGTGTTCTGCTAAGATTACCTTGCAACCTCAGCTCGTCGCTTGGCTTGCTCGGCAATCTCTGAAAGCTCCCTATAACTACTCTTATCAGAGAAGATGTTGGAGGTTTCAGGAGGTTGAAGACCGTGTAAGGTCCTCTGCGCAGTTGCCCATTGTGCTTCTCTCTCTTCTTTTCCATAGTCTTTCTTTGTGGTGAAAGCAGTCTGTTGGGGGAAAGAAGCAGAAAAATCAATCAAATCAAAAGCAAGAGGAATTCTAGATTAGAGTATTCTAAAAGAAAAAGACCCATCATTAAAAAAAACATGAATGGCACCAAAAGAACAATACCTTGTTCTCCAGAAGATTATCCCAAGCTTTCCCACTTAGAATGTATCGGATTGCAAATTTGAGGAAATCAAGGGGGACATACGTTACAATACTGTAAAGCCAGATTACACCGGCCCAACCCCACCCGGCTCCTTTAATACGTGCAAAACCCCAATCTGCATAGACGGCTATGAAAGTAGCCACCTACAAATTACAGGATCTCTAGTTATTTTGTTGAACAGAGCATTAACCATTTGGCCAACAAAAGAATAGCAAGCCAAGGAAGTCTCATTTCTGAAGAAAAGACACATAATTTTATAAAAAGGTACGTCCTTTAACTATTCAACACAATTAAATGGTATATGAGAGAGAGAGAGAGAGAGAGAGAGAGAGAGAGAGAGAGAGAGATGCTCTTAGATGAAATACTTACGAGCTGAGCAAGTACAAAAGCAGTGAGCAAGAGAAGTCCAGGTCGTTCAACGAAGGACCAGCTGCGAGACCTTGTGACGAAAATAAGGGCCTGGCTTATAATGCTAACTTGCAGGTACAAAGCTGCCATCATTTCATCATCGTTATCACTCAATTTTCTCACGCCAAATTTGTCCTGAATCACAATATAAGAAAGATAAATAAAATGATATCTAAAGAACAAAAATAGTGCACAATCACTTGCGCAGCCAGGATTTTAAAGGATACTTTTAAACACTGAAGAAATGAAAGAACGTTCTAAATATCTGTCCAAAAGGGCAGAAGGAACACGAATATAATGGTAGGAACACTTTGTTGAATTGAGGGTATTGTCAATATGATAAAATGCCCAATCCTTCGTCATTTACCAGATAGGGAAGTAGGGCAGAGTCTGTGTTTTGCCTTTACTTTTTAAGGAATTCATAAACTTGGTTTAATAATAAGAGCAACAAAGCATTAATAATTACCGAGAAAAAGTTGGTATCTTTCATAGCCCAAAAAAATATCACTGTCATTAGTGCCAAGTACCCTCCGAGCACAATGCCAGTAGCAAAAATTTCTTTCAGTTTCCAGCTGTCTGGCTGTGGAGATGGCTTCACCCGATCCTTTGATATTGTCATGATCGTACCTATAGAGAGATGAGTAATGCACAAAATCAGACTCATAATCGGGCAAAGTCAGTCATGGTATATTGTATGGAGAGAGACATATTCACAATGACTTGAAAATATGGCTTACCATCGTTTAATATGGCAATGATTAGAACCATGAATGGTGCAAAATCGAACTTCCATATCAAAGCAATAAACATGAATCCAAACTGCCAGATCAGAATAAATTGACAAATGTATTAGAATCTAAATAACAGCATAATTTGTATTAGCTTGAATTATCAGTTGACATAGATATAGAATCTGTAATTATTGGTACACTTACCACTATACGAATTGTGATTGAAACTGCATATATCTGCAGAGGAGAGAGTACCCGGAATAGGTGAGCATAGAGATCTCTTAAACATATTAACCGAAACTTAAGAACGATGATGAAAGTTAACTGACCGTGTAGTTCTTCATCCTTTGGAAAATGGCCCTGCTGGTCAGCACTGCACTAATAATGACACTCAAACCAGGTTCAGTGAGTACAATGTCCGAAGCACCCCTAGCAGCATCCGTAGCATCAGCAACAGCAATTCCAATATCTGCCTTCTTTAAAGCAGGGGCATCATTGACACCATCTCCTGTCATTCCACAGATGTGCTTCCTCTCTTGCAGTTTCTTCACAATCTCATATTTGTGTTCTACCAATTTCAAAGGAGGGTTAGAAGTTAGAACAAGGAAACATAAAGATATATAAAATGCAAACATGCGCGCGTACACAAATCCACACCTGGAAAAACTCCTGCAAACCCATCAGCCTTCTCGATCAACTCGTCTACGGGAAGGGCCGCAATTGAAGCATCCTTGTTTTGGCCAAGCAATGAAGAAGAGGGGTACATATTTGTTCCCATTCCAAGCCTCCGGCCTGTTTCCTTGCCAATGGCAAGCTGATCCCCTGGAAATATCTTAAGCGATGAAAAGACAAGTTGAAAATGAAAACAAGCATAAAGAGGACAAGTGTTTGAATGAGATCTACCTGTAATCATCTTCACATTCACTCCAAGGTTAAGTGCTCTTCTGATGGTTTCGGCACTGTCATGCCTAGGAGGATCAAATAGAGGCAACAAACCAACGAACTGCCAAGGTGCTCCTGGACTATCTTTTGTTTTCTCAGGTATTTCCTTCAGACAAAATTCATAAAGGGAACAAATGAAATTCTGTATTAAATTAATGTGAGTGTTGGATATTTCTAAATGCTACATTTCATCAAACCTGTCTTGCAACAGCTAAAGATCGAAGACCACGTTCAGCAAACTTATCAATCACTGCATGAACCCTTTTCCTAACATCTTCCTTGCAGTTGCAAAGGTTTAATATCTGTGTTTTTGAGAAAATATAAACACATGAACAATTATTTTGCTAACAGTTTCTTATAAACTTGATAACGTGGGAAAAACCAGGTTACCTGCTCAGGAGCACCTTTACTGGCACGGTGCCAATTTCCACTTTCATCGATGTAGGTAAGAGCAGTCCTCTTATCGACAGGGTTGAATGGAAAGAAATGAATCTCTTTGACACCAGCTCGTGCCTGCAGAATTAACAATGATATAAACATGCAGCATGATTCTTTAGAAATTGAGTTATTCTACATACAGTCATGAAGACTGCTCATGCACGATCATACAGTCCCCCACTCAAGATTGCAAATAGAATTTCTGTCAAAAATTACTCTATTGATCAAATCAAAACCAGGGGGCTCCAAAATCACACCTCCCTTGGATCAGCAAGCATCCCTACAATAGCAGCATCAATGGCATCTTGATTTTCAGTCCTAGAAGCCCTTGCCGCAAGAAGGATAACATGCTCTTTCTCCACGCCCTTAGCAAACACTTCAATCAAATTTCTGTCAACGGTCAACTTATTCAGGGTTAGAGTCCCAGTTTTGTCACTGCAGAGAACATCCATGCCAGCCATTTCCTCAATGGCAGTCATTCTCTTTGTAATAGCACCCTGCTGAGAGAGCCTGTGGGAGCCAATGGCCATGGTGACAGACAAAACAGTAGGCATGGCAATCGGAATTCCTCCGATCAAGAGAACCAGAAGATTGTCAATTCCATCCCTATACTTGCGTTGTTGTATTGGGTACATGACAATAAGCTCAACCGCTATTCCAACAGCGATTGAACAAATGCAGAAATTACCAATTGCAGTGAGAACTTTCTGAAAGTGCCCAACTTGATTGGTGCTATCAACTAAATGTGCAGCTTTACCGAAAAAGGTGTGGACGCCAGTAGCGATCACGACTGCCTCTATTTCACCCTGTTTACAAGTTGAGCCAGAAAATACTTCATCTGAAGGGTTCTTAGTAACAGGAAGGGATTCTCCAGTTAGAGCAGATTGATCAATTTTTAAAGGATCGCCCTCTAGAAGACGGGCATCAGCAGGAATAATATCTCCCAATTTGATACTAATAATGTCTCCTGGAACCAAAATGGATGCATCCTGTTCACTCCACCGACCATCTCTCAGAACCTGCATTATATCGCCACAAGAAACTGTTATTCTACAACTGGGCAAGACAGAGAGAGAGAAAATAACAGCACAGAGTTAAGCACAGGAAGTATGTAAATGCGTATTGCACCTTAGTCTTGGGGGCAAGACCAGCCATAAGGGCTGCAGCAGCATTGCCAGCATTGTTTTCTTCGATGAAACTGATTGTGGAGTTAATCACCAATAGGACAACAATACCAACAAAATCCTGCCAATCTGGAGGTCTTCCACCGCCATTGGCCAAGGCTATAGCCATGATTGCAGCAGCTTCCATGACCCAAGATAATGGGTTCCACATAAAACCCAAAAACTTGAGAACTTTGCTTTCCTGTTAGAGAAACATGAAATGATCATTGCATGTCAACAAAAAAGAAGGCAATTAATATAGCAAAATGAAGAGGAAACAAGTGTCATCAATCAATGGTTATATATGGACAGGACCTTTTTCTCTTCTAGTTTGTTTGGTCCAAAAACTTGAAGCCTGTTGGCTCCTTCCTCTGAAGTTAGACCTTCCCTTGAACATTTCAACTGCTCGAACACTTCCTCAATTGGAATTCTTTCCTGTTAACAGAAAATATATATATATATATATTCAATATTCTTCATGCATGATCTATAAAATAGTAACCAGATAGTCGTAACTACTATGGAATCAATCAAATGCAACTGGTCATGTTCGCATGATTGTTTACATGAGAGAAATTGAGAAATGGAATTCATCGAAAGGATAGCCAACAAATGTCATCTGATTCTAGACAACGATCACATAATGCTTATTGTGAAATTCAAACTTTAGTCACGACTTCAAGTTACAACATTCAAAAAATCATACAATTCTGGATCACCAAAATTCCATACTCTGTTAGGATCAGGTTGCGGGTCTCCTTTTTGAAGAATGACACGTTCTTTTATTGGAAATCAATTCCTTTACAGCAATTCCTGTTTGGTTTTCAAATATTCTTTTGATGCCACCATGCATGTAAATTGTTCCTCTCTTTGTTTGGAGAAGCTCTGCGCTTTCCTCTTGGGCCCTTACTCTTCATACATGTTAATGGGGAAATCAACTCTTGCAGTACCGTTCGCTAATAATATTGGCACAATAATCTAATAAAAAGAGATCGATGTAGAAATCTATAAACTTGTTCCTATAAGGATATTTGCTAAGAATTATAAGTTCAACACAATGCCAATAATTTCCATTGGTTTATTGAATTATTAGTATGGCATGCAATCTGCTTAAGCACAGTACGCATATGAGTTCGTCCATGGAACCACTTTCCTTGACTTCAACTGTTCGGAATCTAGGCATACTTTGCAAATTATCTTATTTTATCTTAAATTTATTATTATATATATTTTAAATTTTTATATAAAATAAAATAAATAATTCAACTTTTTTAAATTTTAAAATAACTTTTTAAAATTTAAAATAAAATTAATATTAAAAAATTATAATAATAATTTATTTTAATTTTTTATTTGATCTCATTTCTAAAAATAAATTAGATCTGATTACATATTATCAACTTGCATATTGAATTAGGTTGATTGGGTTTTTTTTTCCTCGAAAAAAGGTTGCTTTGAGTTTGGAACACGACATTGGTCCCATCTTTCCTACCCAAAAGCAGTAAAATAAAAGCCCAGAAAAAAATTAATTCTTGACCTAAAAAATACAAAAAAAAAAATTAATATATATATATATATATAGTAAAGGGACAAAAGTACCACGGAAGTACTACAAGACAGAGAAGCAGACCAGTACGATACAACAAGACAGAACAGCAATGACAGGATCCTAGCTGTGGTATAAGGTTCTTTAATGCAAATGGAATCAACTTATTAGTAAATAATTGATTGCCATGAAAGAATATATTTATTTATGTATATAGAATATAAGTAATTTTGAGAGGAAAAATAATAATAATTCCAGTGACCACACGCACTAAGATGGCGGTTGATGACAAAAGTGAAAACAGCCTTTAAGGTAGATTCCCTGGTCAGCCACGTTCTGTGAACGAAGCGTGCGTTGCCAAGCCGTAGATTCCATGTTATTGGGCGCAAGGATCACACATTTTCTCCCTTTTTTCCTTTATCCGGGTTTTCATTTTTTCCTTCTTTGTGTGATGCAGAATTAACTCCGAAATTAATTATTGGGGCTTGAAAATTATTTACAGAGTAGGAACATGATCATCAGGACCGTCCAAGCCCCCTCTCTACCCACGAGAATGTGGAGTCACGTGTCCTGAACGACCCTGATGGGTGACTGTACGTTGTGGCTTCAAAAGTCGCCGTCTTTCATGCGTCCCGTCGACGAGCCCGTCGCCGATATGACGTGGATAAAACTCTCAGGCGACCCGAAAGGGAAATCTCCGATACGTATGCCGCCGAAACATTAACAGAAAGGATTAACTTAGGTGAAGTCGAGATTAAGCTCAACACACACACAAAGAGATCGATTGCTTTCACTGGAATGATTAAAAATTGGTAAAAATCATCTTTTGGTCGAAGAGAAAGGGTAGGAAAATAGTACGGAGATGTTATTCAGATCTACGCCATTCAAAATAAGCAAAACACATCAAACAAAAACATAAAGAAAGATATATATATATACACACAAACAATCGGGAGTGCTCCAAAACATTTTGAGTTCCAAAAATATATAAAGTATAGAGTGAAACGAATAATAATCCGCGTGCATGGATTGCTCGAGTTGGTAATTTTTGTCCTTTAACGTAACAGAACGAAAACAAAAGGTAAAATTTTCTGGATCCACTGAAAGAAGTTTTCTCGGGAACCAAACATATTCCTACAGAGAGAGAAAGAGAAAGGGAGAGAGAGTACCAGATCAACGGACTCATTCTTAATCTCCTCGAGACTGATGCCCTTATCGCCACCCATGTCGGAAAGCGGGCGAGACTATAGGAAGAAACGGAATCGGAACTGAAACCCCTTAAGCGAGAGAAGCACAATCAAATTTATAGTAGCAAGAACATGGTGGAAGAACTACGACCACCGCATAAAAAAAAAAAAAATTAAATATGAGAGAGAGAGTAGATGCCGACGGTGTGGGTAAAAGATTAGGAAGGAAGCAATGAGTCACTTGGGTTCCTGCCTATATTGATTTTTATACACGGCCAGCGCGTTGAGTTGATGAAGAAGACTTGCGGGGACGATTCTGTACGGTGGGACCCAAATTTCCCACCAATCCGCATTTTATGCTCCGTTCTAGACCTTTGACTTCTCACACGCTCCTCGTATCCCACGCTCCTGCTTGCGTCAAGCTCTCACTCCTGACCTACTCAAGTATATCAGGTCAGTCAGGTTCGGGTTTTGGTTTTATTTATATTTATAGGTAAGATGATATAAAAAATTTTAAAAAAATTATAATATTTTTTTAATATTAATTTTATTTTAAAATTTGAAAATTTTGAATATTTTATTTTATTTTATATAAAAATTTGAAAAAATATTTTATGAAAATCAAATAAGACCTTAACCCTTCTTTTTTTTTTCTCCACTCTCTTTTTACCTTTTATTTCTATTATTTCTTCTTTAGAAAAAAATGCTTTATTTTCTCATGTATTTTATATATATATATATAATTTTTACTTAAAATAGAATGGTAGGAGGCGATAATGCTAGATGCAACTTAAAAGTTCTAAATATATAAATTTTTTAATAACCATGTATACCTTCTTAAGAAAAAGTAAAGTTTTCACACATTTTTATAAAGACTTGCGCAAAATTGAGCAATAGTTTAAGGAGATTTGTGTATATTCTTCCTTTTTGATATTCTAATTATTAGAAGATCTGATATATATATATATAAATTAGTGTTGCTTGATATTATATGATTAATATTAAATCAAATTTAGAAGCAATTTAAATATGCTAGCATGCCTGATTCTTATGGCCCTATGGGCATTCCAAGCTCAAATTAGGCTTAGTGTATTTCCAAGGTTGGTTAGGATACTAATTAATTCGCAGATTAAAAAAAAAAAATCAATGCCATTTTCTCAATTTACTTAATTTGGGTGATTTTCTCATAAGTTTAGTCATTTTAGTATAATATTTTGGAACATATTGAACAATTTAAATTCGACCATCAATTAAACCACTTAAAATATGGGCTGCTTGGTTTTTCCCTTAAAATATATAAGTCCTTTTTGGTCATATTAAAAAAAGTTTTTTTTTTTCTATTTTGTTTTTAGATTCATATTTACGATGGAATCCATTATAGAATTTAGAGCGGTGCTACGTACACCGTTATTTCAGTCCCTCTTCCACTCCTGTTAGTGTAAAACATTTTTTTGTTTATTTATTTATTTTTTTTATCATTTTTTAAATATATTTAAACACTTTTAAAAAAAATTGTAATATTATTAAATAATATTTTCTTAATCATTAAGTAAAAATATAAAAAATAAAAAAATAAGACAGGACTCGAAACAAGACTCAAATAATGGTGTCTTTATCATTTTCCTAGAATTTATCCCTCAAAATCCTCTTAATTTATCAAAAAAAAAATTATGATTGAATCTACCTGCAATATTAAAAAAAATTAAATTGAAGCTGCAATTTTATATATATATATATATATATAATAGCATTCTGTTAAAACCTGCCAAAGTGGGTAGATTCATCCATTTAAATTCTGAGCAACCAAGCCAAATCGAACATTTTGTGCTTTCCTTCTTATAGTACTCAACTTTTAGAGAAAATCAAGTAACATGACTCTTGGCAAATTAATTAATTAAAAGCAACAGTTGTAGTATTCCATCTAAAGATATAAGAATATTGGACAAGGATTTCTTTCCCTTCATTTCATCATGTATTCTTAATATTATCCTACTTTCCATTTAATCATAAAGTGTTCCTATTAATAATACTCTACCTTTTGATTTCAAATAAATTCACAAATTATTAAAAAAAAAAACATTTACGATTTGGCATTATATCATGTTTTGAATGGTTTCTAGGTTGGCCTACACAGCTTATACGTACCCTCATTAATTTCTATTTCAAATTAGTGGTTCACACTTTTAAATCTTGTATACTTTATTCATAAATCTCTCTAGCTAATTAGATTCATTAATGATCATTCGATTTATGTTATTTTATTTCGGTTTTTTCTTTTCCTTTAATTATGACAGGTGTATTGACATGAAACGTAATGTTATATTACAATATATATATATATATATATATATATATATATATGAACATTGACGACCGAGTATTGTTAAGAGCTTTCTCATTGATTTGGCTATATCTAAAATTTGGATAATTTGAGTTAAAAATACTCAACATTGGATTGAATTTATCTAAAATATTTAAATTTCATCTAAAGTGCTTAGCTAAATATAAAAGATTAGAATTACTTATTTAAACATTAAAATATTAGTTTCTCACTCTAACTAAACATTAAATCTATTAATTTAATAATATTTTATTATTATATAAATTTTGAATAACTAATCTAATATAAAAATTAAATTTAAATGAAACAGACAAATGCAAAAAAGTATCATGTTAGCTAAATTTTAAAGATGAATTTGATCAATCTAATAAAGATATGATAAAAAAATTTATATTCATCATCTTACCACCATATAATATTTATTTTAGATTTTTTTTTAATAGTATATGATGTAATGATGATAAATAGAATAATTCATGATATACCTATATCTATATATATATATATATATGTATATAAATTTGGTGTGTAGAAGCTGATGCAAAGTGAATTTTTTAATATAAAAATTAAAATTTTTTATTATAAAAATTAAAATTTTTTATTTAAAAATATCCACAAAACTTGTATAATCGTACAAATATTTAATGTCCTAACTACTGTACGGAAAACCCCAAAAAAAGAAAGAAAAGAACCACAGCCAGCATTATTATGTCAACTTAAAACAAACAACGCACAAGTTCGACCGCCTGCGTGGCCTTTAGAAAAAGAGTAGTAGTTCTGTATTCTACACTTACATGGAGAAATTGTACGGGTGCTTTAGAATTTTCAATTGCAGGAGAAATTAAAAAGTACGTTCTGTTATCTTACATGGTACGGTACGGTGAAAGTTGGCTGGAGAGGGGGAAGACCCACGACATTGGGGGAAGCGTGTTTCTCACGCGCGGTAACGTGCACGCAGGGTGGTTGACACACAAAGTGTCCCCACCCTTGTTGAAATCACTGCGTATTCTTCACCTCTTCCACACTCTCTTCAATGAAAAAAAGCAGCGAACTTTAAAATGCTGACTTGCCACGTTTAATTGGCTGTGGAAAATTTCACCGTCCCAACTGGAGGGCGTCCTTTGTTCCAAAAAATAAAATAAAATAATGTTTATCGACTAGAATTAAGGTAATGTTATAGGTCTTGATTGTACTTTGAGATGAATTGAAATAAAATAAAATATTATTAAATATTATTTTTAAATATTATTATTTTTAAAAATTTAACAAAATTATATTATCTATTATATTTTATATAAAAATTTATAATAATAAGATAAGATAAAATGAAATAAAATAAATTTTAAATCTAAATGAATAGAATTTTTGGGCGCATATATGCTGCATTCCTTTTGAAACGAATAGAATTTATTATTAAGAGTTAAGAATTTTAATCTAAATTTTATATTTATCTTTTTTTTTTTTTTTAAAAGCAATATTTGAGAATTACACATCATATGGCTATATAAATTATTTTATTTTATAATTTAAGAAAAACTTTTTTGTTGATCGGTAAAGTGTGAAGCATTTTGTACAGTATTTTCAGTTATTTATCAGTATTTGGGTTTGTAAAAGTGGATATGCAAAAATCAAAATTCATGCAGATAAATTGTTTGAAAGAAATAGGACTTTCTTTTGTTTTTGTAAAAAAAGATATATATATATATATATTCAAATTTTTTCCCAAAAACTTAGGCAAAGGATTAGATGATATTTGTTCTCACTTCTCAACGATATAAGTTTAAATCCAGGATAATAAATTAAAACAACATAATGCATTATACATATTAAATAATTATCTAACATACACTTAAACATTTTTTTTTATGTTCTATTAAATTTTCTTATTTTTCAAAAAAAATTAACTCTATCTATCCATCTTTAAATTTTTTTTTATTTAATCTCTTGATTTAAACTCTTAAATCAAATACGTTAAATTCAAATCTAGTCAAATTTGAAACTATTATCCTTTCAAGAATCAGTATCCAAAATTCTTCCAACTCAAATTAGTATAAACTATCCCTCAGTTACAGCTTGAATGAATTCTTAGAATGAAATTAATACTCAATTTCAAACTCAACTCAGTTTCCTTACGATCAATCTTACCATTTCCACATTATCTATAAAACTAACCAAAGTCTCATATTAAATAGCATAAATTATATAACATATAAATTATAAATTATTAATATTTTAATATTAGTAAATTATAATATAACATTATAATATTAGTAAACCTACTTCACGTTATAAATTATAATATAATATTATTTTATATAAATTATCATTTATATATATATGATTTAAAATTTCTGTTTATTCTTTATAAAAAACAAAAATATAAAATAATTAAATTTAAATCTGTTTGCCACTCTATATTTATGAATACAATTATTTGAATAAATATTATTTATTTCTCAATTTATATTCATTATGAAACATTAAATTCAAATAATAATATTTTATAAAGAAAATTATAATCATTATTAAATAATTATCTTTCGCTACTTTACATTAGTTTATGATTTACTTTTATATAATTCTTTCGTTGTTAATGTATTTTTCTTTTATTATTTATTAAATATTTATTAAAATTTATATTCTTTTGTTGATTATGCATTACATTATGATCGAAATTTATTTTTTTATAAAAATAATATCATTTTTTAAAATATAATTGCTTTACTAAATTAGAGCAACGTGTTTTGCAGATTGTTCCGCTCTACTAATATATATATTTATATATATTATAGCTTGGCCCTCAAAGATCATGTGCTTGCAATAATATTCAGTCCATTGCATCTTTAGTCTTACATGACATTGGCATCCCCTTTTAATGCGTACTCTTCCTTAATTTGATGAAATTGGGATCCACATAAATATAATTTAACAATAACATCTTTAGTTTTTGTCATTATGTTATATTAAAAAAATCAATAAAATATGTAAATAATACATAAAAGTGATTGTATATAGAATTTTTTTTAATAAATTACTTATAATAAAATTAATTACAAGTTTAAAAGAGCTAAAACACCAATCATTTCTTAACATAGTTGATGCATAAAGACTTTCCCATCAACGATGTATTAGGTGTGTAAAAAATTAAAACTTACAAATAGATTTTCTCTCTCTTTCTTTAAATAATTGATTAATGAAAACAGATAAAATCACATGGGTTGATCATGTAAGTAGACGTGATTAAATTTGAGAAGAATAACTTGTATAGCTTCTTAATTAAACCTCATCCTATTAATATACAGATATAATTTAGGTGGAAAATCAATGCATATATCCCATTTACATCCCTTCTCTTTGACTTGATTAATGGTTTTCATTTCATACCTCCATTCAAAGCCTTTTTGTTGGAAAGTGCGTGGTGGCACTTATGGTCAGAGACTCAGATGTAACACGAGGCATATATAACAGTTTAGAACTTCAAAAAATGATAAAAAATGCTTACAGTACCTGTTCCATTGGCGGTGAAAATTTAGGAGATTGTTTAACTCATGTTAGCTATCTAGGCAGCCATTTGAGACCTTCATAGAACTAGATTATAAAGATATATATATATATAATATAATATATATGATCGATGTCTAATTTACAGCTAGAGTTGAATAAAAGCGCCCTTAAATTTGATATATAACATCACAAAAACAAATGATGAAAGAGTAACTCTTAATAGGTTAAAAGATTAAGAGTTTAAAAGAAGTATTGCATATATAAAATAAGAAAAATGATATTTGTAATAATGAGAGTATAAGTGTAAGTATTGTACAATTATTTTTAAAAAATAAAATAAAAATAAGATTCATATATAAAAAATAATTTCTTATCTATTTTTTTTAAATAATTGTATGATATTTATATATTTTATGATTGTATGTAATATTTCTTATAAAATAATTATGCAAAATAAACTAAAGTGGGTATGAAAATGGCCTATTATTATTTAAAAAATTCTATTCAAAAATTCTATATCACACACCATTTTTATTTTATTTTTTATAAAAACGTGATGTAAAGTAAAGAAAATCTTGTTATTTTATTAGAAAAGGAGACTAGTCCTACCTTTCAATTTCACGGGGCAGGTATATGTATATCTCTGCCCTTGGAAAATTAGAATAATATTGTAGCTTTTCAACTGATCACCGAGCGTTTTCCTGTCGTTTGTGGTGTCCGATTTTCAAGGGACGTACTAAAATAATTGTTTATATTTAAAATTTGGAAAAAGGAAAAAGACAAAAGATAAAAAAAAAACCTAATTTATTGACCCCAAGTATGGCGAGGGTCCCATATGAAATATCAAAGTCAGCCCTCCCATCTTCAAAGAAAGGGGGGCACTCTTGATGTCATGATTATCGTATAGAAAATGAGTAATCCAATATAGGCCGTTGGATTTGGTTCCTGAAAATGATCAGAAAGTAATTGCGTCCTAATTTGGTTGGTGTACTTTTAAATAATCTGGGACCAATTGAGACCTGAAAGATAAGGCTTCACACAAGAGACCAGAATGGGAATAGAAGGCATTCGTTACGGCTGGGGATAGTAATCATAATTTTGGATTTCATTCTGTTTCGATTATAATATATTTCATTTCAGTATGTCAATCGATATATCATATTTTTTAATTTTGTTTTAGTCCAAATTTCAATTTATTTCAATCATTTCGATCAAATTTTAACTGTTTCGATCCCTATTTTAATTTAGATTATTTTTATAATTTTTTTATGCTTGAATGATATTTTTTTAATTTTAAATTTAGATGATATTTAATTAATTCTAGAATATAAAATATATTTATATACTTTGTAATTTTAAATCCGTCTTTTTTTAAATATTATTATTTGTTAATATTTTATCTATTATTTATTTTTGTATCTCAACTCAAATTTATATTTTTTCAACTTATAATCATTTTATAAATTTTAAAATTTTCTAATATGTACACATATATATGACATACACTTACATATATATGTTTTTATTCTATTAATTATTAGTTTATATATATATATTTATTATAATATATAATTAATCATAAAACGACACGTTGAAACATATTAATATCAAAATATTCTATTTCAATATCTCAACTAAAACGATTACCGAATTGAAATTTAAAACTATGATAGTAACACATTTAATCACGACATTATAGATAGGTCCGAAAAAATGATCGGAAAGTAATTGCTTTTTTTTTTCTTTTTTTTTTTGAAGAATCGGAAAAGTAATTGCGTCCTAATTTCGTTGGCGTACTTTTAAATAATCTGAGATCAGTTGAGACCAAAGAGATAAGGCTTCACCACAAGAGATCAGAAGGGAATCAGTACGCATTCGTTACGGTTGGGTTAGTAACACATTTAATACGACATTTTAGATAGTTCCGAACATGAGAAAAAGTTTAGTCAAAGTAGTACGGCGGAAGCGTTACTTACTTCATTAATTAAGGTTTATAAAATTTAAATATATTTTTATCTTTGATTTTATAAAATAATAATACGTATTAAAAATATATATATATTTATGATACTTTAATTATAATCAGAATGGTTATTTATAATAAAAATCATATATTTTTATTATAAATAATTTTTGTTTTATTTTGGATTTTTTTTTTAAACACCTACTTTACTCAAAAGATCATCCGGTGATCAAGGGAAGCATGAGTTTGTTTTGTTTTGTTTTATTTTATTTTTCTCATTTAATCTTTACTTTTAAATCTGACGCTATTCAATTTCTTAAAACTCAATCAAGGGCAGGGTTGTAGCTAATTGAATCTGCAAAGAAATGCTTACAAATTTTCCTAATCTTCTTTTAATAAGAAACTTTGTCCATGATAACTTCTTACAGACACGTACTGTGTCTGTGGCACACTAAATGGTAAATCAATTAGAGGACAGTGACGATTTTGCGAAAATCATAACGGATGGTATCATCACATGCCATTCCTTCGGGCCACAGGGGTCAAATCATCCGAACTCGCTATCATATTAAATTTTTCAGAATTGATCTTTGTGGTTAAATAAAGCTAAGCGTTTTGCTTTCGAGTATTTCTATACAATTTTTCGATTTTTATATCCTATTTTTTTTAAAATATTTTTTTTGAATTTGTTCTTTTTAAATTAATTTAATTTTTTTATTCATTATTTATATATTAAATATTTAATTAAAAATAAAATAAAGTAAAATAATATGTGGTGTGTGAAAGTTGTATGAAGTCTGCCGTAATTGGTCTAAAGTATAAATGTCAGTTTTTTAAGCTATTTATTTTTTTATTGTTAATTAAAATATAAAAAAAGTTTGCCTTTTGTTTTGTCTATAGAGATTAAATCATCTTCTTCTGCGAAGGATGAGGACTTTAGACTGTCTGATCTTGAACGTTTGTATGTAGAGAGTATTAACAATAGTAAAGACTAAATCAATCACAAAAAAAAAAGAAAAAAAAATAGTGGTGGAGCTCCAAAAGCATTATTTCAATTTATAATTTCATGTATAATATGGAGACGTCTCATGATAAATTCGCTCACAAATGGAAGTTTCTTGATTAATGAATAATAACAGCGTTGCTTAAAAAAATCAATATATGACAAATTAGTAGATTTTATTCAAACAATATTTGTATATATCCGCTTTGAAACTTGAACATTGTTAATTAATGGTAGTGGAGTGACGGTCTCATCTCATATTGCAGTCCTCAACAGGAAGACTTGTACACATCGTCAGCTTCAGAAAATTTAAGCATGCATGCATATATAATGCAATTAACATGCAGCAGCATCATCTAAATTCTAAACAGACATGCATGAATAAGGCAAAAACAAGCTGCGCAAGTAGTGGTTACAGTACTTGAAATAAACACTATCATTGATTTACATACAGAACATATATATTATATGGTTTTGAGCCAAACAAAAGAACTTATTAATTATTATTGTAAGAAATATTCCCCACTGATCGATGATCGCTACGGGCCCTCCATATTATATATACTTATCGTGAAATTTATGACTAGAAAATTAAGTATATGGTTCATTATTTTTCGGGCCCTCCATATATTATATATACCTATTATGAAATTTATGACTAGAAAATTAAGTATATGGTTCATTATTTTGGTTCCACGAGTACTGTCTCCAAATGACACGTCGATCCACTCGACCAAACAGATGGAGTTGGGTCAGAACAAAAAAAAAAAAAAAACAAAAGAAAAGTAGAGAGAAAATTAGATGAAGGGAATAACGTATAGTTAGGCTGCTAAAAAACGAATGCGCATGGCCTCCATTTTCACGGGCACCGCTGCTTTTAGTTTTTGTCTCAATTACTGTGTATGTGGGTGTATCTAATCAAGAAAGAAGAAGATTCGATTCCTATATTAGTACGTAGCTGGAGTAGGCTTGGGTTGTCTTCATGAGGCTGACAATTGAAAGAGACACAAGAAAATTAAGCAGCAACAGGTGATTTTTTTTTTAGGAAGAAATAATAATTTAAGAGTAGTCCCCCATTCTATACAAAATTGCATATGTTTCCACGACAATGCCATAATACATAGCCAGAACTTTTGTATGCAAACAGCGAAAAGCACACCCACTTGCATGCTTATAATCTTTGAGTTGACGTGGAGTAGACAATCCACTTTGTAAGTGGGTACAACATATTATTGGTCTATATGATTATTCCCATCACTTCCTCCACTCTCAGCACCCCCTGCCCTAATCCCTGTTTCCAAATAGGAAAAATACTATAATTATAAAAAAAAAAATATGTAAAAATATTCTTATAAATTGCTATAATTTAATGTGATTAGTCAAATTATAAAATTATTTTTATTATAAAATATATCAAATAAAATCACATCAATTTGTTAGATTATTTTTATATAAAATTTCTCTATAGATATAGCAGTACTCTTCCAAATAAAAATATAATATTAAAGATAAAAACAAAAGCTTAAAACAAGTGTTAATTTGTTTTTATGGTCTAAACTATAGTGCATGACGATTTTCATTCACCATAAGAAAACTGCTTATTGATAATTAGTTATTTCTTAATAAAATAACTATTTCTCATTAAAATGAGTCTATTCTCATGATAGATAATAATTTTTATCGTAAATAAATTATCTAAATATTCATTTTTTCGTAGAGATTTTATTTTCCATAAAGAAACCCAAAGAGATTAAATTAGGGTATGAAAATGAAAGAGTATTACTGTAATCTTGGATATGGAATTGGTAATAAGGTCGGGATCCATGAATTAAATGATGTGCAGCCTTGAGTCTTTTATTTGAAGAGTCTTCAATTTATAGGAAAGTGACTACATTAAAGTGTATTTATAAGCCCTGGACTCAGTTTGAATGTGACATGGAACTTGGTGTTTGATGGCCGGTAAAATATGGAAGCAAAAACTCTCACTTCTTTATGCAAAGTGAATTGGAGAGAACAAAGCTAGACTTCTTCAGAGATATGTACGCAGTCACGGGAATTAGATTTGGGCATTGCTAATGATCAAAGATACTTTTGGATAAAAAGGAGACTAGTATTGATACGAAGGGTCATCCATTAATTGTAGCCTGTAGTCAAGAATACAAAAGAAGCGGTCATAGCACGCCATGTGCATGGGTTGATTCTGAGTGTCAGCTTGGAGAATCTGCAGCCAAGTTCGAGGGCCCTTGATTACCGCAAAGCTTGCCGGTTTAGAAAGTCTTGGTTCTCCTCCACGACAGCTTCCTATGACCATCCACAATGAAGGCCGCCAGCTAAAAGGCACCCTATCGCCAACAAAAACTACGAGTACGATCATTGTCCCTAAAGTGAGAGCATAGGCTCTACAAATGCTCTTGGAGTAGCGTATTCTAACCACAGAATGAGAGAGAGAGAGAGAGAGAGAGAGAGAGAAAGTATTGTACTGGTGAAGGGTTATTATGTTTAGAATTTTTCTGTTACTTATTCCACGTGAATTTGTCTAAATCACTTAGTAAGTGAGGTAGAAAATAGCCCAAAAGCATGACAAGGAGCCGGCATGACCATTAATCACGAGAGAGGTTGGCCTGGTAGAGTTGTGGAGGGCATGATTACTGAGAAAGTCCACTCCATAATTTACCCACTAAAGAGACTCAAAAAGAAAAAAAAAAAAAGCAAGAAGATTTTAATTAGGCCATTTCCTCTTGGCCCTTTTCTAGGCTGTGGAATATTAATAATGAAGGTGAAGAAGATGAGTCGTTCTCCAAGAGGGAGGGATGGATGGCCTTCAAATCTTTAGCATATTTTGTTTTCCATCAGCTCCTCATGATGATATGAAATGTGGTTGTTTCCAAATTGACCACTGCTGTACTACTCTTTTCTGTGGCATCGCAAACTCAAAGTGATTTTCGTCTCAAAGCCAATGTATGAAAGAATCAAAACTGACTTTTTGCTTTCTTCGCATGTGGATAGCAACAACTCCCAAATGCCGTCCTTTCACTTTCCCCTCTTTACTCCCTCCATTCATTTCTTCCTATCTGATTTGGCTGTTGACGACGTCCTCTATATAATATATGGACCATCCATTTTCCCTCATTAATTTTTTTTCTAGGAATCTAGTTTTCCAAGAAACCATCAATTTCGAATTTGTCCACTTTTTTTTTTTTTAATCTTTATCTATTTTCAATGGTTGCATAGACTTTCTTGGGTCACGGGTTCTACAGGGTATAACAATGTGCATTGAAGAACACTTATAGAGTCACTGATTTTACTTTCTAAATAAAATAACCGTTTAAAGAATCACTGATTATGATTACATTGTCAAGGAGTACAAAAAAGTTGTAATTTTTTTTTTTTCTAAATAAAAAGTTGTAAAAATATAGTTTTTCTTATGCTGTAGACAGTTCTCAAAAGCTGCCTTAGCCTTAATAGCCCTCCCTATACGCTCATCATCTCCAACCTAGCTTGTATTTCTCTGCATCCACGACCATCCTATTAATGTCTTCCTTGCAAAGTCTTTGCCTTGTGATTGGTGATAGTGATGCTACAACTCACGCCAGTGCCCTGATCTGTTCAACAGCAGAAACGTTCAAGACACCGTTGACATTAATATTGAAACATATTTTGAGCTTAGCAACACCCTAGGGTGCTACAGGGACATCCCTCCCATAGTGTAAATTCTTCCAACCAGTGATTATCCTCAGTCATTGCTCTCTCACCCTCGTAAACATGAAACCAAACAGAAGTTTGGTTGTCGTAGAGGGTGGTATAGTCCTCTTCCATCTTGTTGGGAATGGTGGTATTCCTTGGAATCACGACAGACATAGACGTTCTTTCTCAACAAGTACCCCCAAGGAAAGTGGGATCACATCCAAAAGCACAACGTTTTGAACTCTTTCATTACCCATAACAAGTTCGCAGCTTGAACAGAGGCTGCTCCATATGCCACAGCTTCATCCGGGTTAATGCTCCTAATAAGCTCCTAAATCCCATCAAAGAAGTCGTGCAACATCTGCTGAACCTTGGGAATTCTTGTAGAACTTGTTGGGATCGGCGGAAGCTCACAAATAATATGGAGACCAGAATTTAAGGTGGTTCGGCCAATTTAGCTTACGTCCACACACACAGAGAGGAGAATTTATATTAAACAACAAACCAACTATTTACAATGGTTTCTCTCAACCCTCACAGCTTCTAATCTCTCCAATGGACCTCACCTCAGAGACTACTTCTCATTACAATCTTACATATATTTATAGGAGAAAGAAATAATGTGAACATGTAAATGATGGTAGAATTCCGACGGCCTACATTCTTGAATTTCTAATCGGCGCCTACCTTCCAGCTGCTAATGACGGTGCTTAACTTCATCTTCCAGAAGCCTTCAGCTTCTTCATTTGCGTGTTGATTTCCAACAGAACCACCAATAAGAACGACATCATGCACAATTTTCTTGTCCGTCTCAGCATCATTCAAACATTTCTCCACAACCTCTATTGAATTCCTGAATAAATCCATGTTGAGTTCCACAAATTTGGCATGGGTAATATTTGAGCTGAAATCAATACCATCATACAAATATTAAAAAAATATATTACAATAATATTTATTTATTGTTTAACTTTTATCTCATTTTATTTTATCTCATAAAAACAAACAATGCCTCAAATTTTTTATCTGAAAAAAATCAATACCATCACAATAAAAAAATTGTTTATTTGTAATAAGTTTTATTTATTTTTTATAAAATAAAAATTTCTTACTGAAATGAGTCTATTCTCATCATCAGTGGTGGAATCATGGGGGGCCATGGCCCCTTACTCCTTGGCTCCATCATTTAAAAAATAAAAATAAAAAATATACCTTTTTTAAAGAAAAAAATAATATAGGTTAATTTTTTTTTATAATTTAATAAGATAAATATTAATTTTATCTTGTATTGGCTCCTCCCTAAAAATCATCTTAGCCCCATCTATAAAATTTAATCTAATTTAAAAATAAAATACATCTTATATAAAATAAAATAATATAATAACATGATGACATATTTTTGTTATAGATAAAAATATAAATAAAAAATAATTTAGATGATTTCTAACGTATTTTTAATATTTTTTATTATAATGATATGTTTAATATATAAGTTGAATTAAACATATTTTATTGTTATTGTTGATTTTAATATTAGATTGTTCTATACTACATAAAAAAATTTATATAAATAGAATAAAAAATATTTTATATATTTTGTATTAAATTTGCTTATCCCTCCTTAAAATAAATCTCTGGCTCCGCCACTCATCATAGATAATTATTTTCATCATAAATAACTTGTCTAAATACTTATTTTTATTTAGTGATTTTCCATAAAGAAATCCAGGGAGCTTAAATTAGGGTATGAAAATGAAATATTACTAATATAATCTTGGATGTTGACCTTGTAATAGGGTCGGGATCCATGAATTAAATGATGTGCAACCTTGAGTCTTCTATTTGGGGAGTCTTCAATTTATAGGAAAGTGACTATATTAAAGTGTTTTTATAAGCTCTGGACTCAGTTTGAATGTGACATGGAACTTGGTGTTTGATGGGTAAAAAATGGATGCAAAAACCCTCTCTTCTTTATGCAAGCAAAATCTGCACTTTACGTGTGAATTAGAGAGAACAAAGCTAGAATTCTTGATCAGAGATATGTACGCAGTCATGGGAATAAGACTTGGGCATTGCTAATGATCAAAGATACTTTTGGATAAAAAGGAGACTAGTATTGATACCAAGGGTCATCCATCATTGTAGTCAAGAATGCAAAAGAAGCGGTCATAGCACGCCAAGTGCATGGGTTGATTCTGACTCCTGAGTGTCTTGGAGAATCCGCAGCCGAGTTCGAGGGCCCTTGATTATCGCAGAGCTTGTCGTACCAGCGAGCGAAGCACTTGGTTCTCCTCCACGACAGCTTCGGGCGCCAGACCACGAAGGCCGCTAAAGCTGAAAGGTACTCTCTAACCCCAAAAAAAAAAAAAAAAAAACTACGAGTATGATCATTGTCCCTAAAGTGAGCATAGGCTCTACAAATGCTATTGGAGTAACGTATTCTAACAATCGAATATTATGCCTCAACCACAGAATGTGAGAGAGAGAGAGAGAGAGAGAGAGAGAGAGAGAGAGAGAGAGAGAGTATTGTACTGGTGAAGGGTTGTTACTTATTCCATGTGAAATTGTCTAAATCACTTAGAAAGTGACGTAGAAAATAGCCCAAAAGCATGCCAAGGAGCCGGCATGACCATTAATCTTTTGAACACCCTCATCTCTTTTCATTGTTATCTCACGAGAGAGGTTGGCTGGGTAGAGTTTTAGAGGGCCTCATTACAGAGAAAGTCCACTCCATAATTTACCCACTAAAGAGATTAAAAGAAAAAAAAAAGAAGATTTTAATTAGGCTTTTTCCTCTTGGCCCTTTTTCTAGGCTGTGGAATATTAATAATGACGGTGAAGAAGATGAGTCGAGTCGTTCTCCATGACGGATGGATGGCCTTCAAATGTGGTTGTTTCCTAATTGATCACGATTCACTGCTGTACTCTGTTCTGTGGCATCTCAAACTCAAAGTGATTTTCGTCTCAAAGCCAATGTATGAAAGAATGTAAACGGACTTTTTGCTTTTCTTCGCACGTGGATAGCAACTTTTGAAGAATAAATCTTATATTGTTTGTGGACAAGGCCTTAGACATGTTTATAAATAATATGAAATATTCTCTTGTAAAATCGGTTTTATAAAATGAGTTAGGCTCATAAATTTCTACAAGATATCATAGCATACTACAAAATAAATGAGAGCCCACATTACTTATTTTGTGAAAAGGATAAAAATAAAATAAAATACTAGCCTATACATGAGGAAAAGTATGGAAGAATAAATCTTACATTGTCTGAAGATAAGGTTTTGATCATGATTATAAATAATGTACAATCATCTCTTATAAAATCGATATGAATTAGACCCATGAATTTCTACAATAGAAGTGTTAAAATATAATAAAATATACATCTTCCTATCAGTTTAAAATTTTGGAATAAGTGGTGATTTTACATGATATCAAAATAGAGGTCCTGAGTTTAAATCTTCACTCAACACTCTGTGCCTCATTTAATTAAATATTCCACTTATTAGGTCTATTAATTGAAAAAAAGTCTAGCTCACAAATGAGATAAAATGTTTAAATATAACAAACTATACATCTTCTTATTAGTTTAAACTTTTAAAACAAGTGATGATTTCACAACAATACCACCCAAATACCGTCCTTTTCCCTCTTTACCCCATTTATTTCTTCCAATCTTATTGCCCGTTGGCGATATCCTCTAAATAATATATGGACCATCCATTTTCCCTCATCATTTTTTTTTTCATCTTGGAATCCAGTTTTCCAGGAAGCCATCGATTTCGAATTTGTCCACTTTTTTTCTTTCTCTGGTTTCAATGGTTGCATAGACTTTCTTGGGTCACGGGTTCCACAGGGTATAACAATGTGCACTGAAAAACACTTCTAGACTTTTAAGTTAGATGAAATGAACTTCATCTTTTTCTTAATTTTAGTCCAGGTTCCACAATACTCCTGTCAATCCTTTCGGAATTTCTTCATTTGGTTGATGACAACAGTCACAATCCTAATACAACTAAAAGGACAAGGCCAACAACCCATGCCCAGCCCAGCCCAGCCCAGCCCAAGTTAGAAATCCCGACAATTATGAACAATATGCAGCTTGTCCCATAAATAATTACATTTAAAAATTTGGTTCCCAACATGGAACTCCAGATATTGGACACGGGCCGCGTATAAAGGTAACCCACCACTTTCATCTCTATGATTTTACTTTCTATATAAAATAACCGTTTAAAGAGTCACTGATTATGATTACCTTGCCAGGAAGTACCAAAATGTGGTAAAAATATTTTTTGAAAAAAAAAATTATGAGGTGCAAATAATTTACATTACATCAGCACAAAAAGTAATACAACTTCCAGAACTTCACGTCTTTTTAAAACTTAAGCTGGTCTCCAGGAAAATCAAGCATCAGGAAGGAAATGCATTCATCTTTTGCATCACTAGCAGTATATATCCTAGATCAGGTCTCAACCATTGGCTCAGGGCCAGATGGCTCTGTTCGAGATCTATTGGATTGCCTCACGGAGTTGAAAAGGATATCTTTGATAACCTGAGTTGAGGATAAAGATGCAATTTGTTAAGAACACATGATAAACTGTGCATCAAACAACTGCCAACTGTTTAACTTTGTGCACAAAAGAACAGTCACCTGTGACATTAGACCATGAACTTGTTCCACAGTTATCTTTGCACTATCACGAGTAATCTTAGCAAGTTGAGATTCTTCCTGAAATTAATACAGGAATTAGATTCAATATTATATGGAGAGAGAAAGAGATAGAACAACACCAAGGTAGAGAAAGAGAGAGGTGTTGCAGGGGAGGGTAACACTGAGGGTGATTGATGATCGCCAGCTTACAAAGCTGATAAAGATCTGTAATGTTAAGTAATGTCTGCAGCTCTAACACAATTACATTCTAAGAGGAACATATAGGTCTGCATCAAGGAGGACGTATACCTATCTTGAAATAACTTCAGGTCTGTTTCTTTAAACATTACGTATTTGGTTCTTGTTTGTGTCAAATCTCATGGAAAAAAATGGTTATCCCTAAACCTATTTCATTGTTAACGCCAAAAGGCAACAAAAGACAAACAAACAAACAACAAAACTCGCTGTAGACTCATTTTGCACCCAACTAACTTCAAATATTTCAGTCACATACATCACTGGAACTGAATTAGAAAACCTCCACCATTGAAAAAAAGATGCATGCCCTAGTTCAAACTTTTTCTTGCAGTTACTTAAAAGTATCCTAAAATGCTCCATTATTCCAGGCCATTCAGCGTATTTGAATGCCATTCAGCGTCTCATGACTATGGAAACAGAATGGATGCACATTTTTCAGTAAACAAAAATACGTAAAAAATTTAAAGCAAATAAGTAAGTTGACCTCTTTCTTCCTCGGAGGGGGTGCTATTAGTGGTCCAAAGCGGGAGTGAGATAGTTGGTTCTCTGCCTGCTCTAGCTTTTCAGCTGCACGGTGCAGACATTTAATTTTTTAATCTTCAAAATTCCAAGACATGTAATTTAAAATAAAAAAGAAGTAAACAGTATGGCACAAGAAGAAAGGAATTACCCAGATCTGAGATTTGTCCTGCAACATAGTCTCCATTGCCCAATAAAGGTGAAGATGAAAGAGTATTCACCCAATACTTGTTCCATAGCAGATCCAAGAGGTGGCAATCAAGAGAAGACTTAAAATAAGTGATATCCAAAGCATAATACTGCAGAAACACATGCAAATGGAGTTAATAAAATTGGTGGAGAGCATGTTTCTGCAATTTCTGCAAAGATCAAAAGACAATGAGATGTTAACCTGTTTACAATGTACACCGAAGTCTTCAATCTTATTCAGTGGGATGGTCTGATACTCAGAGACAGGCTCATCTGGAGGCTTATATCCTTCTGGGTATGTCCTGAATGCTCCAATCTCAACTTTTCCAGCAGAAACAGTCCTTGTTGGATCTATAACAACTGCCAGAAAAGGCTCCTGAAATTGCTGGTTTAGCATTTGTGTTGAAACATCAATTCCCGAAAGCCAGCATCCATAGCCAGGATGAGAATGATACCACCCAACCACATTCTCCAATCGCCCTGCCTGCAGCATCAACATATGCTCTAAGCGAACTAAATCCATGATAAGACTTTTTCAGAGATACAATGTGCTTAGATTAATGTTTCGAGGGTGAACAATTTAGAGATAAAACATTCAGTCAATACAAGTATAAACCATGTAATGGTAGTAAATCAGAACAAAACAAAATCTCAACAGATGTCATTGACTTGGAAGTCAGCAAAAAAATTAAGTTTCCACGTGCAAAGTAGTCGTCACTCGATCAGGTTTTTCAAATCCTTTTATGGCACATAACTGCGCACGCACGCCAAAACTGCTTCTCCTATAGCTACTCATCAACCCAACAAAAGGCCTAATTGAGTTAAAAAACAACGTAATAGTTAAAAAGTTACAGAGGATGCTAAGGTTTCTCATTAATCGGCCTAATTATTGAAAATGCAGCATTATTAAATTCACGAAAACGAACCCTAGAATTATTTTCAGAACAGCTAGGGTTTCTGATTCATCGAAAAAAAAAGGAAAAAGGAAAAGAAAGAGAGAAAAATAAATACCTGCTTGTTTGTCTGGGAATAATCGACCATATACTCGTAGGCATCTGCCTGCGCATTAACCCTAGTCTCGGTGCCTTCGACGGGCAAGGCAAAGGCGTCCATAACAATAATGGCGTCGCCGTCGGTCTTGCCCTGCATGAGCCCCATGACCTCGATGGTCCCGCCGGAGCGAGCGTGGACCACCATCTTCAGCAGCGCCAGGGCAGAGATCTTCACGCGCTTGAAGTAGTGGGGGTCGTTCGCCCACGGTTTCTCCTGCTGGAACTTGGCCTGGGCGACATCATCGTAATAGAAAATGGCGTCGGAGGCCGGGTCCGGGTTGGTCGTCGGAGTGTCCATCGGGATAATGTTGTTTTCGAGCTCCCATGTCTTTTGTGCTATTAGGGAAGAAGAAGCAGAAGAAGAAGGGAAGGGTTCCATGGAGATTTTGCTGTGCTCTCTACTAGGAGTCTACGAATCTGATTGATCCGTTCAAGAGCGTGCGTGGGAGTGTTTTGTTGCGTGCAACACGAAAACACAGCATTTTATATGGGCTTTCAAAAGTGGGCTCAGGCTCTTTCTCAAAGGCCCGATATGGGTTATAACACAGGATGGTTATCAAGCCTATTGATGTAGACCCATCACTGCCACCCATGTATTCTTATTTATGGGCCATTCTCAAAACTCCGAATGAAACCAATCTACTAGTGGAAAAAAAGAAACAATTATCCACATATGGATCTCGCAAAACTAGAATCCGTATATCGTATTTAAAGTTAGTTAAGGCAGTTTTTTTTTTTTTTTTAACTGCAGCTTTTCAAAAGCTTTTTTAATTTTTTTTTTTTAAATAAAATAGACTTTAAGCATTTTTTAAGGGCATAATTTTTTATTTTTAAAACTTCCAAACTCAAAAGAAATTTAAAGAGGCTCTTCATCTTCAATCTTTATCAACCCGGAAGATAAGCCCCATCCCAAAAGGAAATAGTTTTAGTGCAGGTTTAAAATTATGGTGAGGAATATTATTTTTAGTTTAAGATTTATAACTTATAGTTTAATGTAATAAGTGTTATTATTAAAAAGTTATTTACTATTTGAGATGCATATATCTAAAATTCTTTTTAAAATTAGTTATAGTAATTTTTTAAAATATATAGTTATGTGTATGAATTTTTTTGATAAAAACTCTAATTTAATATTTTTTGAATAAGTTGATTTTTAACTTTTCTAACCACCTAAAATATTTTTTTATGAAATTACTAAACACGTTATTTTTTCTTTAAAAATATTTTTAATTACTTAAAAGTATTTTATTAGTCTAGAAATGCAATTTCAAACAAATTCTTAATGACTATAACGAAAATGCTAAAGTTACTCTTCAAAGTCGCTCTCCACAAATTCTGACTTAGCATTTTTATTTTTTTATTAAAATTTTTACTAAGTGATGAAGGATGTGATTTTTAATAATATTGTGATTTTAAAAAAAAATATATTTAAAACTACTAAAATTTACATGAAAAAAACAAAAAAAGCTTTTTGCCTAGGCTGATTCGGAACACGCGTTTGTGGTTGTAGCATTGCCCGTGAGTCGTGACTATAATGACAGCCAGCCATAGTAGGTTTGTAACATTTTCTACGTAACAAAGTAACAAGGGCACTCCAATTTGCTATTTATATCTCTATTCTATTATATACTGCGCCTATCCAAGCACGAACAGTGTATTTTCGACCATTATTTTTTTTTTTTTTTTTTGTCCCTCTGTCTGGTCGAATCTCTAGTCCTTTGATTATTTCTTTAGAGTTAGTTTTGATTTTTACGTTCATTTCTCCCCTACTTTCTACATAACAAAGCAACAGGCGAAACCCTGAAAAATAGGTCACTCCAATTTGCTATAATATATAAATATATATATATATATAGTTTTGACATGAAAAATCAGACTGGAAGATTAAAAAACCATATCATCAAATATCATGTGCTTCTTCTTGCAGGGGACTGGAAATTACAAAAAACACAAATTCTGACATATCCTCTTACTAATTTGTGATCAAAATAGATAATATATATATATATATGTGTGTGTGTGTGTGTGTGTGTGTGTGAGATAGAATCGAGGATGTTAGAACAAGAAGGTGCAGAACTCTCTTCTTGTGATGGAATCTTGTCCGCCCTGCAAAAACATAAACATCATGTGTATATATACAGTATTTCACAAGTTGAAATGACTAAAAAGAGCAAGAAAACTAAATTTAACAAATCTATTTTCATTGAATGAAATGTCACGCCTTTTTTTTCTTTAAAGTAATTATAATCTCAAATTCTAAAAATGATCTGTATCCTATTCTAGTATTTCCAATATTACCCCATCTCCAGGTTTTCTGCTTTTAATGCTTCTAGTTATATGACACAAAAAATAATAATAATAATAATAATGAAATCAAAGTCAATGGTTAAAAATCAAACAGATAGATAGTTCTAACTTCTAGCAGTAAAATGGCTATCATCTAGAAGTATTATATATAATTTTTGTACAAAAGCAAATGGAGTCCATTCCTGGACGCTATGCACAGCCTTCCGGCCACCCAGAAAGTAGGAGATTGCAAAAAAATTGAGGTGGTCAAGTGCCAGAAATATTACAGCATTATAAAGCCAGACTACACCCGCCCAACCCCATCCAATTCCTTCTATCCATGCAAAACCCCAGTTTGCATTGACAGCCACAAGACTAGAGTTGCTATCTGTCAAGTGTCAAACAGAAAGTGAAACCATTCCCCTATAGACGTCTAAAGCAGCAACATACCAAATGATAACCTAACTCAGGTGCTCCAATCCCACAAAAATAAACCAGTGGATTGAAACCATATATGGAAGGGCTGACTCAAAATATTGGTAATGTGGCATGCAATTTGTGGCATAATCTGATTCATGGAAGGTGAATTCCATTCCATACACTTTGTTCTTGGCATTTCTACTTCAAAATTGACTAATCAAACAGCCATGGTTGTATCAACAAGATTCAAAATGTTGAATGATGTAATTTACCAAAGATAAAATGTTGAAATAATTAATTTCACTGTAGCTAGCCTAGGAAATCTCAAATTATGGAATAATCTTGTGAGCATTCTAAGCATTCCTCACCAAAACCACAACCATTTTGTCTATTTTGAATTCTATCTGAACTCTTCTTTTAGTCTCTAACTACATTTTGATTTAATCTTTGAAGCTGAACTATCATGTTTAACAAAGGAAAGTTTCACCCAGAACTAAAAAATAAAGAGAGCGGTGCCTCTTCTTTGATTAAATCCTACTAGCTGATCAAGGGCAAAGGCAGTGACCGAGAGAAGTCCGGGTCGTCCAATGAAGATCCAGCTGCAAGGCCTTGGGATGAAAATAAGGGCCTTTGTTTATAATACTGACTTTCAGGTACAAGGCTGCCATCATTTCAGAATCGCGATCCCTCATTGACCTCACACCAAACCTTTACTGCATTACAAAAATTGTTAAATAGGAAATATCTAAATAAATAGTACCCAAACCAGTGACGAGCATGATTGGTTTTAGAAGGGGGTCGAAAACTAAAAAAGTTATCAATCAAATCTCCCATTGAGTCTCAGTGCATCCTCAACACAAAACTAATATAAGAAAGAAGGGCAAGTAGATTACATAAATAGAATTATAGGGACACTTTCAACTTCGTTGAATTGTGGTATTGTATGTTGATTGATACGAGTTCTCCAACTTTTCTTAAGTTCCATCCCTGGATCTCCTCTACCACTTCCCAAACAACTACTGTTGTTGATTAACAAGAGAAACAAGCATATATAATTACCGTGAAAAAATCACTGTCGTGCGTAAACCAAAAGAATATCATTGTCGTTAGCACCAATGAAACTCCAAGCATGATTCCAGTAACAAAAGTTTCTCTCAGTTTCAAGCGGTCTGGATGTGGAGATGCCATCACCCGGTCCTCCAATATTGTTGTGATTGTAACTAGAGTATGGTAATGCAAAAAATCAGAATCACAGTCATGGTAAAATGTATGAAGAGAGAGATTCACAATGACATAAAATTATATCTCACCATCATTTTACATTTAGGACGACCATATTTAGAACTATGAAGGGTGCAAAGTCAAAATTTCCATAGGAAAGCAATAAGTATGAAGGCAAACTGCCAGATTGAGAATAATTAAAACAGAGACATTTGAACCCACAATGGAACGGTGGAACCTCTAATTTTAGCATAAACATGTCCAACTTAAATTATCAGTATACTTACCACCTCATGAATAGTGGTTGAAATTGCATAAATCTGCAAGAGAGTAAACAAGACAAGACAGAGCTTACACACCTCTTAATATAACTGAACCATAACCCTAAGAAATCAAAAGAAGATGAATGTTTGCTAACAGTGTAACTTTTAATCCTTTGGAGAATAATCCTGCTGGTCGGCACAACACTTATAATATATAACACCCGAACCAGGTTCAGTGAGAAGAATGTCTGAAGCACTTTTAGCAGCATCACTAGCTTCAACAACAGCAATTCCAATATCTATCTCCTGTCATTCCACAAATGCGCTTCCTCTCTTGTAGCCTCTTCACAATTTCATATTTGTGTTCCATTTTCATCAATGTAGATCAATTCAGCCCTCTATTTACATGGTTGAATGGAAGGAAATGAACCTCTCTGATACCAGCTCTTGCCTACCCAATTATAAATAGCATAATGGTGCAACATGATTATCTTAGGTAAATCAGAATAATCAATGATAATGTGGGAAGCTCCAAATTTGTACCTCATTTGGATCTGCAAGCATCAACGGAATCTTGATTTTTAGTCCTAGAAGCCCTTGCTGCCAGAAGGATAACATGCTCTTTTTCCACACCCTCTGAAAACACTTCAATCAAATTTCTATCAACGATCAACTTTTTGAGAGTTAAAATCCCAGTTTTGTCACTGCAGAGAATATCCATGCCTGCCATGTCCTCAATAGCAGTCATTCTCTTTGTAATAGCACCATGCTGAGAGAGCCTGCGGGAACCAACAGCCATCGTGATAGAAAAAACAGTAGGCATGACAATCGGAATTCCCCCGATCAAGAGAACCAGCATATTTTCAATTCCATCCGTATACTTGCGATGTTGTATTGGGTAGAAGACTATAATCTCAATGATAATCCCGACAGCAACCAAACAAATACAGAAATTACCAATTGTAGAGATAGTCTTCTCGAAGTTCCCAGCTTGATTGGTGGTGTCCACTAAATGGGCAGCTCTACCGAAAGAGGTGTGGACTCCTGTTGCCAATCACGACTGCTTTTATTTCACCCTCTACACATGTTGAGCCATGGCAAATACTTCATTTGAGGGGTTCTTGGTGAAAGCAAGGAATTCTCCAGTTAAAGCATATTCATCAATTTTTAGTGGATTTCCTCCTCCAAGAAGACGAAGGTCAGCAGCGATAACATCTCCCTGTTTGATGCCGATAATGTCTCCTGGCACCAAAATTGCAGCCTCTTGTTCGCTCCATCGACATCTCTCAGAACCTGCATTTTGTCACCTCAAGAAACTAATGAGTAGAAGAAAAGGTTCGAATAAAAATACAAGGTTTGTAAAAATGTAACGTTTTTCACCCTAGTCTTGAGAGCAAGACCAGCCAAATGACGTGCAGTTGCAGCTACATGTGGAGTTGATCAGCAACGTCAGGAAAAGGATACCGACAAAAACCTCCCAATCCGGGGCCTTTCCGTCACCATTTGCCAACAAAATAGCCACGACGGCAGCAGCTTCCATGACCCAAGATAAGGGTTCCCACATGAAACCCAAAATCTTGTGAATTTTGCTTCCCTGAAAGCAAAACAGGAAACCAATATTGCATGCCGGAACAAAAGAAAATGACAAGACATCAAAAATGCTGAGGTTAAAAGGTATTGCAGTGGACCACCTTTTTTCCTATTTTGTTTGGTCCAAAAACTTGAATCCTGTAGGCTCCTTGCCTTCCTCTGACATATTAGACCTTCCCTTGTGCATTTCAACTGCCCAAACACTTTCTCTATCGGAATCCGTTTCTGTTAAACCAACATAAATTCAGCGAAAAATATTTATAACTAGGCCATGTGAGTCCATGTCACTCCATCCCCCTTTCGATCTCTTCTTCGTCGCTTCGTAATTAATGTACTCGAGTGTCATCAAATATTAATACTTTAATTGTTGCAAATATTGATGAGAAAAAATGTGAAACAACCTAATTAAGTTTTCCTGCAATATTATATATTGACATGAAAAATCAAATAGTACTCATGTGACTTAAGTGAAGTGATATAAATATCCATTATATATATATATATATGCTTTACCCTTTTTATCTGTCTTGACGAAATGCCTATCCATGTCAACTCAAAGATTCTATGAAAAAAAAAAATACTCACAAGAACGCTCTAGCTTGTTAATCTTAGAAGAATTTACATCGGTTGGAGAAATCATTTTATACCTAATTAATAAATGGAAGATAGATCTCGTATATTCACTTTTTCTTTGATTGAGATATATATATATATATATATAGTAAAAAGCGATCTCTCCATGTACTTCATATTGAAAAAAGAATCTAGTCACTTCGTAAATTAATATACTGAATGTTTTTAGAATATTATGAAACATATGGTGAAAATTTTTGGTTTTTTGTGCCTAAACTTTACGTACATAGCATTTTATTAATGTCTACGATGATCATATGCAAATGCTCTTACAACAAGGCCGGCAATGAAGTGGACCATGCAGTCGCGTTTTCTGTTTTGGGTAGACTTTTTGATAGAATAGGCCGGATTCATTCAACATTAACATGATGAAGTACAGCAGTCTGCATGCAGAATCAGATTTCTTGGTTTTATATATAGTTTATAGTGGTTCGATTTCAACCAAAAGTTGGCATAACATGATGCAGTAGTAATACTGATCGCTATTTAGCATACGCAGGGTGAGTGACTAACGTACGCAGTACGTACACGTAACACATGCAATGGTACGACGTAGTATTTCAGACTTCTTTTGGCACCAGTTTTTCAGGTATTTGCTTTTTCTTTTTCGGAGGGATAAGATATATCCACAAAATGTTTTCCTTTCCCCATATTTCTCGGGAACCAAACAAATACAATACAGAGAAAGAGAGACTACGTATTACCAGAACAACAGATTCATTTATTAAATCCTCAAGACTGATGCAGGTTATATCCCCAGGCATGTTGGAAGCTAGGCGATGGACGAGCTCAGGGCTATAAGAAACCAATGACGATCAGAAAACACCTTGAGAAATAACAGAGCTGAAACCCAAGTTCATTTATATTAGAAAGTCATGGTGGTAAAACTGCAGCATGCTGCCGAGAAAGTCCCAAAAGAATAAAAATAAAAATTGACGCCTAGAAATAGTACTCTATCGTGCGTGTGTGTGTATTGTATACACACACACATATATAAGTCACAGTCTTCAGCGCTGTTAGGGACGGAATGACTAGAAATAGTCCCTGTTTTCTGCAGTATTTGCGCCGTACAAGAAGACAATATAACGATATTGTTCTGGTGCCGCTGCGACCCTATCCACATCACGTAAACGTAGGATTTTATTACTTACATCGTTAATTAATTACAAACAAACCCCTTATATAAAAAATAAATCAAAATACAATATATCTTCGTAGAAAACATTCATATTTTCACATGAATGATGTTTTAGACATGTCCATAAGTAGACAACACTACGGTGAGACTCATCATGATCACTCATGTAAGAAAACCCTATGCATGTTTGATCCCAATAATAGCATAACAAAGCCAAATCTTAAAGTCATAATGTGTCTTAACAAAAAAAAAAAAACTCATAATGTGGGTGCATACGTACGTATTAGATGGGATTTGACTTGCATAAATCGACATCCAAGCCGTGTCTTTGTCCCCCTAGCTCTACAGTAGGATACAAAAGGAAAACAGTCATAGGGAGTCGTGACAAAACAATGTCACTATATTATCTCAAAGGAATTATATGTTTGTCCTACTCTCATAATAATATTTAATGTTCTATTTAATTATTTATAGAATATGAGGGTCGATGGTCATGTTATAAGGCTGGATTATATGTTACACACGATTAATCCAACGACAGGAAAGAATGAGAAATTCATGGTCGGGCTGACAACCTAAGCAATAAGAAAATCGGAATGAAAATCTCAGTACACGAAAATTATTTAAACAAAGACCCTCGATGCATTTGCAAGTACATATCGACAGGGTATAATTATCATTTTCAAGTCATTCTGATTCAGACACAAATTTAGAGGGCCGCAGAATGCATGCATTATGTCCACCAACAAGCGAATAATCGCATTTCAAGCAAGCTTTACCATCTAATGTTATACATGACCCAATTATTTCCAAATTTTGGAAGCCTGGCTACATGAGACAAAAAAAAAAAAAAAAAACTCAAAAGTGAAACACGGAAAAATGAAAAAGGAAAAATAAAAAACCAAAGAGAAGACCCTGCCTAGTTGACATGAACAGATCAACTCATTATCAATAATTTAATAACTTACAAGTTACAAATGCCCTACCGTGGCATTTATCCTTAATTTCCTAGAGACTAGTTTACATGAGTGAGTTATACAGCTATAGCCCAAAAGAAGAATCTGGCATCATTTGCTCCTGCCCCTTCCCCTATTTCTGCCCTTCCTATTGTATCTGTTGGTTTGCTTTACCCGTTGCTTCTCAACAATGTTGCTAGCCTTGCCTGCCACAGTCTCTTTTGAATTTGGCTGAGAATGGTCCTCAGACAACTCTTCATATTGCATACTAGAACTGTCTAGGGAGTCATCTGCTACGCTATCGTTCTGATTTACATTTGGAACAGCACATGAGGTTATGCCATCATTGTCATTTACGTTTGGGACCTCAACGAAAGTCTCGCTCAAAAGCTCACAGCTTTCTTCCACAGGGGCACTCGTGGCTATCTTACCTTGTCTGGTACTGATGTGATTGTTTTCCTTGTCATGGGACACGGGATTTTGCTCTGCATCTCGTCCTGCAGATAAGCTGAAAGAGAAGAGACCCATCCCAATAAAAATAATTCTATATAATGTCGCATTGAAAAGAACGGGCAGCCAACCTTCCTACCTAGATCCTGAAGAAGGGAAACCATTAGCAGCAAATCCACTTCCTGCTCCAGCTATCTCTTTTGATGAAAAGCATTTTCCGTCGGGTACTGTTGAATCTGAAAATTGCATTCAGAAGCAGGATGAGCACAAAAAGATTCAGAATTAACTGCAGAGAGCATAAATTTGCCTACTTTTACACAAGGAAAGTGACTGTAACTCCGGTGAGAGAAACTAAAAACAATAGGAAATCCAGTTTTCTACATGTTTTTACTTTTGAAGTATCAACAGGCATAACGTCAATTCGGTGTGCATGAAACAATGAAAATACTAGTTAACTGACTAGTTAAGCACACACGTAACACCAATTAATCAGTCAGAGAGACACCAATTAATTAGTCAGAGAAGTGGCAGATTAGATTCAAACCTTTCATTCCATAAATTAGAACAGAATATATACACACTAGATCAGCTTATAGGCTTTGCAACCCAAAGGTTGGACTGCACAGTGTGAGGCAAAGAGACTCAAATTGGGTGAAAAAATCAGGTAAACCCCAAGTTACAGAAAAGTAAGCCTTTAATAACATTTCAGGGGAAGTTTTCAGGGAACTTAGCAAATATAATAAATCTAATTCCTATCAAGCAATTTTTGGTAAAGGAAAATTCAACAAGTAGCCATGTAAGCTAAACAATTAAAATGGTGAAACTAATATTAAATAAATTAAGAGACCACAAAAATAGATGGTGCAGAGACTCATATTCATTCAAAAAGTTAAGATTCATTCAATATTTGTTTCTGGCAAGAAGTTGCAATCCGACAAACAAAAAAATACTTGTATAACCAAATTAAAAAACATCACACTTATGCTATTCATTTCAGAAAATTCACCCCAAAAATAAAACAATAGCAAAAAAGGACAGCTATAGCGTCAATATTAAATAGCACAATATTAAGCGCAAGCACGGCAGCATGTCAACATATAACATAAAGACAACTAATTTATTTTTATACTGCCTTTCCCTTAGAATGTCAACATAAAATGTAAAGACAATTTTTATTCTATTTTTCATACTACCTTCCTGAAAAACTGTCAACATATTGTCAATTTTTCAATATTCAATAATGAGCAATTTTTATTCTACAAGGCAACTGATGGTCTAGAACTTTCACCTTGTGTGGTTCCTCCCACTGTGGAATTATGCTGCTCGTTTGTCAGAATATCATCCTTCAGACCATCAACATTTCCAGGACCAGCATCATCACTATGGTACATGTAGCAACCCAAAGTTACAACACCACAAATGAAAATCAGCTTACAAAATAGAGAAGGGGGATTTATTTGGGGGGGGCGCGGGCGCAGGGGGTTTGTTTTTCTATCGTGCAGAAAAAGAAAACCCTTAAACTAATTCAACGTCATTCTAGATTTTACTTTGATTTAGTGGTATCCTTCTTAAGGAGGCCATATTTATTTGGAGAGAGATAGAAGAACGAAGTATTGGGGCACTTCTAGGCCAGGTACATAATGGGTTCAAAAAGTTTAATATTTGTTTTGTTGCCCTTGTCAATAGTCAAACATGCACATAAAAGTCGTTACCATGAAAAATTAAAGTAAGAAAACTTTAAAAACTTTCTTAAAGAGGACAGAGTTTCCTTGCTAGAAAAGACAAATCATGTTACAAGTATAGGAGGAGACTGAACAATTTTGACTCTTCAGATACGTTCATTCGTAGTATTAAATCCACTTGATGTATTGCCCAAGGGGTAAAATACACGTGCTAATAAGCAATTTAACATTGCAGCACATAGGTGTTCCCCCCCCCCCTCTTCTCTCTCTCTCTCTCCATGGCACTAAGTACCCTAAGCCAGAAACATATACAGCATAAAAGCTTACATATGAAACAAAATGAAACTAAGAATGTTCACAAAAACTTAAGAAGCTGCATGAGAGTAATAATCGCCAATAAAAACACCAACTAACCAGAGTGTTTGAGTCTCCATATCTGCTGAAGATTGGACTCTTTTTCCATCACTTAGTATCCCTTCCGTGCCATCCTGTGAGCCTATATCAAATGATTTTTTCTTTTATAAGTAATAAATGATTTTATCCCCCAAAGAAATAGGCATTGCCCAAGTCCACAAAAAGTATATAAAGGAAATACTTACATATATTTAAATAAATAAAAAAAGAGAAACAGAAAACTAAAACAGATTTTAAATATTTTCATCCATTACAAAAGCTTTGGCCCAGCCACTCAAAGTGCTAAAGAAAAAATCCCTAAGATCTCCCAAAGGCCGTTCTGTCTTCGAAACATCTCCCATTCCTTTCGAACCAAATGCACCGCATAAGACAAGGAGGAATCAGCTTCCAAACACTCATGCCATTCTCAAAGCCCTTCAAACTCTTCCACCCAGCCATTAAATCCACCACCTCTGTGGGCATTACCCAAAGTAAACCTGCCCAATTCAGCCTCATTCCACAAGAACTTTGCCACTTCACAGTGAAAAATAGGTGATTTACTGATCCCCATCCCTCTTACACGTGACACACCAATCAGCAATATACAAACCTCTCCTTCTAAGGTTATCAGTTGATTTTTAACGGTTTAAGAAAAATTCCTTTCTGGATAGATAGAAAGAGAAGTAAAACACAATGGACTTTTGGTAGTAAAACACTATATAGATAAATATGTACTATCTGATGGATTGCATCAAGGTAACAAATACAAAAAGGGGATATAAAGCTTGTAAAATTATCTGTAACTGAAGAAAAGAGTTTGTGTGTTTGAATAGTTGATTTACATAGTTACCTATCAAAAAAAAAAGTATAGTTGATTTACATAGTTGGCACACTTCTGATAACGACAAGCTTTTGGGTCGAAAGTTTTAATGTGTCAATGCCAGGTTGTTCTATAAGGTCTTTGGTCCAAATCTGGCTGGCCCCCACTTAGTAGATCTCAGTTTTCACTTCAGTGTTTGTTTCTGCTCAGCACATGAAAGGTCTGCATGCAGTTCAGTGTTATTGGCGGGTCGGTGCATGAGAAGGGATTTGGTCACCAAATCCTAGTAACCTAAGCTTTTGGATTGAAAGCCTTAACAAAATAAAATGTTTTTCACAATACATAGCAAATGGTCATAACTTGCAATGACATTTGTTTATCCTTATATATACTACAAAACACTTCTTTCTCTTATGAAAACAGCCACCCCCAAGATGGAGTCGTGCAGAGTTGATAACTTCGTGAAAAGATCCTTTGTAACATCAATAGCATATCCAGAAATTTTTATTGCTGGATGTCCCCTTGACAGCTTGAATAGCAGGATCACTGAAAAAACTTAGTCAAAGACAGCCCCTATAGATGGCTGTTCTAAGGTTCACAACCATGTCAATCTCCCACAAGTATATAGTATTTGGAATAAGACATCAAGTAGTTCTAATTCATTTCTCCACAAGAACTGCAAAGTCCACTTTAGGGAATAGAACCAAAAAACCACGTCCTCCCAATACAACTGAAATCCACATTCTTGACAACATTTCCAATTGTTTCTTTTCAAGTTTAATTTGATAGGTTCTAGCTTTGAAGGACCTAAACTTTTCTTTTCTAAGTCTTTGCTTTTATGGGCAGGTTCTATTGTTTGTGACGGTCTAAGTGTTCAAGACCTTTTTCATTCTATTGTAAATCCTAACTAGGTATTTCCCATGTATACTACCCGTGTACCTGGGATTTGCCTTTTTCTATTAATAAAGTTTCCTTGATTAAAGAAAAAAAAAACTTTGAAGGACCTTGAAAGGGGAGAAGAATCCATCTCTAACTTCTCCAGACCATCCCACCATCATTCAAAGAATCGACTTTCTGATTTCCGTTGAGATCTATAATAGTTATCAGCCATATGAGTCTATAGAGAGAGCTTATTTAGTACATCACAGTATGACAAGCACATCGTTACTACTCCACAAACAAAACCATAATTTTTCTCTAGTCTGCTTCCTCCACCATACCATCTTATGGCCGCTTATACCAATAGGCTTTCAAAAGCCAGCAGGTAGCCTTTTTCAATTTCTCCGGATATCAAAAGATACTTTTTGGTATTTTGCCTATAGAATCATCCAATAATTAACAAAAATGATATAAAAAACAATATGAAAACCCTGTAGCCTACATTGGTTCACCTGCTTCTCGATCCCCTTACTTCCAGATGGACTCATAACGCTATTAACAAACTACAGGATGATGGGTAAAATCTATTTCGATTTCTAACGAAATGAAAATTTTACCTGTAGTCTATAAAAATTAACTTAAATATCAAAGAAACACAAAGTGCACCACTGTTAAACAGCAGAAAAACAGATAATTAACACAAGTACTAGCACGCATCATTATGTTGCTGAAATAAAACGTAATTGAAAGTGAATGATGATTATAAAGACCACCTCCTTTTCCCGAAAAGATCTGAGTGGCTTCCAAATCCTTCACAACAAAATGGAAAAATGTGTCAGAAACTCTATGACTAGAACATAGAAAACGATTATGGCATTCGGTATTAGTTAATATATAAAATATGAACTCCTATCCCACTACTCAGTACCTGGTTTTTTTCGGAAGTGATAATAGCTGGATTATGTGACAAAACTTCCTTTTGTAGCACATCTTGTGTCACTGAAACTGAAAAGGTATAAAATAAAGTTCTATATTATAAATACGTACATTTTAATTCTCTATATTCTGAAATTTAGATAATTTTGACAATTAGGCAATCTGTTTTGCTACTAATGAGAATAGATTACTGAAATAACCTAACAAATTTCTGTCCTCCCAGTAATTAAAACCATACCTGGGAAGCCATTCGATGCTTCTCCTATGGCCAAGTTCAAAGAAGCATCTATTGGTTGTGTAGATTTGTGCCTTTTATCTCCATCACCATCTTCTAGTTTTTCAGTCGCTAGAGAATTCAGGCTACTTTTACGTTCTAAAGCAAATTGAGACCAGTCAATTTTAGAGGATGGCAGAGTCCTTAGCATCTCCTCTGTTGCCTTTGATCGCACTCTTCGTATTTCCTCCTGAATATTCCATGAGCCAGTGCCAGGAGATTCCCTTTTCAGCTGCATTCAATTTTCAGCACATTAACCATAATAAATTGAGTAACCAGAATGCAAGGAAGAAAATACATCTCAATATCCTTTTTGTTCCTTTTCTCCTCCTTCTTTTAAAGCTTTTTAATTACACAAAACACAATAAGTGGAAGTGTTTGTGGAATAATAGAAAAAAAAATATTCCTCATCATCAAAATGTATTGACATAGTGTTGTAAATATATTTGACGAACTTGCTTCTACAACCGATTCTAAAGTGCAAGGAAGATTACCAGATGAAAGACATAATGTGCTTCCCTTCTGACTGTAATGCTTTACAAGTTGAAGAATTATAGGAAAAAAATTTAGACAAACTCGAAAAAGAAGATTTTAAAAGTAGACCATTTGGTTAACACAACCATATGAAAAAAACCAACAGGTCCATTCTCTCAAAGGCATTCCAGTGCGAACAGATGCAAGTCACTGGAGTTGCTAAAATACAGGGAGTATGAAGGGAAATGGCACCTTTGATGATGACGCAGAATTCCCACCAATTGAATATGGTGTTTCTTCCTTGTAAAGCCGTATCCCTATTGGTGATAGGGATTTACATTCAATATGGTTTGCAGAAGGAGAAGCCCATGGAGGAAGTCCCCGCATGTACGATCTGGCCATATCCACTGGTGAACCCACTTCAACTTCAGTAACCTGGATCATTCCAAATCAGTTTTGTGATGCAAACAATATGGCATTACACTTCCAAAAATCACCCTTTATTATTGCAATTGTTGTACTCCAGCGTCTTCTCCATAGAAGAAAAAAATTATTCTGAATATGTTAAATATTATGAAAACTTTACACATCCAATGATTTTGTATGTAGAGTTCTGGACACAACAGCAATTATACTCTATACATTTTCGTTTAAACAGTAAGCACAGAAATGGAAATTTATCTTCGTCTGTTATACCATACTTACATTAATGAGAGCTTACTTAACAAGAAAAAGAATGACAAGACTTAATTATAAATAGGCACGTGAATATTCCATTGGACAGATAGGTGGAAAGAGTTTAGAGTTTTTCTTTTTTTTCTTTTTTTGATAAGTGAAAAGAACAGAAAACAACTTGACAGCTGAGGGATTTGAACCCACACCCATTCAGACCAGAGTAATAAGCAACAAGCCACAGGCACACCTAATGGAAAGAGTTAGAAGCAAGAGTTTGGATGCTATAATTACAAGGACAGGAGTTACTTAGATAAGTAGGCTTACTCAACAACTTAAAATGAACTAACACTCACAAGCCAGTGAAGATAATTTATGGTTTAATTGATTTTTTTACCAGAAAGCACCAAGGAAGTAAATGGTGAAGAGTTGGTGAAAACCACAAGTACAAATTCACATAAGGTATGTACAAAAAATAGTTTAATAGAAAGGAGCAACTCTTGAATCTGATATAGTAAAGGGTGACAATGGAAATTCGCAAGATGGCAGCTAGTCCCTTCAAGACTTGCAAAAAGATGTGCACAGAGACTGGAATTGCAATTGCATATTCCTAATCAAGGCATCAAGATTCAACACAATAGAGCAGCAATATGCGAATGCATGCATGTAGCACCCAAAAACAAGCACACCCAATAACTAAAAGACTGTATGAAAGAATAACTAACTGGTGGCAACAAAACAGAATTCAAAGTGCCGGTTCCATGATCCAAATCTTTTGAATCAGTCAACTTCTTCTCCTCTAACCATTTCTTTGCCTCCATAACAGCCGTGCTGCAGAGATCAGGCATGTGTACATCTGTAATATAATTAACACCATAAGCCACACGTGGGTTTTCAACACATTATTTGTGTAGGGCAGATGAAATTTTTCTCAAGCAAAAATCTTTAGTTCAATGGCTTAACATGTTCAATAAAAACTATATAATTAACACCATAAGCCACACGTGGGTATTTCAACACATTGATGTATGGTTTTAAGCAATACCACTATCAATTGTTTTGTTGAGCATCATACTTGGTCTCCCATCCTTTGCATCTGTGGAAGTGAGATAATCCACAACTCTTGATTTAATGATCATAGTTAACCGTTCACATTCTTCCCTGGTCAGAGGTAAGAAGCCCAAGCTCAAAGTCAAATAAGTAGGAAGGATTATAAAAATGAATAATCTGCAGAAATGTTACATTTCAATACCCGTTGCAAATATTTACTCCTACTATTTTTTACACTTACCCATGGTTCAGTATAATGGATGTCTATGCTTTTCAACAACTAGTGTTCCCTCAATACATAATGCTTTTAGTTACACTGTAGGTATTGAATTTTTAGCATCTTTTTCTCCTTCCTGATAGGTATATCTCTTGTAAACTCCGTGTACTTGGGTTGCACCTTGGGGCTTATCAATAAAGATTTCTCACTCATCAACAAAAAAATTTCATCATTCATAATAAACAGGAGAAGTTAAAAAAAATGTGTGTGGATCTTGCTATTTTTTCCAGCAGCTCAATTACTTATTGATGGGGATATCTTTTGAAAATCCCCCATTTATAAGAGTTCCCTCCCATAATCTAAGGAGTTAGGTCAGTGCACTGACGTTCAAGTGAATGGACAGTTTAAAATGGTAGGGGAGTGTCATATGTATTTGAAGGTGTCAGAAGATCTACTATTAAGAGTGGATAAACAGTTAAGTCCATCTATACATATTTTTTGCAACAACTTTTTGGGTCCATAAAACAAGGATACTTCAAACTTCTACATGTGTTAGAGAACCTACAAATTACAAAACAAAGAGTACACGCTCTAGAGAAAATAAACCAAAAATCTTTAGGGGGACCCTTTGTATTAGTCCTGTATACTTGAGGTCGCTCCTTCAGATTAGAAAACCATAGATCAATCAACTGAAAGCAATTGAGGTAGGCAACCCGTATAAATACAAATAGTTTTTTCTTTTATAAAATCACAATTACCTCGAGAAGGTCTCCTGCATAAGTAATTGTTCAATTAGACGTTTAGTCTCACCCTTGCCAGCTGGTGTTTGGGGCTCCTTCCTGAGGCGCTTGATCATCTCTGATGATCCATCGTTCTGATGTAAGAATAAAAATTAGTATCGCGTCAAATATAAAACCAGCACTTGTAAGGAAAGTAGTATGTTTGTGTGGTTACAAACAGCATTTTAGGATTCCCATTGTTAGTGTAAACTTTGTCAGACCATATTGGTATGGTCCAACCTAGATTAGAATTCACTAGGGAAACACACGAGTAATCTACTGAACAAATTGACACAAGCATCAGTCACTGCTTTCATGCATTTCAGTCAATAATCTAAACACTCACCTATTTTCAGACAAAGTATACCTAATATTAACAATCATTCGATGCATCCTCAACTACACAAAATAAATCAAGAGACCCTCAATTTACTTTTCCAACAATCATTATGTCTTTATAGGAGTGTGTACTGTGTAGTCCATCAACCATCTTTTACTCCATTGTGAGATGGCTAATGCTTTGTGAAATGACTTATTTCAACAGGTTGGTTTGGCTTGAGTAATGCCCAGAAGAGTAGTGGACCTTTTTACTCATGGCGAGGGTTAGGAGAAAGCCAACAAATTGCATCAGTGTGGAATAGAGTTCCTACTTGTCTTTATGGTGTATTTGGATCGGAAGGACAAAAAGAATTTCGAGGACTGCAAAAGGACATTGAAGCTCAAAAAATTATTTATTTTTTATACTCTTTTTCACTGGACAACCTCTATATACTTTAACAGGCTACTTTTTCATGATTTTCTGGTATCTTCTTCAATTTCTAGATAGGCAACTCAGTTGTATACATCTTGTGTACTTTAATGAAAAAAGTTATTTCTCTATAAACTTCCATATCTCCTAGTAAAAAGCACCTATCTTGATGCAAAATCAACATCTGTAGTGAGCAAATGAGAAAAAACACCCACCTTAATGCACCTATCTTGGGCATACTCTAAAATACCCACTTCTTTTTCTTTTTTATTTCACATACTTTATATAAATATACTCTTTACTCATCTAAACAAAACCATAACTCCAACACAGAATAATGATGAAGGTACCTGTATCAATCTATTATCCCTCCGAGTAGATATATCATCGTCATCATTCTCAATATCATCATCTGCAAACATAATTTTAAAAAACCGATAAAAAGGATCTAAAAGAAAATTCCAATTCCCTGCCTTAAGTATAATAACTGCTGATTATTGCCCATAATTATTACAATGTATGAAGCAAAGTGTCAACAACTTAATAACTAGAGACAAAGTGATTTGCATCAAGGAAAAAAAAATTGGCACGGGGTGCCCAAGAACAAAGTGCCGACTAATCCCAGAGGTGTATGGGCCCGCTCGACAAGGATTTTTCCACAAGTGCACCTCAGGTAATTTAAAGGAAATTCCCCCAATACGATGGCCATTACAAAATTGTTTACACCCAAGATAATTTGAATCTTAGACCTGGAGGGAACATAATACCAAGACCAATACTTCTATCAATTGAGCCAACTCCTAGGGAGTTTCAAGAGGACATGCTTGTTGACAATGTCACATACCTGACACCAGAAAGGCTAAGGGCACCAAAGATCAAAGTCAATTTTGCATCTTATAGTAAATATACTAGTAAAAATCAAGAAATATACCATTTGACCATCTTTTTTTTTATTGGCACCAGCTGTCCAAGAACAAAGTCTCGAATAATCTCAAGGGCGCACAGACCCTCATCAATGAATTGTTCCTGCAAGTAAACCTCAGGTAACTCAAGAGGACGTTCCCCTAGTTTGTTGGCTCTAGAAATTTTTTACACCAAAGAGGATTTGAGCCTTGGACATGGAGAGAGCATACCACCAAAACCAAGAACTTTATGACTTAAGCCAATCCCTAGGGAATTTTTATCTTCATATTGTGCAATTTTCCAATCATTAGCTAACACAAATACTTATCACGTAACACACACATGACAGAAGACCACAAATTCCCTAGACTAAAACCTAACAAGACCAACGTGAGTTGCAATAATCCACAAAAATTCATTAACAAAAAAGTGAAAATAAAAATGCAACTAGATCCTTCAATTTGAGAAAACCCCAAAACACATTCCACGTATGCAATATGGTGGGTAATAAGGATAATATGACCATAAAGAGGAAAGTGCTAAGAAAGAGAAATCCCCAAGAAGAGAAAACCCAAAAGCTAACCCCGTCGTCACCCTTCACCCAAGGCATTGACTTGCATCACCCTTCACCTAAGACATCCCTCCACCACCACCACAGACAAGGCTGACGGATTCCAACATCTCTGTTGAGGGCACTTCCAGCGTCAATCCTTCCTCCGACAACCTAGAATTTCTCAAATTTCTTGGAGATGTTGAAGAGATCTCTCAGAGGCATCGTTGACCGTTGTAAACGTGCTTCCCCGACACAGACAAGATCGACGGGATTCGGCAACTCCTTTGAAGGCACTCTAACGTCGAACCTCCCTCTGACGACAAGGTTCAGAATTGTCAAGGAGAACTCTCAAACCTTCGTCTATCAGAATTCAGATCTATGCCTCCACCACCACAAACAATATTGTCAGGATCAAGCGACACCTCTACGGACACTCCAGCGTCGTTCCTCCTACCGGCGATCAGATTTTCTCAAGCAACAACTCCTTTGATTTCGCCAATGCGAATCTACATTAGTTTGCGTGTTTTGGGAGATGATGTCTAAAATGACGAAGTGAGAGGAAGCTTGATGTCTTGGAAGATGGTGTTGTGATTTGGGACCAAAGGATGACGACGAGTGATGCTGATTCATTTCAAATGGAAGATGAGAGGTGGTTCAATGTGGAATAAACAAATTTTGGTTTTTACTAGAGAGGGAGGAAAAAGCTTTCGCACCTTTGAACGTAGTAAAGGATAGCTAAGGACCTGTTTGGGGTTGCAATAGGAGTATTAAAAAGTGCTTAAATAGCTTTAAAAGCTCTTTAATAAAAATAAAATAAAATAAAATAGGTTGTTTGGGTGCTACATGTTAAACTAGTTTTAATCTCAAATAAGCTAAAAGCTAATCTTGAGGAAAAGCATAATTTGATGCTTTTCCAGATAATGAGGAACATAATTTGATGCTTTTCCTAAAACAACTTTTCCAGATAATGCGGAAAGTAATTCGAATATTAAAAAGACTATCAACGGGCGAAAATATCCATACAACTTTCAGATAATTATAACTTAAACTTTTAAAAATATAGTCATAATCTTTAAAAATTCAAATAATCATCATTTCTACCTTAGAATGCACTTTTTAGATTTGTTTCCAAACAAACATAACGTGTTTGAAAGTACTTTAAACATACTGTTACCAAATAGTAAATAGCTTTTTAATAAGAGAACTTATTACTTAAGGCCTTGTTTGTTTTTCCAAAACATCTCATCTCATCTCAAATTCATTATTACACTTTTTCAAATTTTCATACAAAATAAAATAAATAATTCAATTTTTTCAAATCTCAAAATACTTTTTTCAATTCCCAAAACAAAACTAATATTAAAAAAATATTTTATAACAATATTTTATTTTATTTTTAATTTGTATCTCATCTTATCTTTTTTCATCCTATCTATGAAAACAAACCAAGCCTAAATTAAAAGCTATAAATTTTTAAGTTATAAATTATATTTCCTTCCACAATCCCAAGCATACACTAAGTTCATGTGCCCATGTGGGACAACAACTTCATGAGTTGGTAAGGGAATAGAGGATTGTTTAAAACTCATTCGTCATAATGGATTCTTTAGGGAGTTAAGGATGGGTAATGGAGTTCTCATCATTCAACATCATATTAACGCAAGGAGCAAATATCTACAATTTTCAGAATTCAAGAATAAAAGGAGGAAAGGGTTATTGGTGATCCCTAAAGTCGCAGATGGCATCAGATGGAAAAGTATTCTGAATTCCATTCAAAGCGTCACTTGGTACAAAGCCGTTGTTCTGAAGCATGCAAACAGATTGGACTTCATTGATTGAAAGACAATGGGAAGGCCTTCCTCGATCCAAAGTTTCTTGTACACCTCATTGTTAAGTCACCGACGGCCAGTCCAGTTGATAATAGCTCTGCAACGAAAGGATATAATAAGACACTTGTAGGAGACAAAGGTTGTCGGGTGAAATTGAGAGAAGTTGAGGGTAAGCACCATGTGTTGCAAGGTGAAATGGCTGCCTCGATCGAGTGTTTTTGTGTGGGAGAAATGGAGGGGGTCTCACGGGCTGTTAAAGCTCAATTGACGGAAGTTACGGAATATGTGAGAGATCTTATGATTAATGTGAATAAGGGGTTGGACCTAGTCAAGGGTTTGGGTGGTGGGTTGAAAACGGATGAGGGGGCATTTTTCCAAAGTTCACATTCAAGTGAAGATGGGGGTCCTTCCAGGGTTTTGATTACTTCGGAAGAAGCATACGATCTTCTTTCGAAAGATGAAAGTAACAGAAAGTAGTGTGCCCCTAATTGTTCTATGCCTCCTAAGATTCTGACACAAATGTCGGACGTAAAGGAACCTCCAATGTTGATAACGAACGGCAACAATATAGCTGTTGAGGAGGTTCAGGATTTAAATGTAGGATACTGCGGGGAGGAATTACAAGTTTATCATTGGTGCTTTGTGAGGAAGAATGTCTAGTGTCGGAAGAGCAATTAAGAACTGTGCCTGGGGATAATGGTGTTCCCCTGGTTTCTCTTCCTCCGACAAACAACATAACAGGTTCACCGTCAGATTGTGTTCTATATAAGGTTAACAAGATTCAGCATATTCTTGGGCTATCATATAGCAGATGTGAACACCAATTTAAAACACTACTCACTGCAATAGAGGCGGGCCACTCGCTTCAAACCAAATCAAGTTTTAAGGAAAGCAGGGAGTTAAAGCGCACTTCTTGAACAATCAACTAAAACGCTGAGGAAGGTAGCTCAAGTAGGGGAAGGCGAGAGGGAAGGTATTAAAAGACGTACTTGTAGGGAGTTTCAAGTGGAGCATTGGTCTTATGAGGGGTTTGGAGTCGGGGAGGTGTGTTCTATTCCAATTCGGATTTGATGTATTTTGGATAAATTTCTAATTTTCATGGACTTTGCGAGTCATTTGGGGCTAGCTAATATTGGCTAGTTTTTTTTTTTACGTCTAGTGTACTTGATTACTCCTATTGATATATATAATATTTTTACTTGTAAAACAAAACAAACAAAAAAAAAGAATAATATGACCATCATATTGCCCTATTCCACCTTCATAGGTCATCCCCTGATTTTAGCATCTTCATCCTACCAATGCTATTTAGTTGATAAGATTTATCCGCTGACATGGACTCTTGGGGGGTGTGTGTGTGTGTTGCAACAACCCATCGTTTCACTTACCTAGCTGGCTGCTACATTTAACTACCCCAGGCAGAACCAGACTCAGACCACAAAAGGGAAGTTTGTCTTTCAGGTCCGTCACAGAATCAACTAACCCTTTTTTCATCACAGTGAATAGGAGAGAGTTAAATTAGTTTCTTCAAATTTGCAGAAAAAGCATGAATAGAAAAAGAAGAACAGTAATTGGACGTCACGCATCTAACATGGCGCTGAGGCCGTTAATTTTTGCTATGGAGCCGTCATTTTTCGTTAGTTCAAAAGATTAATAAGCCTGTTTTCTCCAATGTTCTCCTCAGCTTCTAAACAAGACCACCAAATAATAATCATAATACTAGTTCATAATACACTGCTTCCACAACCATTATGGTCGCCTTCACCATGACCAAAAACCCTAGAATTAACACCACTCCACCAAACAATTCAGCATCCAATTTCTAAACCTATACATGAATTATAGTAAAGAAAACACCTACCGGAACTTGAATCGCCACCGGAGGACGAGGCAGAAGAGGAAGAAGACGACGGCTCGGGAGAGAAAACAGTAGACAGTATCTTTCCGGCGCCGCTAGCAATGAGACGAGTAGGGGAGTAAATGAGCCTGGAGAGCCAACTAGGGTTTTCGGAAGCACCTGGATTCGTCAATCTTGGCCGCTCGTACGGAGTACTCGGTGCGGCAACCCGCCTGCCTCGGACCACTTTTCCTCCCGATCGGGGCTCGGAGGCTCGGCGAGATCTGAAAACGGTTGCCATGGTACAGAGACAGAGAGAGAGAGAGCAGTTAGTGTAGAGATTAGCGAGCACACAGGAATATTCCGTTCTTGCGTTTTCCGAGAGAGATGAAAAAGATAAACAGATGGAAGAGTCTGCGGATTTATAGAACGAAAGAGAAATTGATGAGTTTTTTTTTTTTTTGTAAGCGAAATTGATAAGTTGTGCTTAAAAAAAAAAGAAAAAGAATTTGATAAGTTGTCGAGGGTCGTTGCGGTTTCCTTGGTTAAAAAAGTGATTATTCTTCTTTTTTTAAAAAAAAAAAATTATTACCGGTACCTACTAATAACAAAAATAAAACAAAACCAGACCGATCTCTATTTCCAATCAACAAGCAGATGACACGTCATCAAACAGAAAAAAGAAAAGAAAAGTAAATGACACCTTCTGTACAACTGTTCTGCCCCATCCAAAGACCAAAAAAATAAAGCAAAGGACACCAAAACTGCAGATCCTAAATTTTTAGAAGTGATTTAAATTTAGACTAAAATAAGATGAATTATAAATAATAATAAAATTAATTAATTAAAATAAATTAAAATGTAAAATAAATAATTAAGATGAATTAAAAATAAGAGATAAGAAAATTTTGAAAACAAATCAATTTTTTCTCAAAATAATTAAAAAACACGTTTTTTATCCATGTAAATTGTTTAACTCGATACGAATCGAAAACTATGTAGGAAAACAAAACAAAAGAAATCATGATCGTGTCTTCTTTGTATCAGCAACGTGCATCCATGTCCCTACAAGTCACTTCACAACCTTGATTTCTGGAAACTACTTCCTGTCCCATGATGACAAATTCCACTAGCGTACCAAAATTTGTATCACTTCAATAAATATATTAGGGGAATTCATACTCTTTTTCTTCCTAACTTTCAACTCTTATCTCTCTCTCTCCCTCTCTCTCTTTATTGAATTTACCCTACACTTTTATCCGACAGGCGAAGGATATTTGGTGCTCCGACGCCAAGCTTCTTCTCCCCTAACTAGCTCCAGCGGCATTTTACCTTCATTCACTAATTGTTTTTTCTGACTTTCACATGTTTTTCATTTTATTTTTTCTAGTAGAGTCAGACGTTGCCAATATACTACCTATCGGTGCGCTACGACCCACACGTACCACCTTTACTACCACTTCAGGTGCCGATCTTCTAATTTAAGGGAGGAACTCGTGCCTTCATCATGCGCGTTTACCACACTCGTGATCCCTGCCGCTCGGTTGGCCCAAGCGCTTTGGCGCTTTGGCGTGGAAGTAGAGGCCACGCGCAGCCTCCTTAGCCTCAGAGGCACCGGATCCACCGGATCTATGGTTTTGTATTTCTCTTCAGGCAGCGCGTGGGCTGCACTCCTAACTGCTTCTCTATGTTGGTTTTGTGTTTCTATATGTTGGTTTTGTGTTCCTGAGAGGCACCTCCACCTGTGTTGGTTGTTTACTGATGACTCGGCTCTACTCCCAACTGCTTCTCTATGTTTCTACTTTCCAATAACTCCGGTATTGTTCGAAGGGTCGTGGACCCACCTAAAAATTATCTCCAAACGATAATTGACAATGCTTCCGCCTCATCACTACTTCTTACGGTGGTTCCACCGCCTCTTGTAATGGACTTTGTTCTCACTTTTTGGAGAACACTTTGTTTTCGTCTTTTAAAAAGATGGTGTCTTATCTTAAGATCATAGGTAAGGATTAAGAAATTGGTCCCATATAAACCTTTTTTTCCTTTTTTCCTATGTCTTCGCACTGTTATTTGCTATTTCAGAGTGATTGTTGGGAATCCCACCATCTCCTCATGTACCTTTTGTCTAGTTTAATGCTATTAAATTGTCAAGAAAAAAAATCATACACAGCTTAAAACCATTAGTGCTAATGGTGTTCGTTTTCAAGTTCTTTTAATATTCTAGTTAAAAGAAAATTTGTCTCACATCAATAAATACAATACTATGGCAATTCATACTCAGCTAAAACCCGATTTTGAAACAACTTTCCCAAACTAGTAAAAATAATTTGGGCATGATTATTATGTGCATTGGAAGGGATATTTCTTTCTTTTAAGAGGCCTAGCCTTTGAACAAAAATCATTGACTAGAGTGAGTCCAATCGGGTCATGGAATACATGGGCAGATCCCTTGCCAAAACTAAGGGCATGTCGCATTAAATGTATCAATCGGCATGATATGCGAATGGAAATCCCAATAGAAGAATTGGTTAACTGCAATAAATTATCTCATTAAATGCGACAGCATGGCTATTTGAGGGGATAGTACCCAACAAGAAATAATTGGAGACGAAAAAAGGCAGGTTGTTACTCGATCTTTTTTACTTTCACTTCTTCATTTGGATTGGAGAATTTTAATTTTGGTATCGGAGGCAACACAGCCATTACTAGTCATATTTCGTTCCATCCTCACAGGTATCGGAGATTCTTACAGTTGGCGGCTACAAAACACAACACTTCAACATGCATGTTCGTGAAAACCAAATACAACTTCTTGTTAGCACCTTGCTTTTTCTGAATTTCTGGAGTTGGATCAACTTTGCCATGTGAAATAGCTAGTAGGTGTTGTTGAGTGAGCAATCCATATATACAAATCTGTCATTCAGTGTTGATATGGCCGGTACATAAATGAAAATGATCAAAAAGTACTAGCATAACATTACTTTCGGGTGGCATGTGTTGCATCAATCGCCAATGATTGCAAAATAACAAAATGCATGGCTTTGCAAATTGCATAATCTCCACTTCTCCCTCCAACATCTGTACTACATCACTCATTTGTAGCCTTGCCTTAGGCAAGTATTAGGATTTGACAACATCAACTACTGCAACACCAACGAACCAACTTCAACTCATTCGAGCACCTGCATTGGGTGTATCAAATACACTCAATGCTCATATTATGAGGAATGTTCTGGGATTGTATTCTAAAATGCCCCCACATCAAGTCTCTTATTTTGAGGGGATCGGTTAATATGAGCTATAGTAGCCCCTCATTTCCCTTATCTCATTTCCCTCACACCCCAATTACCTTATGTGCACGATACCGTTGGCTCTTCTTTGTCTTCCCCATCCCAAGTTCCTACTTCCTCATTTACTCCATCACGCATGCAAGCCTCTTTCCAAGGTCGACGAAAAAGGTTCACTGCCACTAAGATACTTTTGATCCATTCTCCTCTAATTTTTGCTGACGAGCATCCCCTATCTCTCTCTCTCTCTCTCTCTCTCTCACACACACACACACACACACACAAAATTACCATTCAATTTCCCTTATTTTAACCTAGTTCAAACAAATGTAACCCTAGAATTGGGCTTGATTTCGAATATAGTAAGGTTTTGAAATTCATATCTTTCCAGAGACCGGCTTATTCAGTCGGGTAAAATGCATGTTTTGGGGTTTTGCTTGTAATATTTGTGACATTATAGTTATGAACACTGTGATTTCGTTGTAAATAGCCCCATTTTCTATTTGTCTTCAATGTTCCTCTAACTTTGAAACTCTAGAGTTTCACTGAGTTAAATGATCTTAGAGGATTTGTCTTTAGCATGTTTCTAGGGTTTCGATTTTGAAATTCAATGATGAGGGAATTTTGTTGCATGTTTTAATTGACCCCTTTGATGATCCCCATATTCTGTTGGGGTCGTGACATTTATCATCCCCGTTGTGCTAGGATTTTTTTGTGGGTTTTCAAAAATTAATTTTTATGAATTGGTATTGTGTTGTATTCCCACTGTGTTGGAATTGGTATTGGCATTGTATTTTGTTGGTGCTTATCTTGACAATACCAATCATCTCATTGTGTTGGCGTTAGTATTGTGGAGGCCTTATTAGTGCTTCTCGTGGAGGTTCGAGTTTCCTAACCCATTTTCTTGTCCCTAAATTTGTTGTGATTTTGGCTAGAATATTAATTGGTTGTGATGTTCACGTATTGAGCACGTTGTTTAAACAAATTTATAACCCTTGCTGACCCTAAATTTGTTGGCCCTAAATTTGTTGTGGTTTGGTGGTTTATGGCTAATTAGTTACGATGTTTATATATAGAGCATATTATATAAAACTTAAGACCCATTTGTGATTGATGTTCGGATATGCATGTTTATGCCAATAGCTAGACATCCCCACATCCAGATTCCTATTTGTTATTTCTCTGAGATGTGATCCATTGTTTGCCTATAAGGAGTGATTTGTTGCTAGTTAGCGCAATGTTATGATGAGTGAGATAATGATTCATAGTGGTTGGGCTAGAACATCCATTGACTATGACAAGGTAATTCTTGAACCTCAGAAGGCTACTATGTAGCAACCAGGATCTACGGTTTGTAGCCGTTCATGCTTGCCTCTAACCTTCGTATGTTGTGGTTTTAAAAAAACATACATAAGCCTAGGTTATTGAATCACACATTTTGACATGTTGGGTATTTTTCACCAATTTTTTAAACATTTGTCTACAAACTTGCAGCCTCCCAAAAATTAGGTTCAAATATGCTGGTCTCTAGTGATAGCACAACTACATCCTCGCATTTAGAAAATAATCATCGCATCGAGTATCCAGCATGTTATTATGGTATTAAAGTATGCCAACAAACCACATATATTGAGAAAAATGATGGACGACGATTTCTCGATTGCCAAAACTATGAAGTAATCGAATCTAACTCTTAATGTAATAAGTATTTGGGATGTTCGGGAAATTAGGTTCATATTGCTATACTGATATAATTTATTTGTTTCTGGGTTCATTATCAACCATATAGGTTGGGCAATCATACAGATTTTTCTATTGACGTGACCTAAAAATACTAGCGTATAGAAAGAAGACGATAACCTGATTAAGAACCGAGTTTTAGAATATACAAGTTTTAGTGGAGGTCCAAACGAGTAGGCATAGATTGATGTAGAGAGACGTAAACAAAAAATGGAACAATCTCCTTTTATTATTTGTATTTCAATGTTTTGGTTAGTGGTAGTTGTAACGCATTTTGGTAAATTCTGACCATGTAAAAGACTATAATGTAATTATGATTTATTTAGATTTTATTTTATTTATTTGTATTTATATTTTTTTAAATCTATTAGAAATTATTATTTTATAATCGTGTCCTTTTAAAAAAAAATTGGGTATCACAATAACAAATAATTATATTAATTTGTTGAGTTTAATTGAAGTTACAAATATTAAAAAGGGAAAAAAAAAACAAAATAGTAAGGGGTTGAAAATGGAAATGGAGGGAAGATAATAAAGTGATAAAGACATAATTGTAAAATGTTATTTTGAGGGAAAGTATAGTAAATGAGATGTATGAGATTTTTTTTTTTTAAATAAGTAGAATTTTCAAAAAAATTATAGGAAGTAAAGTTTTTAATTAAAATTTAAGGAAAATTTTAAGAAACCAAATGAGAATGCTCTCAGATTGACGAACCATCTAATAAAGAATTATCAAACCCCCAAAAATAATCGATGAACGGTATCCACAATTTTTTTTTGTTGTTGTTTACATGTGTTGTTATGTCTTCTTATTTTACTATGTCTTGTCATTTTATACGTTTAATTTTTTTTCAATTGGAAAATTTTCTTGTTAAAAATGTTTAAACATGTTTAAAAAAATATTTGAAAAAAAGATATAATTTACACTAAAAATCACATCAAGAAAACAAATTAAGAGGCATATAAGTACCACTATCCTACAACTTAATAATGGATTCATTATAATTATAATAAGGAAAACAATAGTTAGAATATTAAAAGTAATCGAAGAAAATTATCATTTTTAATTTGTTCTTTATTTTATAATTAAGAAAGTAATTATTAAAAAAAAGAAAAATGAATACAAAAGTAGATTTGTGCTTGTCAATTTTTCTCTCGATTAAGGATTAGTGTGAGACTTGAGTAGTGAAATATTTTCATAATACTTATTATTATTTATTATTTTATTACCATTTAATAATTTTTTATTATTATTCTCATTATTATTTATAATATATTTATTTTTATTATTATTCTCAATACAAACACAACCTAAATCTCCCGGATTGAATAGCATGGGTAAAGGATTTGTGGGAACTCGAAGTCTTGGGATGGGCCAGATGTCTTGTTGTGACTTGGGATGGTTTTGTTTGGGTCAGTCGAACATCAAAATACATCGGACCCATTCCCAAGGCAGAGCAAGGTGAGAATTTGTGTGAACTCGAAGACTCGCTCCCGCTCCGCCTTCCCATAGGCTAATTCTGTCAAGATTTGCACATCCAATTCTTCACCATCTTCCGTTGTCTATCCCTTAGTTCTTCCCTCTCTCCTCTCGCTCCTCCATTCAATCACATACCGAGATCAAGGCTTTTCGGTTATCCACTCGGAGTTGTTTAACCCTGGCGCTACATACCTATCCACTCTCTTCACGTTCACTTCATCTCGGCTCTGCAACCCAAAAGGTAATCCAATACGCCCCATGCCTCAATATTCCGCTTCTCTTCTCGGCTTGAAGCCATCTTCTTTCTCCACTGATTTTTCTTTTTTCTTTTTTAATTTACATCTGAAAATTTTATCGACCATTTTTTAATTAAGCTTTCAAAAAAGACAGGGTCTCGATTTCAGCTATTTCGTTCATGATGCGAGGATAAAATGTTGCACGAATGTTTGTGAAGTGATCTGTAGTTCATTTACATTGGATGCTTTTATAACGTCGAATATGAATTAGAATATTTGTGCGTGGAAATGCATACTTGTAACGTAGGGTGCTGGAGTTTTATATAAAGAACACACGAGTAAAGCTCTTGAGCGCTTTAGTTATAGTACGTGCTATTCACTTGATACTTTCAACTTTTTACTCTATACACATTGGACTCTGTTAATTAGAAGAGTATTTATCTTTTAAAAAATGCAAATAAAGAATTTGCATTAATATAAAATAAGATAATAAAAGAGGTATTGTAAAACAATGGAAGTTGACGATTGTGTAGAAATAGTTGCAGTTATGAACAATTCCTATAGTTGTGACAATCTCTTTTTCCTTTCTTTTTTGAGTTTTGGAGCACATATTAACTCATTTCGTATTGTGATGTTTCAATTCTTAAATTTCAATATATTTGGTATCTTATGAAAGCCTACGACTATATGGTTCATGTGAAGAAGGCATAGAAACTGCTTTTGTTTGTACAACGGATTATTAATTACCATATAACAGGAAAATGAGTTACTTGTGGATTTATTTGAGGCATTTACCCTCAAAATGATTTATATAACTCTTTAATTTTCCTTAATGAAGTTTGCCCATTTATTCTTATGGTTCAGTGTGTGTGGTATAAACCATTTAATCACAGTACCTATTCCAAGTGTTACTTACCAAAGGGTTTCCCACTTTTGTCCATTTTTTACGCATTTATCTAGAGTGACCTAGAGAAAGGAGTTTGGATTTTGCACAACTTTAAAAAGGAAAAGTGGGAATAGGAAATGGGCCGAATAATGGAATGGGCAGGGCTGGCAAATCACATGGGAGGAATTCCAAGAAAGCTGGTGGTCATGGCAGTAGGTGCCTTTTCTAAGATTGTAGCCACTCGGCTCAACGCCACCTCGGTCCACAATGCCAACACCCTCATTCATCTTGTCCAATCCCGACCGTCTGGGGTGCCATTGCTCACTGTTAGCAATCACATGTCCACGTAATGCCTCTACACTCTCCTTGATTACTTGAGCATATTATATAGATTAGTTAGTATGATATGATTATATAACAGGTTGGATGATCCAGTTATGTGGGGATTCAAAGGTTTTCCCATATTCAATGCAAAATTGGCCCGATGGGTGCTTACAGCCGAGGACATTTGCTTCAAGAATACGGTGCTGTCCTATTTCTTCCGACTTGGTAGGTGTTCTTGAATTGTTACAGTCCTGGATTCTCCTATTTTGTTGGATAAAATTTTTGATGAGTGTTTGCGAGTTGCACTGTACTTATTGTTGATTGGATCTTTAAAACTTTGTTTCTGAATTAGGATATTGTGCAGGGAAATGCATACCTATAACAAGGGGCGGTGGAATTTATCAAGAACACATGAACGAAGCTCTCGAGCGCTTAAGTGATGGAGAGTGGGTATTTACCTTATATTATACACCTTTTTATGAGTCACATTATACACTTTTTAACTCCGTATGCAGAGGAATAGTTTTCAAGCTGTGTATAAAAAAATAGGAATCTTTTTATATGCCATTATATCCGGATCCTTTCTTTCGGTGTCATGCTACATAGGTCATGGTTAACGGATAGTCTAATTCAGATCACTCACCACTGGCTGAAGTGAATCTATTGCTAATGCAATGTCCCCATAAGAATAGCCCAAATTTGGTTGCTTGGATTTGCATGGGTTAATAAAGATTGTGCAGGTTCCTATCAGCAGAGTTGTTGATAGTTTTTGAGCTGATGGTATGGCAACTTACTAAATTGGTTTGGTTCTTTCTACTGAGTTGAAATTATCTCAGATACCTAAATCCTTTGTGTGTTCTTTTAAATTTTTTGAGCAATGATTTGGGACAATCTTTTTTTGTAGTCGTATAGAAATGTGAGGTTTTTTTTTTTTTTTTTTTGTCATATTTACCAGTTGCATACATTTCCAGAGGGAAAGGTGTCTCAAGAAGATGCACCAATTAGAAGATTAAAATGGGGAACTGCTAGTCTCATTGTTCGCGCCCCTGTAACCCCAATAGTTTTGCCAATTTTCCATAATGGCTTTGAAAAGGTATTTTCCTAGCATTTTGCCACTTTATCTTGAGTCTTGACATTGCACCTTACATTTCCTAGTGTATTTCTGGTTTACTGTCAGTAGATTTGATTGGATCAGTTAGCTGGACTTGTTAGATGGTCAAACAGTCTCTTACTCTTTACTTGATAGAATATATAAGTAAAGAGTATATGTCTATAAGATATTTAAAATAAAATAATAAAATAAGATTTAATTTTCCATGCTTGCTAAAGGTGGAGAGAGAGAGAGAGAGAGAGAGAGATTCCCTTGTTTCATTTGTTTTTTGAGTTTTAGTTTGTGGCCTGTTTAAGTAATTGGATCACTTGACTTTTGGGTTGTTATGTATTTTCTGATATGTTTACCACGTTGAGGGGAAACAGAGATTTGACAATTGATCTTTCTTGCAACCACTTAACGTGCTAATGATTTATTTATTTATGTGCTTTCTCAAGAAGGTCAATTTCCTTATTGCTGCATCTTATCAAGTTTTTTTTTTAAATTTAATATTTGAAAACTAATGTCTCTCTCTCCCTTACACTTATACACACACCAGAACTACTAAAAACCATGAACTATCTATGACCTTGTACTATTCTTCTTGATTTGCAAATTTTCCAAACCAAAACAGTTTATCTTTTATGGTATAAAGACTTGATAATTGCTGCAGCATTAATACTCTGCGGCCGGGCGCTTGCTGCCTACTAGTGTGACTGCCTTTGCCTCTAATTAGTTAGGTGTTAGAACTTAGAACTCAACACAATATCAGTCCTTTTGATCAGTAACTCAAGAAAATATCAGTCATCACTTTGTATTCTTCTGCCATTACTTTCTCCCTTGCTGTGATTATTTCTTCTTCCTCTTGTGCCATCACTCTGTGAAGGGAGCGATTTCTGTGGTCATTATCATTGTAATTTTCTCATGCTTTGTGGCGAGACGTGGTGGACGCTCTATCATGTGTATCTGCCTATACTTGTTTACTTGTTCAAGTGTGGCTCTTCAAGATTACTTGTTTTCAGATTATGCAATCTAATCCATTTTGGCAGACAAATGTACTCATTTACCCAAAATTAAAAAAGTGAATATATTGTGTTCAATTTATGTGAACATAATTTCATTTGATTTGCTAACGTTTCTTTTGTTTATTTTGGCATATTTCACATTCACACCTACTCAATTATACAGGTCATGCCCGAGAAATATTTTTGTGGTAGAAGGCCTCCTTTTCCACTATGTAATAAGAACATTAACATAATTGTTGGTGAGCCATTGCAATTTGACCTCCCCAGAATGAGGCAGACGGCTATATCGACATCTCGTAATTTGTCACTTCCTACTATAGGATGGCCGAGCATTTCCCCTAATGAAATGGATGAGGCAGCTCAGAGATGTCTTTATGCTACAATTTCAGAGAAAATCCGAACAGCCATGGAGAGCCTAAGGATCTTCTCTAAAAGTTTTCAAGCCAAAGGTGTGAAATCTATGCATTTTTAAGAAGTAAAATATCTGGCCTATGCATTTCTATAATGAAGCAGGACAGGTAGTTGGGAAATCGCATTTTGACCATTCGAACTGTTCGTGATAGTCAACATTCTTTTGTTTCGTTTGAGGCCTCATCCGAGTCCCACGAATCAAACACAATTTTTTAGCTCATTATATGCAAAATACAACTTTCTGTTCACAATAGGGAATGCATTTGTTCTTCTAATTTGAAGAATATGAAACTGGCTTCGCTTGCATTATTATTGAATGGATGGAACTTTGTTTAATTCTTGTGTGAGAATTGGTGTGGAAGTCATTCATAACCATAGACGCAGCGTTATGAAAACATTTTTAATACAAGCTTTGTTAGTCGTTGTCTCTACACGCCACACTTATATTTGTTCTTTCCTTTAAAATTGATTTTTCCAATGGTTCATCTACAACAAAACAAGCATAACTAATCAAAAAATAACGAAAAAAGCATAAAGAAATAACCAAGTGTCCTAGAGAGAGTGAACTAATTGTTGTGGGGTGGTTTTACCTGCTTCGATGAATTACTTTGCTGGAAGAGAGTGAAGACTGGTATATTTTTATTGTCACCAGATTTTTTATGGTTGTGAGTAATTATTAAATTATAAATTAGTTTCAAAATAAATATTAGTAGTATTTTTATTCTATCATACAACACTAATTTTTAATTAATATATATGATTATTTAATCATGTAATATATTATAATAAAATGAGAATATTACTACAAGAGTGTACAATTATTTTCGAAAGTTATAGTTATAGAGAAATGATATATATGCACATGACTTGTGTGAGTTCTTTATAAAAAAGTATATCTTAATAAGAAAAAGTGTGAAAATCTTATTTATGTTCTAATGGGACCCATATTATTATAAAATATTTGTACAAGATTTATACATTAAAACTTGTACATAAAATTATCCTATATCACAAGTTTTTGAATTATTCACAACTTTGCTTTCAAAAAAAGAAAAGAATTATTAACAACTTTGGGCTAAGTGGTTCAGCCGAGGCCCGGACTGCCGTAGTTTTCCATAGGCCCAATAGGAATACCGAAGCGCTTGCGTCAGCCTTCAGGTGTGTGGGCCGTGGCTGATCTTTCTTCCCCGTTTATTTTTCTCCGATATATAGTTGCTTCCTCCTACACGTTCCAACCTCCCTCGTTCATTTCCTTCAGCTCTCTTGATCAATCTCTGGAATCTGATACTGAATCCCAGAACATGCCTGGGCTAACCTGCAATTCCTGCAACCAACAGTTTAAGGACGATGCGGAGCAAAAGCTCCATTACAAGTCCGAATGGCACCGCTATAATCTCAAGCGCAAGGTTTGCCTACTTTTTCTTACCTATATAACTTTCCGTGCATATTTATTATGGTTATTAGGGTTAGGGTTTTTCTCTATTACATTTGGTCACTGTAGTCTCTTTTTTTCTTCATATATATTTTTTTCTTTTGCTTCTTAATAAGGGTGGGGAAAATAAGGAATTAAATTAATTTCTAACTATATCGATAAGAGGATTTAGTCTCTTGCAGTTTCTTGAGACTATTGCGAAACATATGTTATAAGTGAGACGATGGCTTTGATCCTTGATGACAAAAGCATCATATCAGATAGGAATCTGCTGTTAATTATGCTTTGTATCTATAAATGTTCAAAAAATAATAATGCTTCGTTTGTATAAATATTCTTCAATTCTGTTCATATGGTAAAGATATTGAAACTTCGCTTTATGTTACGCGAATCAGCAAGTTATGCAATCGCGATGAAGTTGGACTGATAATATATGTGTCTCTATTGGTGCGGTTTGATGGTTTTCTCCTCAACGAGAAGTTAGCTTGGATGCAGTGGCTTGGTTTTTTGTTTAGACTGGAAATATCTTTATGCATAAGCTTGATTGAACTGGTTCTAAAAAAATATTCTTCGTTCTTTTGAAAACAGTTGCAGTTTTACCATATTTTTCTGGAAGCAGATAAAACTTCAAATGGTTTATTATTATTATTATTATTATTATTTTATATACATTTGGGGGAGGGAGCTTTCGAACTCCAGACCTCCATTTTGAAGGCTGGAGGTTATGTGAATCAGGCCACAGGTCTTTGGCAAATAGTTTTTAATTGAATGTAGTAGTGGTAATTTCTTTTCTTTCAAGTTTGGCTCACTTGTGAGTCTGTGACCCTTGCTTAATGTTGTTTCATGCTCACCCTGATTATTGCAACAATTTCATAGCCCTACTTACAGTGTAAATAATTAGTTTCGGAAATACAATATTTGCTCATAAAATACAACTGTAGCTGCAGGTGGACCATTGAATGTTTTAAACTAATGCCAGAGATCAAGTTTATCAAGTGGATCATAATTTCCAGTCTAAGAACTTTTTTTTTTTAAATTCTTTGATTGCTGTGTGGGTGAAAGACCTGATTAATGAGCTGAAATTGGTATTGACAATATTTTCCATGTTTATTCTCTTGAAAAGGTAGCTGGGGTTCCTGGAGTGACTGAAGTATTGTTTCTAGCTAGAGAATCTGCACTTGCTCAAGAGAAAAGCCAGTCCAGGGAAACTTCAATGCTCTATTGTTGTGGACTTTGTGGGAAAGGGTATAGAAGTTCAAAGGCTCATGCTCAGCATCTTAAATCTCGAACTCACGTGATGCGGGCTTCTCAAGGAACAAACAGTCAAGAGGAGGAGAAGGCAATAATCAAGCCACTTCCACATCGCGTTGTGAGTAAGCCACACCAACAAAGGGAGGTAAACAATGAAGTTAGTGAAGAAAGCGGCGATGAGTGGGAGGAGGTAGATTCTGAAGAAGACTTGGTTGGTGAAGTGACAAAGTCCTTAACTGAACTGAATGTACATGATATGGATGGCGTTTACGATGATGATGATGAGGAGGAGTTGGATCCATCTTCTTGCTTTATGTGTGACCTCAAACATGATACCATAGAGAGCTGCATGGTTCACATGCACAAGCAGCATGGGTTCTTCATTCCAGATATTGAGTATCTAAAGGATCCAAAAGGGTTTCTTACTTATCTTGGCCTTAAGGTACCGAAACTTTTGCTATTTTGTTTCTTATTGAAACTAGAATTTTTGTAAGTTTGAAGTTAGAATTTGTTTTCTTCACATCTGTTCTGCCTTATTTTTCTCTTCCCAGGTCAAGAGAGATTTCATGTGTCTGTACTGCAATGACCGCCATTACCCTTTTAGCAGTTTGGAAGCAGTTAGAAAGCATATGGTGGCAAAAAGTCATTGCAAAGTACATTATGGTGATGGGGATGAGGAGGAGGAGGAGGCTGAGTTAGATGACTTCTATGATTATAGCAGCAGGTTTTTTTGTCATTTCTAATAACTTGGGTTCTCCAATATTATTGTCAACCTTGTTTCTTTTGTTAGCATTAACACGGTTCCAGTTCTATCTTTTGATAAATCTGAGTTTATATATTTGTTTACAGTTATGTTGATGAGGATGGCAAGCAGCTGGTTGCGTCAGATGATATGGACAACACTGTAGAACTTGGAACTGGTGGAGCTGAACTCATCATAACAAGAAGATCTGATGAGGCTACATCAACCAAAACATTTGGTTCCCGGGAATATTTACGCTACTATCGCCAGAAGCCACGGCCTTCGCCTATGAACAATCCGGCGATTATTGCAGCACTTGCCTCAAGGTTTGCAAACTTGCATTGATCCCATTGTGTCAGCCTCATTCTGTGGGGGAAACACGCTGCCTTTTATTCGGCAAAAAAAGACAAAAATAAATGAAATCATATGGTGATTATGTAGTTGGATATTGATTTCAGGTATAGGAGCATGGGGTTGGCTACGGTGCAGCCGAGAGAACAGATGGAGAGGATGAAAGTAATGAAGCAAATGAATAGATCAGGAGTGGAGGCCATGCGTTCAAAGATTGGGATGAAAAGCAATGTTATCAGGAACTTGCCCAAGAACGTCTTATACTAGTTCTAGACTCTTTAGTCCCTAGACTACACACATCTTTTTGTTGATGTGTTTCAAAGTGCGATACACAGGATAATACCCCTCGTACTCTTTTATATCTTTATTCTAATTAAAATATTAAGTAGCATTAAAATTATTTCTAATTAAATCGTATAACTGTATTGATTAATTATAAAATAGTTAGAAAATAATTCAACAAGGGAAAGGGATCAACCCAAATCTGTATGCATGATGATTCAAAAAAAAAAAAAAAAACAAAACAAAAAACTCTCCATGCATGCATGTATTTATATACAGACCTAAACGATTGCATACACCTAATGTTTGTATGCTTGGTTGAATTAAGTATGAAATTAGTTTTCCAAAAACCATCACGTTACTCTAGCCAAATCAGAAGAGTTTTTTTTTTTTAATAAATTGTATCGTTGATATATTTAAAAAAAATCATTTAGAGTTGTGACGTGAGACCTATATGCGTATTGCGTACTATATAATATATTACGTGGTTATGTATATGATACATCCGATAAAATAATAGGATCCGTAACCTTATAAGTTATATATATCCTACTACTATAATATAAGTGTCTACACGGATGATCAGTCTTTAACAGTAAAATCAACGTTTTTCAATTCCAATATTAACCCTTAATTTTTTAATTATTTACGTTAGTTTATTTTCCTGCTTTGACCGTACCTTCATGTTAAATATATATATTATTATTCTCTTCTTTTAACGTTCTTTCTTTAATTTTTTTTGTCAGACAAAAAATTTATGTTAGTTTATTTTCATGTTAAAAATATATATATTATTATTCTCTTATTTTAATGTCCTTTCTTTGATTTTTTTTGTCAGACAAAGATTTTTTACAATTTTGATTATATAGTTAAAGGTTAATATATCTAAAAATATTGAGATATAGATTAGATCGTTCAGGCTTCTCATTTTTCCAAGAAAACATTAACCGACTTCGAAGACGAACGCTGAAGGAAGTCGAAGTTCTTCCTTCTCTGGACCGAAATTAAATCCTTGGGTAAATTTTTTACAATACGTATTTTTTTTTCTTTTTCGGATTTGCTTCTTCTTCATGTATTTCTCCTCTCTGTTTTAGCAATTTTTTCATTGTTGTTCGTTCTGTGTTCTTGCTTTTTGGGTGCCGAAATAATTTGGTACTTGTTTCTTTCATTTATTTTTTTATTTATTTTATTTCTTGCTGGGTTTTCTCCATTTAAGTATTTTCTCTACGTCTTTGATTATTTTGTTTGTTATTATTGCTTCTGTTCTATTATTGTTTGCTGTGATGGTGTTTGGGACATGACTTCTAAAACTTTCTTGAAGACGAAAGGGAGATTGGCTGCGATGGGTGGCCGGAGTGAGAAGGCGGTGCGAAGGATGCACGCGGTAGGAAGAAAATCTTAAGCTTCAATGGCTGAATATCAGACCTAGAGGTTGAAGATGAAGTCTACGTTTTTTGGGGGGGGAGGGGGAGGAACCGTTGCAAAACGCTGCGTTTGGTGCTGTCGGACGAGGGCTTTGTGCCAAAACGATGCGTTTTGGCAGAAAGCCCTTTCAAACGCTGCGTTTCAAAATGGGGGCATGCGTTTTCACCAAAACGCTGCGTTTCGGACAGCTTGATTTGGGCTGTCTCCTTCTGCCGAAGGGCTGAGCCTCACAGGCATTTCGGCCTTTTCTAATTGGGTCGTTTTATTTGCATTAACCGGTCTTCTTCATAGAAAAAACTTAAATATATGCTCAAATAAAATAATAAATTTATATAAGCTAAAATAATTTATTATTTTCTAATAAAATAAAATAAATAATTTATTAACACTCAATGTAATATTAATAAGTCAAATATTATGATAAAAATATATATATATTTAACAAAATAAAATATAATACTAAATACGTTTCAAAATAATTTAGAAATGAAACTATTTATTATAAGAAAGCAAAATAAAAATATTACAAATAAATTCAAATACAGTCAAATGATTTATATTAAACGAATTATAATATGATGACAAAATAAAAAAGAATTAAATATTTAAGAAGGTAAAATATAACATTAATTAAATCCAAATTTATTTTTTAAGTGAAATTATTTATTATAAGAAAACGAAATAAAAATATTCAAAATATCAACATTTTAGAATAATTCATATAATATTAAGAATTAAAGTATGATGAGAAAACATAAAAAATTCAAATAATTAACAACGTCAAATACAACGTTAAATAAATTTCAAAATAATATTGAAATGAAATTATTTCTTATAACAAAACGAAATACAAATAGTATAAAGAAAATCAAATACAAGGAAATAAATTACATTAAAGCACGTAAATACAATAATGTTCTCAACTAAATTAAAATATTATTTTCATGACAAAAATACAAAGTCATTCATATTAAAACAACAAAATTCTATTGCAGAATAAATTGCAATAAATAAATAAATTCAAAATCAAAATCAAATACAATTAAATCGTTTATATGAAAGCACCTTAAATACAATAACATTCTAAAATAAATTAAAATATTTTTCATCCTAAAGTAACAAAATCATTCACCTTAAAAAGACAAAAATAAAAAGCACAGATAATTCGTTTAAATTAAAATAGCCAAATTAACGCAAGTAAATAGTCATAATCCAAAATTAGTAAGAACAACTCAAAATTGTCAAAATAATAACTAACTAATGAATCACATAAGCATTTTCACACAAAATAACTAACTAATGAATCACATAAGCATTTTCACACAAAATAACTAACTAATGAATCAAATAAGCATTTTCACACAAAATAATAACTAACTAACTAATGAAAACTTACCAATAAGTCATTAAGAAATCAGTAGTATTAACAATTAAAAATAACATAATTACTAACTAACCAATGAATCAACAAAAAAGTTTATTCACAAATCAAAATGCAATAAGTAAAATTCACATGATATAATAACAACAAAAATTAAATTGAGTAAGGAATGCCAAATATATTTTACTCATTAAAAATGATATTAAAAATTCTAACAAATTGTTAAATTATTAAAATAGTGCATGACAGCTTTCAAATAATATTGCCTCTTATATTATTATTATTAAAATAATACATGATACTTTTTGAAAAACATACTAACTGCAATGTTTATTAGCAATTTCTTCCTTAGGTAACATTTTCTTATTTAGTTTATTCTTTGTGGTAGATTTCTAACATTTCTACCTATTTTTATATTTAACATCAATTCAAAATATATTATATAATCAGTATGATTTATTTTTCATTTAAACTATTCTCTTTTAACATAATTGCTAAATTATTTTAATCATTAGTAGCCAAATTAATATATATAACAATTTCTCAAATTATTACAAATATATGCATCACAACAACTTGATAGATACCAACAAATTTCAATAGTTTCTTAATGCAAATACATTCTCTTCCAATAATTTCAGCCCACACATATTCCCTTTTAAATTGTTAATAAAAAAATTTTACAACTCAATTTCTTTATTTCCTTTAAATAATTGAAGTTACTATTATATTTAAAATTACTATTATGATTCAAATTATGATTTCAATCATAAATTCCATACCAAAAACATCTCTAATTATTTAAATTACACTTTCTTATTGGAAGAAGCCATGATGTATTATCATCCCAAAACAAAGAGCACCAAATATGTTTTTCCAATTAAAAACAGCTATCAAATAGTTTAATAGTATTTGAAATAAAATCAAATAACAACAAACCAGATTAATGATAATAACATATTAAGTTCAATATTTATTAGCAATTTGTTTTTTATGTAATATTCTCTGATTTAACTTATTGTTTATTGTATATTTTTAAACTACTCTCTCTTATGTATTGAGCAGTATGATTTGTTCTTCATTTAAATTTTTCTCTCTTCATCTTATCTACTTTTTCTACTATTAGATACATGCCTGCCCTTTTTATTTGCTATATTACATATTTCAAAATACATCAATCAGAACTTAACTTTAAATGACAACATTATTCTAAAACCATATCAAAATAAAATAAAATCGAATTTCTTTGAAACCATTTTCTTGTATTAATAAAATCAATTCCAGAAATCAACTTCATTTCTCATGTAAAAATAAATTCTTACATTAGTTGACAATTTATTAAAACCAATATATAAAAGGCATATTCAAATAATCAATAACTACACAATAACCTAACAAAAAATCATGAAGAAATCAATAATAATAACAGTTTAAAATGAGATAATTAATAATTAACCAATCAATGATAAAACTAATTTAATAACAATTCAAAAGGCATCAAGTCAATTAAATTCCACATTAAATAGCAAACAAAAATTCTTCCAACAAACAACAGAATCACCAACTTATTTTAATCATTAGCAACCAAATTAATATTTATAACGATTTTTTAAATATATACATCACATCAGATTCATACATACCAATAAATTTCAACAGTTTTATAATACAAGGACATTCTCTTCCAACAACTTAAGCCCACACAAATTCCCTCTAAAATTGTTAATAAATAAAATTTAAATTCAATTTCTTTATTTCCTTCAAATAAAAAATATTAGTATTATATCTAAAATTATTATTATGATTTCAATTATGATTTCAATCATAAATTTAATACCAAAAGCATGTCCAATGATTTACGTTATACTTTCTTATTGAAAAAGGCTATGACATATTATTATTACAAAACAAAGAGGAGGATCAAATATGTTTTCCTAATTAAAAACAATTATGAAATAACTATGTAATATTTGAAATAAAATAAAATAATAACAAACAAGAATAATGATAATAACTTAATAAGTGTAATGTTTATTAGCAATTTACTTGTTATATAACAGATCTTATTTAGTTTTTTCTCTGTTGTATATTTCTAATATTTCTAGCTACTTCATATAACTACCATCGTTTCAAAATATATTATATCATTTAGTATGATTTTTTCTTCATTTAAATTGCTCTCATTTAACCTTTTCCAATTTTTCTACTATTAGGTATATGCCACTATTGGAACGCTAATTCATAGAAAAAAGGTACAACTTGTCCTTCTTAGCATTGATACTAACTACAAATATTTTTATTTCACTATAAAATTCAATTAAGTTTATTCTTAAACAATGCAATATGTTTTATATTATAAATGGCTTGTGTTTCCATAACAACTGCTTCCAGTTACTATCATTAAAATTAGATATATGTGTACTTTATATATGCATGTATAGCATTGAATTTTACGATCGTATTTGTAATATTTTCCTATAAAACATCTTCAATATTACATTTTGTCCAATTAGACATTTTATTAATAGATGTATAACATTTGCTATTTCCTTATAGAGAGAAGGTTTCCCTTACCACTCTATTTTTTCAGTTTGTCATCTTCGATCCTTCTTCAACGAATTTCAATTCTTGAAGAAATACATTTCTTCAATATACTAAAATGATAAATGGTAAGATTCATTAGAACATAAATACATTTAAATCTAAAATTTCATCAATATTCTTAAATTTAGATAAATTAAACTTTTGTTATAAAAATTCTAAGGTGCTGAAGATCAGAAAAGAAAAAGGACTTCCTATAGTTCACTATCAGAGTAAGACAAAGATGCTCATCGTAAAAGGAATAGAGACAGATATGCTTTGAATAGAGCATCTAGATATAACATTGTTCAAGATGAAAGTAATTTTCCACCATCCAATATCGTTGCTTCTAGCCAACCAAGTCATTCAAAAGGCAGTCTTGTAACTACGCAGAATATTGACATCTCTCAATTGGTGCAAAATCCAATCCAATTCCACTCTGACAGTCAAGTTCCAACGGGTGAGATTTCTATTAATACTATAGAAAAAACATCTTTTCCTAATGTTGAAATTTCTATGTCTAATTATTTCATAGATGAAGTTCTCACAGTGGAGAAAGATTATTCCCAACCAACTACTTCTACAAACTCATTACGACCTACAATGAGGACTAGAAATCTACAAGATTTATACAATTTCCAACACATTCAGGATAAACAGGTGTACTATACATATTTTTTTATACTCTTTATTTCCAATCAACTCTTATGTGTTGATATGATGTTGTCTTCTCATGTGTTGTCATCTTCTTCTATAGACTGCATATTATGTTCATGATCAAGTTAATTATCAAACAATCATGTCAACACCTTTTGAAGGTACAAAAGAAGCATACAACTTGGTCATAATTGCCCGTCTTTTTTTTTTTATTTATTTCTTACACTTCCATTCATAATAGTATAAATGTACTCAATTGAAACAACTAAAAATTTGCTCTCCTTATGTCATGTACGTTTGGTTTTCACCATAGAGATTGAATTTCAACGATCTGTTTGCTTTAGGCAAATACTTCAAAGTATTCCGCTTGAAGCAAATTTCTTGCCATCAATGCCATCTTGTCAATATTGTGAAGCAAAAAGATTCCATCATGAAACAAAAGGCTTCTGTTGTGCTGATGGCACTATTTCTTTGGTTGCCGATCATGTTCCAGATCAACTTTATCAACTATTTATTTCGGAGTTAGCTGAATCTACCAACTTTCGCAACTATGTGCATATTTATAACAACAAATTTGCATTCACATCATTTGGAGTCAAATTTGACAGAGATTTATGCAAAATGAATAAAGGAATTTATACCTTTCGAGCTCAAGGACAAGTTTATCATTTCATCAATCAGCTGCTGCCTGTTCATGAACATCCTACTTATCTACAATTATATTTTTATGACACTGAACATGAACTACAAAATTGAATTTATGACTCAAGAAGATTGGATCCTTCAATTATTACTAAACTCATGGCTATTCTTGAAGTTAATCCGTATTCACGTTTCTTTAGAAGCTTTGGTGATGTGCCTAATCTAGATAAATATGAAATCCAAATCAAATCTGATGTCAATCTAGATCAACGTGTTTTTAATGCACCTTCAGCATCACAAGTTGCAGCTATTTGGATTGAGAATGATAACTCTAATCCTTTAAGACGACGAGATATTATCGTTTCCAACCATTCAGGTGGGAGTCACACAGTTCAATACTATTATGGTTGCTACGATCCTTTACAATATCCATTATTATTTCCTTTTGGAAATATTGGTTGGCATCAAGGCATACAAAGAGTCCATAAAGGAATGACATCTTTGAATATTAGAACAACATCATCAATTAACCCTGAACATTCTACATCTGCATATCAGCTACTTAGCTTGGAACAACAAGGTCAGAATAGCTCATTTCCTTATGTTTGTACATTCTTAAATTTTGAAATTTGCAACTTCCTGATTCTTTCTCTCACTTTTACAGTCTTGAACCAAAAAAGAAAAAAACCATCTGTTTCATGCCGTGAATATTACTATTACAAATTGCAAATCAGAGTCAATCAGAAATCTATCATATTACTATCTAGTCGTTTGTTTCAACAATTTGCTGTTGATATGTATGTCAAAATTGAAACTTCAAGATTAGACTACTTTCGAACTCAACAACAGCAAATTCGATCTGAAGTATATCAAGGAATTGTTGATTGTATTTCAGTTGGACAAACTGACGCTTCAAAAGTTGGCAAACACATCATTTTACCCTCATCTTTTATTGGTGGCCCAAGAGATATACAAAAAAGATATTTAGAAGCAATGGCTTGCACTTTGGAAAACCTGATATTTTTCTAACTATGACGTGCAACCCAAGTTGGAAAGAAATCTTAGATGAACTAGTACCACAAGAAGAAGCACAAAATCGGCCTGATTTAATTGCCCGGATTTTTAGAGCAAAGTTTGAGAATTTGAAGGATGATCTACTCAAACGACAAATCTTTGGAAAAATCTCAGCTTACGCTTATGTGATTGAACATCAGAAAAGAGGACTGCCACATGCTCATTTCTTAATCATACTGCAAAGAGATTGGAAAATTCATGCTCCTGAAGCTATTGATCAAATTATATGTGCAGAAATTCCTGATGAAAATGCAAATCCGCATTTATACAAAGCAGTTATGAGGCATATGATGCATGGGCCTTGTGGAATATTAAATCCAACTAATGTTTGTATGAAAAAACATGGTTCTTGTAAAAACCATTATCCAAAGAAGTTTGCATCCACTACTACTGTTGGAGCTGATTGTTTCCCACAATACAAACGATGCAACAATGGTGTTACTGCCAAAGTTCGAGGCCAAAAATTGGACAATTGTTAGGTCGTTCCATAAAACTCATATCTTCTGGCAAAGTTTGATTGTCATATTAATGTAGATATTTGTTTCACGATAAAAGCTGTGAAATACCTTTATAAATACATCTATAAAAGCCATGATCGTATTGCATTTAATTTGGTTTCAAAAGATGTCACTCATGAAATAGATGAGATTCAGCAGTTCCAAGCAGCTTGATGGATTTCTCCACCTGAGGCAATGTGGAGAATATATGGTTTTATTCTTAATGAAATGTATCTATCTGTATATAGTTTGCATCTACACCTTGAAAATCAACATTTGGTATCTTTTCGTTCTTATCAAGATTTGACCAATGTTCAAACCTCTGATCGCTCAACAAAGTCAATGCTTACAGAGTTTTTTGCAACAAACCGAACAAATGAACATGCAAGAACATTGTTATATAAAGATTTCCCTAGAGATTTTGTTTGGAGTCAACAATACAAGATGTGGACTCCTAGAAAGAAGCTAACTGTTATAGGTCAAATTGTAACAGCAAGTCAATTTGAAGGGGAAAGATATTACTTGAGGATCTTGTTAAATCATATCAAAGGTCCTTTATCATTTGATCAGCTTAAAACAGTCAATGGCGTAATGGCAACAACATTTCGTGAAGCAGCTACATTGCATGGCCTATTACAAAAAGATAGTAGTCTAGAAGATTCTTTGCAAGAAGCATCTTTTTATCAAATGCCATACAGCTTGAGACGGTTATTTGCAATAATCCTTGTTTATTGTAACCCAACAAATCCAAGAGAAATTTGGAGTCGCTTTGAAGAAAATATGTCAATGGACTTTCAGGAACATAATGGAAATTCAGCAAAAATTAGAATTCAAGTTTTACGTGACATTGCTTCCATTCTTGAGTCAATAGGAAAGAATATCAACACATTTAACTTGATAGATGGCACTATTTCTTTTCATGATGATGAAACTGGATGTAGAGAAATTAATGATGAATCAACAGTGATAATTCCAGAGGAAGACCTCTTTGCTTCAACATCTCTTAACCATCTACAACAAAATGCATATAATTCTATCATAGAAAAAGTCTTCACAAATCAACTTGCTGCATTCTTTATTCATGGGCCAGGCGGCACAGGAAAGACATTTCTATATAAGGCACTCCTTGCATCAGTCAGATCAAATCAATTAATTGCACTTGCAACTGCATCATCTGGAGTTGCTGCATCTATTTTGCCTGGAGGCCGAACAGCACATTCAAGATTCAAACTTCCACTAGATTTTGACAAGAATAATACATGCAATATTAGCAAACAAAGTGGGTTTGCAAGATTGATACGTCTCGCTAGACTAATCATATGGGATGAGGCACCAATGTCTAGAAAAGAATCTATAGAAGCACTGTCTAAAATGTTACAAGATCTAAATGATTCAGAATTACCATTTGGTGGCAAGGTCATTGTATTTGGAGGTGATTTTCGTCAAGTTTTGCCCGTTGTTCGAAAAGGCACAAGACAACAACAAATTGATGCCAGCTTAGCTTCTTCATACCTATGGCCTACATTGATTAAAATTGAGCTAACAGAAAATATGCGAGCAAGATTAGATCTAAGTTTCTCCAATTATTTGTTTCAAGTTGGCAATGGAACCACACCAATAACCATTGAAGAAAATATCAGGACTCCAGATTCCATGCTTATTAGTTACGAAAATGAGGTTGATTCTTTGAACAATTTAATGGATGTTATATTTGGAAATATTGCCAAATATTCTGAAAATTTGTCAGAAATGCTAAATCGAGCTATTTTAACGCCGAAAAACAGCTATGTTGACGAAATGAATGAAATGCTTATTAAGAGATTTCCTGGTGAAATGATACGATATTATAGCTTTGATGAAACAATTGAGAAATCTGAACAAGGAATTATGGAAGATTTTTTAAATACTTTGAGTCCAAATGGCCTTCCACCTCATGAATTGCTGCTTAAAACAGATTGTCCTATCATGTTGCTTAGAAACATTGATTTTCAGAAGGGTTGTGCAATGGAACACGTCTTATTTGTCGAAAATTTGAACAGAATATTATTAGTGCAGAAATTGCTGTTGGGCACCATAGTGGGAAACAAGTTTTTATACCAAAGATTCCTTTCTTACCAACAACTGAAGAAAGTGGCGGGTTTCCATTCAAGTGAACACAATTTCCCATAAAATTATGCTTCGCAATGACAATAAATAAAGCTCAAGGCCAAACATTACAATTTGTTGGAATTTATTTACCTCAACCAGTCTTCTGTCATGGCCAACTATATGTAGCATTGTCAAGAGCAAAAAATGCTGCATCAATAAAAATTCTGATAAGACCAATCTTGAAGGAAAATGTTCAAGAATGTTACACAAAAAATATTGTTTATAAAGAATTTCTAATGCTTGCAGATTCATGAAATACTTAGCCAGGTAATACTATTGTATTATAAGCGTTTTAACTCTTTATAATTTGCTTAGTTATCATAGAAAATGCAACTCATTGTTTTCAATTTTCTGTTATTTACATTAATAATACTATGCTTAAATCCCTATATTAATCTGTAGAATGTTCTAAATTGTGATTTTTAACATGTTTGCACTGCTTCTATATGACTAGCTTTCAAGATGCCACGTACGGTTTACACATCAATTAAAGATATCACTCCAAATACGCGTAATTGGAAGATTAAGATGATTGTGGCTGAAAAAGCACCCAAACGAACTGGACAAAATTCACCAATTAACTATCAAAAGTTAATTTTGATTGATCCAAAGGTATTACAATTATCATATTTCATATTTAAAAATAGCAAATTTCTACATGCATTACATTTATTTATATGAGATAATCATTTCAATTTATATTTATGTTTGTTCCAGCTATCAATTGCTACAATTTTTAATACCTATGTATAACTTTATCTACACACCATTAGTTTGTCAAAAACAATCTCATATTTTACAGGGTAATCGACTGCAAGCAACCATGTTTGATCAAGATATAGACTTACGTGATCATACGTTCAACATTTTTCAATCATACTATATCAGTAATGCTTATGTCAAACCATTAGATCCTAAATTTCGAGGTAATACACATCAATATTAATGGATCATAAATTCAAGAACTCTTGTTGAAGAGATTCCAAATGATGAAGACGCATTACAACCACCAGAGTATAATATTGTGCCTTTTAATGAACTTGATGCATATAAAGGCACAATTGCTGAGATAGGTAAATATTTTCTAAATATTTTCATGCAAAAACATCATATAACATTTTAGTGTTAAAAAATAAATATTTCACTTTTACTATTTAGACTTCATGGCTGTCGCAATTCACATTAAATTGCCTCGAGAAGTGAACATAGCACAAGGTCCAACCATGATCCAAGAAATACTTCTTATTGATCAAAGGTAAATTTTTTTCTTATTTATTTGCATATTATTGTCAATTTTCAAATTGATTAAATTTTATTATACTTGCCTTAACTACAACTATATATATATTTGATAAATGTTGTAGCCTAAAACCCATATTTTTAACAATGTGGGATCGATTTGTCTATATGGAATGTGAAAAGCTTTCTGAAATTATTGGAGCAAAACCTGTCATTTTAGCTATACATCTGAAAGTTGGATCTTACACTAGTATTATCTCTTTAATATAACAAATCTAATTTCTTTCTGTTACATATTACAAATATTTTTTAATCACTTTTTCAATGAATTAGGTCTGTCTCTCTCATCTCGTCCAACAACGATATTCACAATAAATCCTCTTATTCCTAATGCAGCAGAACTAGCAAAGTGGTAATCCTATAAATCCTTATTGCTTTGAAGCTATTTCTATTATAGCTGTGCAAATCTAGATTGAGTTCTATAGTTAAAATGTATTATTTGTCTTAACTATAATCTCTCACAACATAAAAAATTAGTATATTAATCTATGATAATTATTTCTAATTCCAGCTTTTTTCTTCATTTGAAGGGCAACATTGAACTATCAATTACTTGATGACATCGTTGAAAGCTGCTTGGAAAATGAGTCTGCATCTACCTCAACTACTGCTATCCAGTCCATAACTAAAATTTCTGATGTTCCTGCACTTTTAAAATCACTGCAGCCTTTAAAGGTAAAGTTAATACACTTCAAAAAATTTGACATTCTTTATGTACAAACATTGTAACATAATACATGCGATTTCTTAATATTAAAATATCAGTCTAAAACCACACTAAATATGATGTAGAAACCACGATTTTGGATTAGAGGAAAAATCATTATCATGGACTTGCAACAAAGCTTTATTTATATGTCTTGCATTGGATGCCACAAAGCAACAGGATATGAGTATAATGAAACGTTCAACTGTCTTTATTGCAAGCAAACAAACACTGCACAGCCTCGGTATGTTTATTACTATCAAATTATAAATTACAATTATAATACATTTATTTTACTCATGTTAATTTATTCTCTTCATCTTTTATTTATAGTACTCGCGCATATGTTGAAGTGGATGATGGTACAGGACAACTACCAGCAACTTTATTTGGACCAGTTACAGAGACTGCTTTAGGTTGCAAAGCAACAAATCTTATGGAACATGATGGCAAGGTAATACTACTCAATCTAACTAATATTTTGCTTTACATTGCTATTCAATGAAGATATAAGTTACTCATTCTATTTTTACTTTTACCTATTGGATACTAAAGTTTCCTTTCTACAACATAAATGAGTATTCAATTTTAAGAAAATTACAAAAACTATTCAAAATGAATACTAAAGTTTTATTTTTACAACACAAAAAAATTCACTTCTCAAAATGAATGAAGAAAATACTAAAACCAAAATAAATAAAAAAATATCAAGAAAAAAATTATCATATAACAACAAATAATGTAACTTCTTCAGACTTTTTCATTCATACCATTTTTTTATCAATAAATAAATATCTATTAGCTCTACCAATAAACAAAAGCTTAAAAAAACCTGACACTTTTAATTTAAGCTACATTATAAACAAACTTACGTTAACCAACAAATATTTATTTAAAATCTTACATCATTCTGACGTGCTAATATCACATGTTATATTATTTGGACAAATGTAAGATAAAGTTTCTAACAATATGATTACAACATGCTTATATCTATATATATATACACCAAAATTGACTGTTTTCATATAATTCATCTTCAACTACAAATATCTATCAATTCCAACTCCACATCCACAAGTTACTATAAGAAATTTCTTGCTATTTTCTAAAAAATCAAATATCACTCTATTTTTGTGAATTTTTTTTTCCATTTTTGGTAAAGATGGACCATTTTTTTTTAGTTCTAAATATGACCATTTCCAAACACATATTCCTCAAGCTTTGTAATTTGTAACATTTTCTTAAACAACATAAAATTATCATTATCAATAATTGAGTATCACAGCCAATTAAACATATGACAGGATATTTACAAAAAGCTCTCCAAGAATTTTCAAAGATGGCAACATATTAATTTTGTCATTTTACCAGACAACACTCATCTAAAAAAACACCACTACCACAAAATTTATTCACTGAATTCTACTTTGGTTTATTTTTACTTTTTTCTTTGACTTAATAGTTAAGGAAATGTTTTTTACAAGTTTGTTAATTTTATGTTAAAAATAAAAAAAAACTAAAGTCATTCAAAAAAAAAATTGAACAAAAGAAAAAATTAATTGGACGTGCATTGGAAAAAGCACAACATTCACTCATCTATTGGATCTTCACAACTACTATCTATTCTTAGACGACTAAAATTGAAACCACATGCTAAAAAAAAACCATATAAAGCAAATCTCTATACCATTGTTTTTATGATTTGGACTAAGTAGGTCATTATGTATCTAACAATAAAAAAAAATAAACCAAACAAATCAGATTGCATGAAAAACAAAGCTATCATAAAAATAAAGCTATCATTCATTTCCAACAATTTATAGATACTATTTGCTATATTCTAAATAATTTTTTCCTTATTAAATATTTTATTCAAATACTACTTATTCCAATAAATAAATATTAATCTATGTAGGAACATCTACCTTATTTGCAAGAAATGACAGCAAAAAGTTGTGAGAAGCGATGGACAATGCAACTTACTAGAGACATCCAGCCAAGAAATCCACATAACAAAAATTTCAATGTCATAACAATCGTTACTGCAGATGATATAGCATAACTTTACAATGCGAACATTGCCTTATGTATATAACATGCTTTCTAAATATCTAAAATTCAAATGCATCACACTTTTATTTTTGGGTTCAAGTATTATGTTAAAGTATAGTAGGAACTAACTTTTGGAAATGTCCTAATTATTATTGAGAAAATGCTAAGATGTAATATTTGATATACTATTTTGGACTGTAAAAATTACTCCAGGACTCTTCATGTAAGAGAAGCTAACTTCTTTAACTATTATATGTGAAATTTCTTTATTCAATTGTTCATTTTTAACCTATTGCTTAGATTACACTTTTCTTATTACATAAAAATGTTGAAATTGAAGTTATAGGTCACTTTTTATTCAGCAATGTAGAAATGATTCGTAACCATTTGCAATGTATAGATAAATATAAAATTTTTCATTTTCCTATAATAATAAAATTTTCTTCAATTAAAATAGTTTTTCTAATAAACTTAAATTCATGATAATCAGTACTTTTTTATAAACTTTTTTTTTAAATAATAATTAAATAAATATTTTTGAAAGTGATGTTATAATTTTTTTATTACTTCTAAAAAAAATATGTAAGTATATATAAAATATAAATAAATAAATAAACTAAAAAAATGAAAAAAGATAAATAACTTATTCACAAAAATATTTGACACACGTCTTTCAAAACATGTAGTAGCAGTTAGCACTCATACTTTTCTAATCAACATTGTTCCTGATCAACATTCTTATAATTTATTTCTTTTTAATTTCAGATATATTTCTCTTATTAAGATTATTTCTAATCTAGAGAAATTAGTAAGATACTTTTTTCTTCTAAACTTTTCATTCTTTCATCATATTTTGCATATTTACTATTTCTGAATACTTTGACAATTTAGTACTCTAGACAATTTCTTAATCTATACATACCATATCTAATAAAAAATATTTCAAATGTAAATTTTACTCACCATGATAGTGAATATTTTCAATCATGCCTTTTGTTCTTGTAATTTTTTTATATATATATTACTTAACAAAGCCGACTAAATACTTTAATCTCATTAAATAGGTATGAAGAAAAATTTAGTAATATACATTCTTTATAAATGCTTTTTCATATGCATGCTACTTAAAAATATTAGATTTCTATTACCTTCTTTAATATAGTTACGAGCAATAATTATAATTCTACAATTTTATACTTTTTCTCTATAGGTTGTTCTCATAATTACTTATTATATTTTCTATTTTACTTTGAAAGTACACTTCTATGCAATGTTTGAATTTCTTGAAAGACATCTACATTTACTTTTTTTCACTTTAAAGATCATTGATATGGAAAGGATGTAAATCATAGACATATACACCTTTCTACTAGATTTTTCATTAAGTTCCTTATTGTTTAGCTAATTTGTAACAACATGTTTTTATGATATCAATTTAAACCTTATACTTTATTACTATATCATAGATGACAAATATAAACAATCTCATTATATAAATCTTTTTAACTATTTGTGAACTATTAATGAACTTTGTTATCAATTTAGAAAAAAAAAACTCGCTAATATTTATTAATTTAGGCAATCTAGACCAGTTCAAACATACATTTCATTACAAATTTATGCAGTCTACTTGAATAAAATATTACACATCATCTATAGAGATATGTCTAATACGAAATCTTCGTATAATTATAAATATATTTTTTTATATCATGCTATAGTATAAGTACACACAAAATCTTTATTGTGTAATATATCATATTTCTTTTTATGATTTTTTTAAACTAGATAAACGTGCATCGCACGTTGCATTCTTAACTAGTATATATATGTGTGTGTGTATTATATACATGGGTATGTATGTATGGGACAGACTTGGGTTGTGTTTGTGAGTACAACTGTTTTTAGACTTTTTAAACTATTTCATAACTACTTACAAATAATTTATTATTATTTACAAATAATTCATTACTATTTATCGATTATCTGAAATGATATCAAAGATATTTCCCAATCTTAAGAAACGTATCACGTTCTTCTGACTTAAAGTTTAAACAGCCTTTTTTTTCCCCCCCCCCTTCTAAATTCTCTTAGTGGTTGATTTGGACATTGAAAATTGATGCCGAAGAATATGGGCAAAATGGCAAATGGTTGTTTTCATATATAAATATATATATATATTTTAAATTTAAATATTTTATTAAATTTATCTTTTTACTTCAATATTAATACATTTATAGATATCCAATAACTTCCATTTAGAATTTTCAATGAAAAGAGACAGCATTTATAATCGTTGAATACACAATGATGAAACACACGACCAGTCTATCTCAGGCGCATATATCAAATCTAATTGGAAGACGGAATTCCCATGCAATTTTCACCCACGACAAAAATAATTTGACCCAGTGGAACAATAGAGGGCAATTTACTGGAAACGTCCTTACACTAATCCCATATCCCAGTGGAATATGGGATATGATTGCTTGAACCTGCTTGCTTGAATTATGCCCACAAAAATTGCTGACATGGCTACCATCCTTTGTCCAAGCAGTCGGATGCAAACATATATATGCTTTCCCACAAGTTTCGAGAATTGAACTCTCTGGAAGCATTAAGAATATATTATGTATGTTTTACTCTGCACACGTGTTGCATCCAAGTTGGTCAAAGCTAGAGACTTTTTTCTAAAACCCTTTTCCCCCTTTTGGGATGGAGTAGGAAAAGTTAAGAAAATGGTAGATATTAGCTATTACAGAAGCTGGTGAGCAGAACAGTAATAAAATAAAATGGTAGTTTGTCATCCAACTTTCCATTGTGTAATACTTTCTGCATCCTTCAGAATTTTACAAGGTTGAAAAATACAATTAAAGCCAAAGAGAAATGATGAATGTTACAGTGGTCATAACATAACCAGATGGGCTTTTCAGGTTCATTCTTGTCTTATCAGCATATCTTATCACAAATGTAGCAAGATAAGATCCAGATGTAGCTTTTACATGTTTTAACAATGAGATGATCTGTAGCAAGCATGCAATCTTTTCTACTTTGCAGTGGATCTCTGTTCTCCACTTCACTTCACTTCTATACGAGCACGGTCAAAGAAAAGCAACGAGTTATGTGACTAAAAAAGACAATGCTAAAACAATGAATAGGGCAATTATTCTCCAAGTTTGTTGAAATGTGGGAAATGATGATGCCTGGAGAAGTAATTACATTTTACGACCCAAGATATGGTTTGTTAGGGTAGACTAAAGCCAGAATATAAGAGGATCCATGGCCAGTTCATACCTAATTGTCGTAGAAGCGGGAGCGGCGTCTTCGAGAACTGCGAAGACAACAGCAATACTCGTAAATTTTTCATAAGCTAATGAAGCCAGGAAACGCTGTTACATACTAATCTGCAGGCTATTTTTCAAGCCAAACATACCCCTATCTCACTATTCAAGGTTACTAGTACAAAAAGATAACCTTTTCCAAATTTAGTCCCCCCCCCCCCCCCCCCCCCCCACAAACCCACAACAAAAAAAGAAAGAAGAAAACAATAACCCATTGACCTGTATGCGTTTTCTTTTCTTTTTTCATACATAATACTTCTCAAGACATAATGCATCATGTTACCATTTAATGATCAATCATACTTCTGAGACTATAATATATGGCACTAATAATAATCTTATTCCTAGTTTAGAACAAAATTAATTTTACACTACCCACCATGTTAGGGAGCCAATCTTACCAACTCCAAAGCCAAAACACAAACCCAAAGCCATCTTAAAAGAAGGTCGAATGCTGCTTTCCCAATAATCATAGGATTAAAAAATGTTCCAGATGATTATATTAGCGTTACGAGCAATGAAGGGTATTATTCACTTCTAAATGATTAATTTTTTTTAAAGTAACTTAATTGCCGTCACCACATTTGCTAAGTCAACTTTGATCAACATTTTACGATAATGGTCACAAGATGTTTCACAAATGTAGAGCATTCCAGGTCTCGTCATACCTGAACATTGACAACATAATTGAGAAAGCAAACATTTTTTTTGTTTTTGGTGGTTGGGGGAATGACGTCCATTTTAAAATTGTGCCATGAAGAAATTTATGTACACAATCAAAAGCAGGCAGGAGTCTGATCAACGGGTAGAGGTAGGATCAATCAGTAAATAAAGCTTGAAATTCAATAGACAACAAACAGAAAAAGTATGATTTGAAGACAATTGAGATGCAGAAGCAGCACTACCAACCTGCGATGATTGGAGTTACGCGTTGGGACATTTGTACTCACAAACTCATCGTCAGTCTCATCTATTCTATACTCAGGAAATTCTACAGATGCCACAGAACCCTCATCAGAAACAGAATTTTCATAACTCATTCGTCGATTTCCTCTTCTTGTATCACTAACTCTTGACCTTCTTCTGTTTCTAGAATTCCTGAAGTTATCAAACACCTGATACAAAATACAAGAGGTCCACCAGTTCCCCTCATCCCCAGGGAAGTCCTCAAACTCGTCTCCAGTTTCATCATCCCCATATTCAATTACATAATCTCCCAATACCACCCCACGTGGAACTTCTGAATGAATAGTGCTCAAAACATCTATGATCTCAGAGGACTGTTGAAAATTCTCCCAATCAAGCTGCCGTGCAGGATCGATCTTTGATGGACGAGCATGAGGGTGCTCCAGTTGAGCATGCTTTTGCAGTTCTAAGTAAGTTCCCCTAAATGTACATTGTTCCTCCTCGCAACAACGTTTCTTCTCATCCAGATATAGACGGGCCTTGTCAACAACAAACCACCCAGTAACCTCTCCTCTACACAAGGGACAACATGGTTTACAGTTGCCTTCAGATGCCACAGGATCCCTGTTTTCTGTGGGAGTTATATCAGGTGTTAAAGGGGTTGACATACCATAAGCACTTTTGAAACGGTCCAAGCAATTTGAGTGCAAGTGGTCTGTGTCACACACAAAAGGGCGGCATCCTTTCTCATAAGATGAACATTGGAGGAGTACACCATTATGCGGAAAATCCAAGCATATAGGGCAAATCACATCCTCCCAATTGGTACTTAACTGAATATCATCCGTGTTGGATACATTGAGATTGAACCCAACTTTACATGAAGGTGTTAAGGCCATGAAGACTACTAACTCGAAAATGTACAAGCAGATGGCATGCAGCTCACATTCTTTAGACGATAATTGATGATTAAACAATATACTTGGTGAATTACCAAGGAAAGCCTAGCCAATCTTTTATGTCACACCAAATAGAGCAAGCCCTTGACGTAGAACAACATGCTTTCTGACAAAGCTGCAAAGTCAAACACAAGTAACTTGAAGCTGGGTAAAAAAAGATTAAAGTGCAGGTAGAACTTTTTTATAAAATGTTCATTAAATTCTTAAGATCCAGAAACTCCTTTTAATGAAACCTCTGCTCATAAACCAACATTGGTATACTCCTTTCAGTATGAGTCTCAAAATAAATGACCATGTAAGCCATATATTGTCGACTTTCACATAGCAATGTAAAATGGGCACAGGCCTTTGCAACACTTTTCCCAAGAGAACCAGCAAGTTCATCTCTGGAATCTATGTTCCATATGCTTGCCCAGGCAAGTATGTTCAATACAGGATATGATATCGGTTTAAGCAAAAGAACGAGTGAGAAATCAAGCAATCATAATGTCATTTGAAATCAAGCAACTCAATTTCAGTCGCAAGTCTTATCAACAGAGATAAAATTTCGATATTCCATGCAGAACATAAAAGCCCGAGCTTACAACTTATAGCCACTAGGAAAAAAACCGACCTAAAATTATGGTAAAAAAAAATGATGATCCATTGACCACCGAGGTTTCAACACGGCGAGAAAAGGTCTACCAACCCAAAATCTTTGAATTTATGAAAGATCCTTAGGCCCGTACTAACTGATAGACTAGTAGATAGATATTAGGAATAAGAAAGCAAACTAAAATTGAGAGATTATAACATTAACAAAAATCGACCAATCCACAATCATGGCCATTCAACAAAACGACTCTGGGAAGTAATCATAACGAGTAAAATTAGAGCGTTAAATCCAAATTCATGGGTGTTCCGTAGAATCAAAGGAGACCTAGTTAAAATCAATCAAAACCTAGGACCGACTTTCCTTTACTCAGAAAGGACACAGACATAAACTGATGTACAAGCAACTGCTGACTAACATTGAAATTGAACAAGAATTACCTGATATAGGGTTTTGTTGGAGTCGAACCCAGATATAAGGCCGAGAGAAGGAGACGAAAAAAGTTCGGTCTTCGGTTTGCGTGGGCGATCGGATGGTTCAGTTTCAGATTTTGAGGAGTAGCAGCAGGTAGGGTCCCTTCTGTCTCTTTCCCTTTTCTTGCCTTTTCCAAAAGAAGGTTAAAAATGGTAAAGTAGGTCCTTTAAATGTTCATTGACGTAAGTGCCCTTTTACGTTGACCAAAACAGAATTTTAATTAGAAAACGACACATAGTGTGAAATGTTAAAAGTTGTCGTCTCAATTCATTTTGCATATTTGTACCTTAACGGCCGGTAGTTTCATTTTGCTGTTTTGTTTCTTTCAATGGTCTTTCTTTTCTTTTTCTTTTTTCTTTTTTTTAAATAATCATTAATTTTTATGGTCCTAATTTTATATTCAGCCTTCGCTTTCAGATTTGTATATTAGCTTTGAAATCAAACAATATTCCTTTTATTTAATTGATTTGGACAGATTTTACTAAATACAGATTCAAAGTTTTACTCCGAATTGAATTCTAATATCCCACGATACTTTCCTTTTATCTCAAACTCAGGGTTTGCTATTAATTAGCATAAAATAATTAAAATAAAATTTTTAAGGATGTATTACAACTATAATTTAGTTATATTATACGAGTAAATATTAAATTTACATGATTTATTATATTGGCAAGTGTTTTGTGCACGAACTCCTGTGCACCAATTGTATATGTGCTGATAGTACGGACAATGTTGGCGCGGCATGACTATTAACTACTAATAATTTAGCGTGGACTGCCATATCAGCCACCCGTGCCCAATCTTATACGTAATACAATACTTAGTCCGGCTTTTTTTGTATTTTTGTAATTTTTTTTTATCATTTTTCATTTAATTATTACATTTTTTAAAACTTTAATATAAAATAATAAAATTTATTTAATTTTTTGAAATTTCAATACAAAAATCATATTAAAAAAATATTTTATAATAATATTTTATTTAATTTTTTATTTTAATCTCAACTTATTTTATCTTATCTTTAAAAACAAACCAAGTCTTAGTTACTTTATATTAAAAAAAAAAGGATAATCAATCGTATGAGTAGAGTAATTAATATATAAAAGTGAGTAGACATATAATTTTTTAATTAAATATATTTTTAAAAAATACTTATTTCATTGTGATAATCATATATTTGAACTTTAAAAAAAGAGCTTTACTACACATAAGCCCACGCTTCACATACCTCATATTTTTTTAATTTTTTAATTTTTAATTTTTTTTTAAAATTTATTCTTTCTAAAATAATTGAATTCTCTACTTATTATTTATAAATTAGAATATATATATATGGTATGTGATGTATAAACTTATATATAGACTTTTTCTTAAAAAAATAAAATTGAGAGAGAGAGAGCGCTCTTACAGTTACACTTGCATGCATGCATGGATGATGCACGTGTCTTTAACGCCAAACAGCACGATCGCATTCAAATCGTTCGTTTTTGTTGTATTGGACCCAATAATGTACATTACAAATAAAAAATAATATATTTATATATATTTTTTGCATACTAAATGACGTAGTAATATAACCAAATTCGGTGAGGGTTTGATTGCCTAACTAACAATGTTTTTTTGTCATTGATAGAATAATTTTGTATGACTCATTCGCTACCAAATCATATTTCCTTGCATAAACTAAAGACAAAAATTATTTATACCCCAAGAGAATATAAAATTAAGAGAAGAATCTGCCAATAATTGAGAAAGGACATTTCGCTAATAGCATGCCCTCACGCATGAAAACTTCTGTGACATTATATGCACATAATAGAAAAAAGAAATGTCGGATATGATCACAAACAATCCCTTAATGCGACAGATTGCGAAGAGATTAATGCTTTTTTTTTTCTTTCTCATGGGACTGAAATGTGGAGAACTTCAACTGATGAATACACCATGACTACACCTTCTAACCCAGAAGTGTATTGCCTATATTGCATGAATAAAAAAAATAATCAACAAATATTACAAATTACAGGTATATAGATATTCGACCTAGATCTTTCTTCAGTTCTTGTGTAACCTCATGCGCCAATCACAAATTACTGTCACCGGGTTTCCTCAATTATTCGGGTTACAACCCCGACAGCAATTGTTCTTCCTAATGCTCTTAGAAATACCCTCCCAAGAGCTCTACATCTTGAAAACTCTTCCACGCACACAGGCCCTTGTAAAGCCACCTGAAGTATAGAAGAAGAAAAAGAGAAAGGTCAGGCCAAAAGTAACCAAAACCCTATCAAACCAATTATCCTTTGAATTGAAGTGGCACAATTTTCGGTCAACTTAATTCACCTCAAGGACTGCAGTCTGCTTTGCACCAAGGAAGCGAGGTGCCTTCTTCGTCACCTTGCCAGTCTTTGGATCGAGTAAAGATAGTATTCTGACTACTCTTGCGGCTTCCCTTGCATGGTGTACATGAAATTCCAACTGTTCGTTCCAGTCAAATCATTACATCAAATAGATAAATAACATGGTGGAACCAGAGCATATAAATATATATGTTTGTGTGTGTGTGTGTGTGTGTGTGTGTGTGTGTGTGTGTGTGTGATGTATGCAGAAAAACACACCTGGGAACCAATCAAAATGGGGGTTGTAACATCCAAAACAAGAACTTTAAGTTCCAAATGTTTTGCAATAGTAACAGGAAAGTCAGGGTGACATAGCACGCCCCCAGCCATCACAAGACTCCCATCAATGCCTTGCAGACTAACAGCCACACTGTCTCCAGCTCTTGCAAAGGTACAAGCCTGAGAGTTACACTCTAAGGAGCGTACTGAGGCCACATTTCCTGATGGCATAACTAGAACCTATAGTTGCACACAGTATAGTTACGGCTATAGTACAAGTGAAACAAAAGACAGTGAATAAAACAAACAATGCCTTATGTAATTAGAGTACTTCTGACTAAAACCAGTAATCCTTGTCATTGACAGACAAAACACTTTGGTTGTACATGCATGAACTGTCATTCAATCCTACTGACCACTTGAAAAAGAAAATGGACTATCTATTCTATAGATTTCTGAATCAAATCAAAGATTGTGGAGTGAGAGGGTAAAAAGCACAGTTTAAACAGATCTTTCACCATACGTTCTGGTAGGTGATCCACACATTCAATGTTCGGAAACCATCTATCTCTTGGATCACATGACGCAGAATAAAAATGTACATCGTATAAATAAGGACAATTTATTCGCACAAGCATTACCCAGCTAAAAACGTGTAATAAATATTTTAAACAGATCTTTCACCTTACGTTCTGGTAGGTGATCCGCACATTCAATGTTCGGAAACCATCTATCTCTTGGATCATTTGACGCAGAATGAAAATGTACATGGTATAAATAAGGACAATTTATCCGCACAAGCATTACCCAGCTAAAAACTTGTGTAATAAATATGTAAAAGTATACCAATTTCAGTAAATGCTGCAATATAAATTTGGGAAGTTCAAGAAAAAGACCAATTTCAGATGTTCCTTTCATGGAAAATATAACTGAGCATGGTCTGCATGCAATCAAGGAAGCTTAGGTTCACTCATCGACATATGCCAATCCAACAATGGAATGGCTTCTAAGATGTTAATACAAGGAACTTAAAATTTTGGAGAACAAAAATTAACTACACAAAAATCGATACTACCAAATGTGTACCTTGGATCCACTTCGAAGAGCTCCGGCTTCTAGTTTACCACAGGTAGACACCTGTCCCAGCGAAGACAGTTTAAGAACATCACATATCGGCATAAGCAGGGGCTTTGAGAAATCTCTTGTGGGGGCTTGGAGGGAATCAACTGCATCCAGTAGAGAAGGTCCATGATACCTGCATTTTAATCACCTTGCTCAATTTCAAATATTTGCAATTGACACAAGGTTAGAATTCTAGCTCTTCCAGAGTGGTATCTCACTGACAGCTCGGGCCCCCCTGGAAGAGATATCAGTTCCACATAATTCAAATATTTATAAAAAGTTTCTCATGGCGGCGACAAAGAAAGCCACAATGCCAACATGGGCAGTTTAGTGGCATGCTTGATTTAACCAAGACGGGCGTCAAGCACTACAACACCTTCAGCTCAAAGAAAGCCACTGCCAAACATGGACATATTAGTGGCATACTTGATTTAACCTAGATGAGGCTTCAAACATTACACCATATTTTACCTTACAGCCCACCTATATATTAATTCGCCTTTTATGTTTACTTTCAGTCAGATTTTCTATTACTCAACCCACTGGGCATGTGACATGGTACCAAAATGAAAATATTTTTATTTTTGATAGGTAATCAACGGTACCAAAATGAATATTAGGTCGTTCTTCTTCTACCGTGTAACACTCTTGCCAAGGGAAAATTTTCCAAGGGGGAAAGAGAACCTGAAATGAAATTAGAAAAAAAAAAGCAACAATACCAGCATAGAATTCATTCAAACTTTCCAATCTTCATTGTCTTCTTCAGTATGTAAATTATAGCATGTTTTAGAGCTAAGAATTATTACTTGTAGCCAAAAAGGTATCCCCCCCCCCCACCAAAAAAAAAAAAAAAAATCTATATTCGCAGTATGGTACAATCTCTTGCTTTGTTTTGACTTATCAAAAAAAAAAAAATTCTCTTGCTTTGTTTCCTACTCCAAAGTTGGTAGCCCTCTGGAGTAGACTATTGCCTTTGAGCCATGGTTGTTGGAGCCAAATGGTGATCTCAAGCCAACAAGTCCTTGTATTACCCAAAGCGCGAGGTGCTAGAAAAAGCAATTGATCAATGAATTAAAGCACCAAGTTCTAAACATATACATCAGGACCCATATTATATGTATTTGATGCATCCAAATAGTACAATAATCAAGTGACTTCAAGCTTAATAGATAGTAGCTGGTCCATTTAATGCTGGCTACTTCTATCAATAAATTGTTTACTTATCACAAAAAAAAAAAAAACTATTACTTCAATTCAAAGTTCTCAGTTCCTTCGACGGTACATATCTTAGCAATGGAATAAAATGTGACAGCCATACCAACGGTATATAAAAAAGATGTATGACAAAGAATTGACAGAAGAAAGGAAACTCACCAGGATAGCAAACAAACATTAGAAGGGACAGCCACCAAATTTTGATTCTCCATGGCACTCAATGGGATCCATGAAATAGAAGAATCTCTAAAACTACAAGAACGGAGAAATGTTCCAAGTTGCTGTTTAATAAAGTCAAACCGTTCATTTGAGTAATCCACAGCATCCATTTTGTTAACTGCAACTATAATTTGATCAACACCAAAACTTCTGATAAGTTGTGCATGCTCCCGTGTTTGCCCTTTAGCACCATCCATACTGGCTTCAAATGAACCAATTGAGGCATCTATGACAAGAATCGCAGCATCAGCCTGAGCTGCCCCAGATATCATGTTTGGTACAAAATCCTTATGGCCTGGTGAATCAAGCACAACAACATGATACTTTTTAGAATCAAAATAAGCAACACCCACTGTCATAGTTATTCCTCTTTCCCTTTCTTCAGTGCTCTCATCCAATGCCCAAGCATAAGCAAAGGACCCCTTGCCCTGCTCAAATATACGAACACCATAAGAATACAACAACTTCACACTTTTTCTTCAAAAAGTTACAATAACTTCAGGCTTTTAAAGCACCCACATACAAATTGTAGTGATTTTTACCTGTAACTTAGCCTCCTTCTCATACTTGTGCATCTCTTTTTGGGATATTCTCCCCAAGAGGTGTAGTAATCTACCAGAGAGTGTTGATTTTCCAGAATCAACATGACCAACCTACAATGACATTGAATGAATTGGCCTCACTGATGCGTTCAGATTATATATCAACTACAGAAGAGATAAATGGCTGAAGTGTTAGGATTAAGAAAGACTTACAATCGCAAGATTCAGTTGAGTCAATGTATCTTCAGCTTGGTCAGGGAGCGTCCACTTTTCAGGTTTATATTCTGCATTCGATCGAGTCATTCTGGTATTAACATTTTTTGACAATCCAGATCCAACATTTACAGCCATTTTGTTCAAACTATTGGTAAGGCTTTGTGGGTTGCCCCCATCCATCGAAGAACTACTGCTCTCATCTATTTTATCACGTCTGCCATTAAGATTCAACGAAGGCGAGCAAACAGAAGTTTTATCACTAGATAGTGTGTTGCCCGTATCATTCTCCAAATGATTGCTCTTGTCCCTACTGAAATGTCTGCCTTTTGGCATCAATGAAGATGAGATATCTGACCTTTCAGTGCTTGATTTGCTACGGACACCATTCTTCTCATTGATGCTTGAGGAAACTCTTGAAGTTTTCAAGGCAGTTGAATTGGCTGCAAGTAAAAAGTCGTAGACAAAAATAAGTAAACATTCTAAACTCAGAAGATACAAAAAATGACTTTGAAATAGCTTTTTTTTTTCTGATAAGTAAACGATTTTATTAATAAAATGGATGGCATCTTAGCCAGTTACAAAGCAAAACTCACATGCCCTCTTAAGAAGGATCATTAGAGACAAGGAAATCGTGTAGATTCATGCTGTTAAAATCCACGGCGATGGACCATGTACAAAGAGTTCTAAAAAATAAGATTTTAAGCTCCTCTACAATTCTCTCCTTGTTTTCGAAGGTCCGCTCATTTCCGCTCTTGCCATAAGCACCATATTATACAGATAGGAATCATCTTCCAAATGGCTTTGATATGTCTTGTAGACTTTGAAATAGCTATTTAATCAGTACAGATCATATTTCTAAGAAAATCAGTGGATAAAAAAAAACTTTGATAGACGAAACAAAGCATATTTGCATCTGGACACAACAAATATTGGGTTAGACAGGATTTTAGTCAGCAGTTAAAGGTGATGTGATTGTGAATATCTTTCTATAAACATCTATCTCATAAAAATAAATGAACTCTCAATGACAATCAAACTGAAACCACATTAGATACCTTTTGAACCCATTTTGGAGGAACGCAGTCCATCAGACACCAAATCATCGGGGGATGGAACATCAAACTTGAAAGGGGCTGTATTGTAAACATACTTTAGGTTAGAATATATATATGTATGCGTATAGTAAAGAATCATGGGCATCTGCTGTAGAAACTACGATTCTTTAATTAAGGCAGAGTACTGATTGGCATGAAGTATGATTAACAACAAGAGATATGTTTATTCTAATTCTATATATCCACATCCTGTTTTGGAACATGTGCAGACCTATATTAACATGGTGATTGCTATGAGTAATAAAAGCTTTGTGGAATTCAAGAAATTGTCCTTGCATATTCATATGACTGTCGGAGTTATTGCTCTCTTCCTTCCCATAAGCATCATTCAGCTTTTGAAATGATACATCCTTTTTGGGCATCCGTTGAGGAAAAGATGCAAATAGGGACTTGGCCATTTTGGATGCTCCAGAACCTTTGCACATGCCCTCAACTGCATGAAAGATATCTCTTCCATAAAAACGCAAAACTTGAAACAAAACCTCAAAAAGACACTAGAATAAGGTAGGTGCCAAGATGGGTACAAGTTGTCTGCATGACAACCTCAACATGGAAGGTCTTGTAAAAAACAACCCAAGACAAAGTTACTTTTTGAATTTTCCAAAAGCTAGGATGAGAGAGAGGAGTGTCTCCATAAGAAAAACTAAATATCAGCAGAGGTCAGTCCATCCAGAAGCTGAGCTCACAAAAGGTAAGATGATATGCACTATAATAAGATACAATTGCATACCTGTTTTCTTATCAGTATTGGTGCCAGAATTTATTGAAGCTTTTCGAAGAACCCCACAAATATCACATGCAGGCAAACTCTCGTCATTATCATATGTGCAAACAGAGCAACGCCAAATCCCACAGTTAATAGTTTCTTTCTTTGATCGAGATAATTTTCCTGTTACAGAAAGTAAACACCAGGGAGTTGATATAATGGGCAACATACATTTCGGATCCATGTATCTAAGAGCTTTACTTTTTAAGAGGAACATAGATTGACAAACCCCAACTTCACAAGATACACAACATCTATGAACATTGCTCTTTTTTTTTTTATAAGTAAAACTATGACCATTTCTCTACAGCCTACTTAGAAGCTAATCTCTCCTTTTTTATATAAGAAAAAGATGAATTTTATTAATAGGAATTAAATAGGCATAGCCCATTTACACAAGAAGTATACAAAAGAAACACCTAATTACATTCTTTGACCAGAGAAGAGGGACAAGAAATCATGACCATTTTTCCCATTAAGAACGATGGCTGAGAACCACAGTAATAAAGTGTGAACAAAGAACTCATGCAGCTCTGCCATAGTACGCTCCTTGTCTTCAAAACAACGATCATTCCGTTCCGACCAAATGCACCATATGAGACACAACGGATTCAACAGATCAACTACCGTTGTTGGCATGACCCAAGGAACATCCACCCTGTGGAAAATATCATCCCACAACCCCCTAGTCACCTCATAATGCAAAAGAAGGTGATCCACTGATTTACCGTTCTTCTTGCACATATAGCACCAATCCATCACTAAGCATCCCCTCTTTCTCAAGTTGTCCGTGGTCAGGATCTTCTCAAAAGCAACAATCCACACGAAGAAGGCTACTTTAGAAGGCATCCAGGACCTCCAAATACCCTAGAAGCTAATCTCTAATACTATGCAAAGAACAATTACTAATATTAAATATAAAAGCATTGGATGCTATAACATCTAAATGCATCTTGGTGCAAGTCTCTCTGTTTTTTTAACGTAAGGGTAATAAAAATTCTACCAAACAGGAAAAATAGTTGAGAACGGCCAAACATCATGCAATCTGTGAAGAATTGATCTGCTTACCAACACATCTGCATGTGACTCAAAACTTTTCAACATATTGTCAAATATCTACTTTTTACCATTGACAATGAGATGGATAACAGATAATTAAAAGATACTACTTGTTTAAACTTTAAAAACTAAAATCAACCAAACAAGGAAAGGAAAATTCCTGCGTGAATCAATCATAAGAGAGGTTTGAGTTAACACGGTTACTGACCATTTTCTTCTACATATAAATCAGGGTCAACATCATAATCTTCATAGTCATAGTAGTCTTCATCATAATCAACTCCATAACTCACTTTACGAGGCATCTCCCTAGAGAGAGATCAAAACAAAATAATGAATGAAACAAATATCTCAACTAGAAATGTAAGACTAACAATATTGGCACTCGTTCGAACCAAAGAAGCCTTAATTTTGAAGACCTACATACCTTGAAGATGTGGAACATCAAACCATCAGTAATTTAGCAACACCATCGGCCAACAAAACATTCTACGAGGCAACCACTTCTGAATGGTATAAAGGATAGCACGTGTTTGTTGCTGAGCTCCAAAAATATATTGCTCTTCCTCTAAACATCAATGAAGCTGAACGCATATATAAAACTTCTAATGTATCGGTAAATCAACCAAGTTAATTAAAGTAAATGAAAACATGGAAAAAAAATTACAAAAATTATATTCCATTTATTTATCTATGCCACGTTTTTCTCGGCAACCAAACGAGGAGTGAGCTAACCATCGCTGTGCTCTAAAAAATAATTGGAGTCTTCCACACACACACGCGCGCGCGCATAAATACATACATCATTAGTTATTTTTAAATAAAAATACATATATCATTAGTAATTTAATTCTTCCACACATATTTTCACACCGATCAATAAAAGAGATTGCACGACGTAATTAAGGTAGCCCATGGGCCTCTCTGCAAGCAATGTCCCTAATGCACCGTGAAAATGTTTTAACAAAATTCTTCCGCCGAGAATTCAAATTTCACGTAACAACAACAACACAAATAATAATTATTATAGAAAAACACATAAAAATAATGACAATGATGACGACAACAAAGAATTTTGATACAATAGCTAGGGTTTCTAAGTTGGAGGAAGTGGATGGCCAGCAAAACAATTAGGGCTTTACCCGGTAGAACGCGGGATAAGAAAGAGCAAGGCAGCTAGATACCTCTCTCTCTCTCTCTCTCTCAGTAGACACAATGCGAAGTTGCGAACGAGGTCGTTGAGTGTTGAGAACTTGAGTGTCCAAAGGACTCAATGAGTCAAACTAATAAGAATAATTCTTGGGAGACGCGACCCCTACTAAAAATAGCTCATTAATAAAATATAATAAAAAAATAAATTTAAAACACAATAAAAAACATAAAAATCAAATCAAATCAAATAAAAACATAATAAAAAACAAAACAAAAAAATAAAATAAGATTATTTAAATGTGTTCGACTTTAAGTCAGACGGCGTCGGCGCCGCTAGCCGTGGAGACACCGTCCATTCCATCGTGACCGCTGACATCTATTTTTTAAGAAGATCGAACGGATCGATATTCTATATTTTCCATAATTCTTATTGCAGTTTATATTTAATGAATTATATTACAGTTAATATAAAAATATTCTTACTTTATAATTAAATAAAATGAACTTTTAAGATTTTTAGAATTTTTATTTATAAATAAGGAGATTTTCATCATTTTTATTCTAAAATAAAAATTTATTTACTTATTTATTATTTAAACTGTAAAAAAATCAATTTTTTATCCTGTATGCATGTAGCATTGCCTTATTAATAAACGTTGCAATTCATTTTATTAATAAACTCGCTGGTTCGAGAATTAAAGACGGTAAATTTCCTTTTTTTATACAATCAGATTTTCTATATAACGCAAATTCTTAAAAAAATGTTAAGTCTGCACGATTACTTTTAAGCCTCATTTGGATATCAATATGATAGTAAATTGATATGAAATAATCTGTATGATAGTGAAATTATTTATGAATAATAGTAAAATTATTTGAATTAAGATATTTTATAAAATTTTAAAAAATAAGAAAGAAAAAATTAAATAAAAATATTTCAAAATTAGAATACTTTTATAACATAATTTTTATTTTAGAATTTAAAATTTTTAAGTTATTTTTTTGTATTTGTTTGAAAATTTTAAAATTATAATAATTAAGTCATAATTAAATTAGAAATTATTTGTATTTATAATAGTATTTAAATATTAAAATGAGAGAAAATAGAATGTTGTTATAACATAATTTTTATTTTAGAATTTAAAATTTTTAAGTTATTTTTTTATTTGTTTGAAATTTCAAAAAATTATAATAATTAAGTAATAATTAAATTAAAAATTATTTATATTTATAATAGTATTTAAATATTAAAATGAAATAAAATAGAATTTTGTTGTAACATAATTTTTATTTTAGAATTTAAAATTTTTAAGTTATTTTTTTATATTTGTTTGAGAATTTAAAAAATTATAATAATTAAGTAATAATTAAATTAAAAAGGATTTATATTCAAATGGCACCTTAATCTTCACCCTCTCGATGTAAATATATTTTGTTGCAAATAATTCTAAAATATGAGAATTAAGGAAAAGTTATTTTTGTATCGGAGACAAAAAGCTGGGGTGAAAAAAAAAATCCTAAGCCCGTAGACAGCCATAGGCCCATACACGACTCAACATTTTAGATGTTCTTCCATGGAACCGGAAAAACAAGGAACACCCACCCAACATTACTTTTGTGAAATAATTCTATCTACCATTTTTGATGTATATATACATATCTTTCTTTTTTTTTTCATTTTTTCATTACAAGAGTGTGGGGTATTATGAGTAAAACAACTCATTTAGTTTAATGAGAATAAAAAATAAAAAATAATTTTAAAATATGTAAAATGTGTAATATGGGATGATTAGCATCCTCTACTTTGTAATAATATCACGAGAGGAGTTGTTGTTTATTAAGGTGTTGATTGCCTTTCAAAATTATACTTTATTTTTGTTAATCGATATTAACAGATATCGGTTGCTATACAAGAGGCGGTGTGAGTTTCTTTTCTTTTCATATTACAACATTTGAATGGCCTTTGTAACGTGAAACAACATGCTCATCCTAGAGAATAGAGTGAGTGAGGTCAAGTTGACATGGTTATGCTCTTCCAAATGAAACCGTTCCGTAATGCAGCAGCAGCTCTAGCACTAGCTAAAAAACCTTTGATTATCTATCAGCCAATACTGACTCACTCCAGGAGAGTATGAGATCCCGGACAACCATTGGAAAGTCTGCAAGTCCCAGCAAAAGTTTGGGGTAGGAAAAGAAAGAGAAAATGAGATTTGAGTTGCATCACGTTACAAATAACTCAAGACATTATTTTAAGACCAAAGAGTTTAATGAAGTTTACCTCGTACCACTTCCACCGCGACTGACGGAATGTCTATATCGCTTTCAACGAGCCTATACACATCCACAAGCTATAGAAGACAGATTGAGAAATTTAGCAGTCTTGTGCACCAAGTGTCATGACCATATGAAACAGAAGTAATTTTTTTTTTATCTACAGACCTCCTGGATGTGAAGCTTCGAGTCCTCAGTCAAAGCAAGAAGAAGTTGTCTACGGATTCCTTCATCAACAAAAAAAAGGCGAGCTCCGTCTTTGATGGTATCCGTGAGGTCTAGTTTTTTATCAAATTGCCAATTTCTTGTACTTCGCCTGTATAAACAAAACATACATAAATGAAGGTTCTAAGAACTCTTGACAAGAAAACGAGAATCAAGTGCTCGTGACTGGATACAGACCTGTCCTTTACTTGAAATGCAGGGTTGCTGCTCATCTTGGCAACATTTTCCTTAGCAAGAACGATAAGGTTTTCAAGCCGTTTCCACTGGAAAACACCATCTTTAAATAGAACCTAAAACAAGGAGCAGATTTATTATCACAGGTATTGGAGAAACAATCTATGTTGGTACAACTTGGACATGGCAACTAGAATATTGAAAAAAAAAAAACAGAAGCACTAATGGAGAAATTATATGGTAACTATTGCACAGCTTGATATGAAGAGGGAAAAAAGAAAATAATCCATAAATAGCTTTACTCAGTTACTCATGAGATTGAAGCTTATCTAACTTAAAAATTATGAGCTTCAAATGAATCAACTCAGAATATGAAAAAATGGGTAAATCTCCTAAACAAATTCAAAGAATCGCTTTGAACTGGTTACTGACCTGTATGAGACGTTCACGTAGAGCTGGATTTGGATCTGTTAGGAGGCGCTTTGCCACATATGGATAGGCAACCTAATCAATAATTGATATCAATTATACATGTCAAAACAGAAAGCAAGACAAAGCTTAGACTGGTACCATTGCAACTAGAGGAAGCAACAGCTTCCAGCATGGAAATTAGCCACAAGAGTTTATAGTGTAGATGATCAATAGAAATCTCTACCCATTTAGAATTGATGACGTCTAGTTGAAAAACAAAATAAATAGAATATGCGGCAAACATATCAGTTGGTGACAATTTGAACAGGGCAAACCAGACCAAATCGATTATGGGACTTTATATATAAGGTGCAATATATATATAAAAACAAACATAAGCTGAATTACGGATTAAATTAGATGGAAAACTAATTAACTTTTGAAAAACCAAGATACAGGGCAAGTGCAATAATAGAAATTAACTATTTAGTTTCACGACAGAATTCTGAGTTAAAACACTATGGTTAAAGAAAAGGACCCTGTTACAAACACCCATCCTCCCAAAACCACCCAAGAAATATAAAAATGACTAAGAGGTTAGTTTCACGACAGAATTCTGAGTTAAAACACTATGGTTAAAGAAAAGGGCCCCGTTACAAACACCCATCCTCCCAAAACCACCCAAAAAATATATAAATAAATAAGGGATGTGTATAAGAAACTGTTGACCTATTCATGTTGCAATTTTTTGCAGTCTACATCTTATTGTAAGCTAATGTAATTGTCCATATATATGTGTGTGTGTGTTTCAACAGTAGCCAATGGACTTTTTTTTCTTTCCACCCACAAGATGCAAGTGGTCTGCAAGTAAGATCATGCTTATAATGATAATCTTAGGCCCATTTCCAATGTATCACGACTTATGAAATATGACAGTCAGAAATTTGATTCCAGATGTGAATAAGGAAAACAACAAGGTTCATCTTTACCTCCAGAAATTTGAAGTCTGGCTGTAGAGTGAAACAGATTCCCTCTTGAGTCAATAAAGAACGGATAACAAGAGAAAATCTCTCTGGGATCCGGATGGGATAATTGTAAACCAATTGATTAAATTTCCCTATAGCAGATAGAGCATGTGTATGACTTAGTAAATCACAAAGTAAACACAACAGGTTAAGGAAGTAAAATTTAAGTTCTCAGGAAAAATAGAGTCAATGACATGTACAATATAGCTATAAGGCTCATATCATTTACAATTAAGATTCCATTCTGAGAGTTTCTTGTATCCCTACTAATCAAAAAAAAGTTTATTTGATCTCAGGCAATTAGGAACTTAAAGTTACAAGTCTTCCAATAAGAAGACTCTACAACCAGAGAGTACAAAATAAGAAAAGCATATTTCAGGAAGTACAATAAAGAAGAAGAGTATACGGTCAGAAAGCAAGAAAGGGAATGTTACCAAACGTGACTTAAACTAACAGAAATACTGCAAGGGAGAGAGAGAGCGAGAGAGAGAGTACCAGTAACACTTCGAAAATTGAAATCAGAGAGTCCTTTTCCAGAAGAGTTCTGCCAAATTGCCTCTAGGGCTGGGATTATAGGAGAGACATCAGTCCCGGGAGCCAGGAAGCCAAGCCTGGTGAAATCATTCGCCATCTCAGCATAGTCCTCATTTACAGCATGGACAACAGCATCAATCAAGATCTGTTTATTTTGCTGAGAAATTGCAAAAAAATCAATATACAGTTCCAACATAAAGCTTCTCCACAAAATAACATTGAACAAATGATAATAAATCGTAGCAGAATCTTAATCTTTGCTATTTTTTTCTGACAAATGCTTGAAGTCCACAAATTTTATCAGGTGGGATGTGCTGTGCTTCTAAAAGTGAGCATCATGCCATCATTACCATGTTTTACATTAACCTTGGACCTATAAGAAAAGCGTGTTAAAGTTTGTCAAATTTTGCGTTTGACAAAAGAGTATATGAACTTATGAAGAGAATAGATGAAAGGAATGCATTATGTTTCCATATGTCAGAATATTATCACAATAGAAATTGAAAATTCATAAAAATCTATCAAAATTTCAAAACTCTTAAGATTAATCATAATCCTACGGGATTTTATTCAAAATAATTTAGAGTTCCATAATTTAAAATTTTGATTGTCTGTATGATATCCCAACTTTGTTTCCATTTCATTACTCCCCTGCTGCAATTGCTCTATCTCAAGTGTTTGGCCAGCTTTTGATAAAATGCAATGAGCTTGTAATTTCACCAAATTTAGCCACAAATTCTATTCATCAATGGCGTCCAATCTACAGGTGAATCACTTAAAACACACTACCTGACTAAGCACAGCAACATTCCCAAAGTCCACATAAGCAATACGTCCATCACGCATGGCAAAAATATTTCCGGGATGTGGATCTCCATGAAATAACCCAAATTCTAGCAATTGCCGCAAAGCGGCACTAACTCCAACCGTTAAAAATCCATTTACATCAATGCCACCTTCCTTGATAGCCTGAAGATGAGAGATTATCAATATACAAGGTGAAATCTGTTACTTTGCAAAGTAAATATCTATAAAAACATCATCATCTATCCGGATAACCATACCTGTGGATTAGTGCACCGAATTCCATCAATCCATTCCATTACCAGAACACGAGTCCCACAAAGCTGCTTGTAAACCCGAGGAATTTTGACAGTTGGGTCGTTTTTGAAATTCTCGATGAAATCTTCGATATTACGGGCTTCCTGAATTAGGGAAAAGAAACAGCATGCCCATGTAAGTAAATATAAGTGTAAACATCTTGGTAGCTCGAATATCATCAAGGTTTTTTTTTTATCAGTTCGATTATCATGCAAGTTATGATAATAAAGCCATATTCATTAACATAATGCAGAAAAACTGTGAGTTTTTTGTATTTTTCTTAATTACCCTCATAATCTTTTTCTTTTTTTTTTCATTAGGTACATCACACAGCTTTAATGCCAAACAGAGGTAAGTTCTGAAAAGGTACCAAGGTGTAATCCAGCTCCTCCAAAAGCTTCTCACCAAATTCATCAACTATCAGCTCTGCATTGCACCCCAGTTTCTGTAGACTGATCCCATTCAAAAATGAAGCAAGAGTACGAAATAGAAAAAGATCCCGATAAATTATAGGCTCTATCTGGGGCCTTTGAACCTGTAGATATATGTCTAGTTAGAAAATTAGTTTAGACTACATCATTCTAAACCCCAACAGAACTACATAAGCTTAATATAAACAAGCACATTCTAAATAAAACTCAATTAGTTCAGTGTAAAACAATTTCACCCTTTCACATGGGCAGAACTAGGATTTGATATTTGGGAGGTGATTGATAAACTGTATGACATATATGAATATATATAATATGTATTATTTATACATGACTATATATAAAATAATAATCATACACCATAAAATTGTATAAAAAAATATACTTATAAATTATCTTATAAGAAAATTTTTCTTATAATTTTTATAATTTGCTAAAGACCATTACAAAAAGAAAACAAAACAAAATATAACCTATTTTTCCTTTAAATTAAGTTCAATGACGATATTTTATAGAATAAAATTAATCTATCATCATTTCTAAAGTGAAATTCAGTAAAAATTTGGGGTGAAAATTTTCAATAAAAATTTTGAAAACGTAAATATTGAAGGACAATTTTAATTATATAAAGAAGAATTTCAATTATTTACACAAAGTAAATTATATAAAGTAATTTCAATAAAACTTATATGAAGTAAATTTATTTATTTTTTTAAACTTTGGGGGTGCAGCCCCACCAACCTTGGTGGTAGTTCCGCCCCTACCCTTTCATGTTTTCATGTTAAAACAAACTAAGTAGACCATGAGCTAACGACAATGTAAATAATTTACACCAATATGAGGAAACATGGCAACTAGAAAGCTGATGACTTCAACAAGTATGAATCACTCTAGCTTTGCCAGACAAAACAATAACATCCAAAAAGTAGTTTAAGATCACTGCCTCTGCATAACTTATAATTCACAGTCCATGAACGTCCAGAAAAAGTAGTAAACCTCATACAACCTTAATCGCAACATCTTCGTTGGAGTCACGTAAGGTAGCTCGATAAACTTGACCCAAACTTGCAGCTGCTATTGTCTGTGATGAGATTTTACTGAAAACAGCTTCAAGTGGTTGGCCCAATTCCTCTTCTATGATGTTGAAAGCAACCTAGACCATTGTCAAACGATTCAATACTTACAAAATACTTAACCCCAGTATAATGTATCAAAAAAAAAAACCCGCGTAAATGGAAATGTTCTAAATTTAGTCAAGTATTAATAAAATGTGACTTTTTACCTGATTGGGGAAGGGAGGAACATCATCTTGAAGAATGCAAAGCTCATTCATATAATCTTCTCTGATGATATCAGGTCTATTTGCAAGAACCTGGCAGCAGATGGATAGCTTTCAGTCAAAAGGGAAAGTGAACACCAAAGAGCCTGCTACTTGAGCAAACACCATGGATTTAAGTTTAATGGCATGATTGGAAGAAATTTATCCCCTGCTACTTCATATTACTCAACTGAACTTAAAATATGAAGTAATGATGTGGCAAAAAGGGAAGGTTTCTATTGGGTGGAGATAAATCCAAATGTAATCAGTTAAAAAAATTTGCCTTTATATTGGAATAAAAATTTGTGCTATTTTGAAAGTCACATTATCAAAAACTGACAATAAGCCAAATAAAAAATTGTGCAAATTTGAAAGTCAGATTGTCCAGAACTGACAATAAGCCAATAACAAATAAAGACAGATTCATACGTAAAAAAAGAGAACAATGGGCCAATTTAAGAAGTTGATACTGTAGGAAGCACTTTCTGTTGAAGAAAATTGAACACGGCCTACAAAAGTTGATAAAGGCTATAGCATATAATAAAAAAGCAACAAACCTGGCCAGCTTTGATAAAAGAAGGTCCCAAATCACACAGGAGATTCCTAAGCTGCCGAGCACGAAAAGGAACAACTTCTTCATCTCTTCCAACCAAAAAATCATACATCAAGGAAGACCAGTAAAATCCCAAACTCCAAACTATCTCCACGCCTCGCAAAATTAGTGACAGAATTGCCCCTCTTGATTCCAAAACCTTATTTCTCACCTAATCAACAACAATAAAACATGATCTCTACCACCAATATATACCAAAATGAAGAATATTTTGTTAGAAAAATTTTCATATTCACACTTAACTACCCTAACCATTTATTCTTCACCAAATTATCAGCAACAAAATTATAATCCCTACAAAATTTTCGTATTCATCTTGCAATACAACGACCATAATACTGAATTTATAAGTTTTTGGATAGGTACGCCGAATTTAAATACTAGATGAACGACAAAAAGAAATAATGTTCTGTCAGGTAATTTCATATCCAAGTTCCGGTACCTTAACCCTCGAATAAGTTAATTCATATCCAAGTTCCACAACCAAACTAACGCCGAATTTAATGCAATTATAAAATTTCATCGAAGTACAGCCATATTAAAACGCAGCAGAATTACTGCATATATTAGCACCATTTCACTCCAATACAAACACCAATTACATAACAGATGCAGCGAAATTCTGATATTTTCTATTTTAAAAATCATACTGTCTCGGGAGAGTACTTGCGAAATGGAATGCAAACGCCGCGCTCGAAGTCGAGCTGCTCCATAGCACTACTAGACTTGCCCGATTGCAAAGCCCTGCTATTGGTCTCGCTTGTAGCCGATAGACTCCTCCTCGCTATGACGCCATTGACAGAACCCTCGGCTCCCGACGCCGCGGCGAAATTCGAGACTCGCATCGGCGATGATTTCTTGTTCCTTTTGAGCGCCGTGGCACGGAAAGAAATTGGCGTTTGTGATGGCGCATGTTTGTGATTAGTAGAGCAAGGAACCGTGTTTGCATAACTTGTACAGAGGAAGTCCATTGGTCTGAAAGCTCTGAAACTTGAACATAAACTGAAACCCTAGAGAGAGAGAGAGAGAGAGAGAGATTGGCGCTGGAAGGGAGTGGTCAAGAGAGAGCAGCAGCTTCGAAAAGCAGTTTAACTGAAAGATCAAAGAAGAATATACACGTTATTCTGGAATTTGGCAACCACATACTTCAGTAGTGGAAACTCGTAATAATCAAAATAATAATAAAAAGGAATACTCGTACAATTTCAAGATACTTCATCTCTCTAACAAACGAGACAAACACAAGTTTCAAATATAAATGAAATTAAATAAAAAATTTATAAATAGAAATAAAATAATATATAAATAATAATGATATAATTTGAATTAAATGTGATTTGAATAGTGAGGATAAATGAGATGATTTTAAATAAAAAATAAATTTTGAATAAAATATTGTCAGATTATAATTTTTTAATATTATTTTTGTTTAAAAATTTAAAAAAATTGACTTATTTTTATTTATATTCAGAAGTTTGAAGGGTTGAATAATTAATTTTAAAAGTTTATAATGATTAATTTGAAAGTATTTATATTTTAATGATATTTGAAAATGATATAGGATGAAATGAAATGAAAATTTTAGAATATAATTTTTTTTTTAAACAAGCATTTGTTAAATTGAAAACGCAAAGATTGATAGTCTCCAATGCAGACCAGCCGTCGGAGTCCAAAACTGGTTAGAATTGGCTAAGTACCAATCGACTAGCAGCATAAATTTGATGAAACTGATGCCGGCCGATTAGGTCCCGATTTAAAATCCAAACCCTTGAATAAGTTTGCTAATATTAAATACATATATTATGTAAAACGACGTAGTTTTACTTAAGTGAGTAAAATAAAATCATTTTTTAAATTATTGTAAGTGTGAATTTTAATCTCAAGGTTTGAATATATTTATTTTACCCTATATCCTATATTAAATGATTTGGTTTGATTAATTTTGGCTCGTCTTATTTTTTGTTTGTAAGTCGTAACAAATGTTTTTTTGTTTTTGTCAAAAGTGCTTATTTTTCATGAAAACATTTATTAAGAAAAGATTATTTGCCACGAAATACTAATTTTCACGAACAAAAAATGCTTCTATCACCACAAACATCGTTGGAAAAAGATGACTTTTCTAATTAATTTTTATTTGGTGGATAAATTTTTTTTTTTTTTACTAACTATATGTCACGAATATCTCACGAAGCAAAGTATTATGAAAAAACTTGTTTTTCATTAATGATATATTTTTTGCCACGACTGCCACTACTGGAAAAAAGTCATATTTCTTGCCATATATATATATATATATATATTTATATATATAGCTTTTTTGCATCTCTTAAATCAGAATAATGATTTAAAAAAAAATCAAAACTATATATTTCAAACAATACAAATCCTATTATTATTTTAAAAATTAAAAATAAATAGAATTTGGCCCAAGCCCCAGTTTATAGAACTTCAAACGCAGTGTTATAATGCAACGTGGCCTATTTCACTCCGCGAAGACAAATGGAGGGCCAAAAAAAAGTACAATATTAAAACAAAATTCTATACATCACATTGTTATCATATTTACATTTTATTATATAAGATGACATATATTAATTTATCATCGTTGGAAAATATTTTTACATCATTCAATAGTGTCGATAAATTATAAACCACATCGTCTTACGTACATATATAATGAGCAGAATATGAGATATTATAAGTGTTATGTATAGCATTAATTATTATAAAGTTATAGTACTTGCTGCATGCATCAAGTACATTATATTTTGTTATATAAGGACAACTCAAACCTACCATCTTGATCAGCATCTTCATTTTCAAAGTGTTTGTTTGATATCCCGATTGTGCAAAGCTGATCGGTGCTGACGTTGATACGAACGAGTTGATCAATGCGATCAAAGGCGATGCTGGAACTGGCCGCGGCCCTGATCATCTTGGTTTACTCATGTCGGAGGAGATGGAAATCAAGGCTGGGTTTGGGAAGCAAGACTTCTCCTATACTCTTTAATATTATTTATTATTTTATTATTACGTTTTATTTATTATTATTATGATTTATTAATTTATTATTTTTATTTTTATCTATTTTTTTATTATTACTCACAAACATTCTCAATACTTCTCAACACTCAAACGTAACTTAAGACTCGAATTTGTAGCAGCAGTACCATTATTAATGTAGTGATCATCCAACTAATATATTATATGTTGTCAGATATCTAACGATTTCTTGTAGAATCACAAAATAATAGAGAAAATTTGGGATTCGATCTGACTGAACCCCATGATAAATGTAGTCTCCATGGTCGTAGACCACGGGCGGCAACACCGCTCATGCCATTGAGACCGCCTCCCTCCGACAACCTCATCCTTACGACGGCGACCCCAGCGACCTTTTATTTTTCTCTAGCAGCCTTAAATCCAAAATGAGACCGTTAATGTCGACTACGACAACCAGCGGCGGCGAAAATTGGGTTGAGATCGAATGCCTCTTTACCAAATTATTTTCATTTTATTTTTTATTATGTTTTCTAAAATTTATTTGTTTATTATGATTTTGTTGTATTTTAAAAAAAAATTTATTGTGATTTTAAGGTGGGCTGAATTTATTATGCCAGCGTCACCCTTTATTATAATTTTTGTATCTAATTAAATGCGATAAAAAAATTATTTACAATTACTTTTAACTATAAATAATTACTTTATTAAATTAATTGATTATAAATAAGTTTATTATTATTATTATTTTGTATTTAATCGAGTGGTCATGATGATGGCTGGGAAATGAAATGGATATATGCTTTATTCGTGGACAATTAGGTTAGGAGAGTGAGTTAAAATAAAAATAAAAGTTAAATAAAATATTTTTAGAATATTAATTTTTAATAATAATATTATTTTAAAATTAAAAAAAAATTTATTTTATATATTTTATAGAAAAATTTGAAGAAAAAAGTTGTGATGAGTTTGGAAACTTTTGTATCCAAACGGGGGTTAAGCTTGTTATATGTTTTCATGAATATCGATCTGAGGGTCCCCATGCCTGCATGGTGGTGATTATTTCATCTGTATGTTTCTAAAAAAAAAAAAATCATCTGTATTGACGTACGCAGACGTCCAAAAAATTTCATGTTTCTGAAGAAGTTTAGATTCCAGTACTGGAAAATTAATATAGGCTATATAGCTGTACATACCCAGTTTTATTTTTCTGTAATAATCCAGAAGTCTTTTCGTATTCAGCTAATTTTTGTTCAATACAATTTGAAATGCACCAGATGGAATCATGGAAATATGGTGTTTGGTTGAATGTAAAATGAAGGAAACCCAAAAGAAACTTGGGGTTGTATTCTATTCGAGGTCTAGTCTTCTGCCTCCAAATTAATCTTAGAAAATACACTCGGAAGAGTTGTTAATTATTTGAGTTCAACTATATATGGGCCGGTCTCTTATATTTAGACGAACTGTCAAATGATCATATAGCTCTTTCTAACTGAGCCCGTAGTAACACAAAGGGATATTGATCCATTAACAACATATGGGCTTAAGGCCTTTAATTAAGACTAGAACCCAACTAATCGGCCCAACTAACTAATGGACAGTTCCTATACTTCTTCAGTTAGCATCTTCACGTGCATTCAATCTATTGATTTATTTAATTAAAATAATATTAAGTATGTAAATTATAAGTATTACATAATTATTTTAAAAAAAATTGAGTTTATTAATAAAAAATTAGTGTTTTTTTAATGTAAATCTTATATTTATTTATTTTTCAAAAAAATTATATAATATGTATGTACTTCACAATTATAAATATTATTTTATTTCGAACACCTAGCTACCACCTATAAGCTGCTTCCGAATTGACAGATGAGTGATGCCGAGTGTGCATTAATTGATTGCTACCATTAGAATATTATTTACCATAAAAAGAGTATGACATGGCTATAAGTATTATTGCTCTTTAATAATTGGAACCTATGAATATTTCTGATAATTAGAACCTATGATTTCACTTTATCATTAATTCTTACTATAAATAGAAAATATGCTAAACTATAAACCAATTAACTGGTTGCAAATTGGGCGGAGCAACTTACTTTTCTTTTCTCATTTTAGAGTGAGAAACTCTTATCTCTCTCTAAAAATCACAAACTAAATATTATCGTCAGAGAAGAAATCTCACATTCCTCTCTTCTTTTCGTTCTTACTGTTATACTACCTCTTGTGTGGATTTTTACAGATTCAAAATTTTCGAGATCTGCTTCAATCCAGACTTCAAATAACGACAGGCGCCCCACCATGATGATCCCATGTTGCTGATCTATTGGTTCATTGCATAATCGCTCCTTTCTGGCCGACGAGTGGCCTTCACACGCGACTTGTTTCTACGCGCGTTCTTCTCGCGCCACCCCATACCAGCTATCTTGCCTGCTACACACGCCACACCAGCAGATTCTCCACCCTCCGATCGGCCCGTCTGCTTCTCTATTCCACCGGCACGTGGCCTTCTCGTGCTCTCCTAGTGAGCGAATCGTTTGTTTCTCCGCTGCAGATCTACTTTTCCATGTCCAGACTCTTCGAATTTTTATTATCCCTAAATGATGATTTGATTAAAAGGAGTAAGGATTTCTTCAACAGATATTTCAAGACTTTTTACGACAATGCCTCCACTTACACAATTTTTGACGGTAGCTTTTATTTAATACGTCTTTTAAGACGATACCCTCTTTATAGGGTTTGAGTAGAGACCAATAAATTAATTGGTCTTAGAACTCACTTTGTTTTATTTCTGCATTGTTGTTATTATTTTAGAGTATTTTGTTGGGGAACCCCACCCCCTCTAATATATTTCACCTATTATATTAATGAATTATGCTTGCATAAAAAAAATTTAACTGGTCGCGTGTTTGACTTAAGTGTGGTTTGTATATGTAGTGATTTAAGATGAAAGTTAAAATTTTTATTAGAATATTATTCTTAAATATTATTATTATTTTAATATTTGAAAATGTTGAATTTTTTTATTATATTTTATATAAAAATTAAAAAGAATTAAAATAATGAGATAAGATCAGTCAAAATATTTTCATTATCCAAGAAATATCTAAGATCCCTTATTGAGGAAAAAGCTATCCAACATTTTAAGATGGAAGACTACTGTTAGATATGATTGAAATAATTTATTTAACTAGCTAGAACTTAATTTTTTTTTTATACAATTGATGGGTTTTTAAGTCCTAACTCATAACCTAGATATATATAAGTAAATAAATAAAAAGGTCCTAATTTCTAACAATTAATTTATCTAGTACTCCAACGTGCTTAGAGCTCAAGAAAGGTAGGCATGCATGCAACCAATCGATTGGGCTAAACCCAGATCACGATGATCAACACATAACGTCAAGTGAAGATGATCGTATACAGATGATATCATGGACACTAATTAACTCAACAGGGGAAATTTACTGCAGATATATATATATATATAAATATCATTCAGGCCGAAACCTGATCATTACTGCAGATATATATATATATAATATATATCATTCAGATCGACGACGACGACGACGATGTAGTTGATTAAAGAAAGGTAGGTATATAGCTAGCTAGCTAGTTAGCCTTTTGATGATGATGGCATCTCCAACCGAGCATGATTAATGTATGTGGTCACACAATTACGTACAGCTGGTCAACGACGACCTTGGCATTGGCCGGGGTCAATCAAAATTATTAGAAATTCTTAAAAGGCGTAGTACGTAGATTTCGTTTTCATGAAGGAGCTGATTTAAGGATGTTGTTCCACGTGCATGCTCAAGCACACCAACTACATGTGAAAAGTGGGGCAATTCCACATCCCCTAATTTGGACAAGTGTCACTCCTAGCTTGGTTTCGGATGCACTGTCACCATCCACTTCACGTGAAACCCCATATCTATCCTCCTCGTCTTTGATCTATTCCGACATCTATGTATGATGTATGGGGACCTCTAAATCAGAAAACTCCCTTTGGACATGAACTGAACGTTATATACTTTTAAAGGATGAATATTGATTCTTTATATACATAATTTCTAATATCTGGCAGCTAATTCCCTTTCTTACATTTTTGATTTCCTTAATATTGCATATTCTTTTATTTTTCATAAATCTTTTTCCTTATTATTTTATTTCTCTGCTTATCTATTCTTATAATTTTGGGCTTGCCAAAAACATATTCTGGTCGGATATATGTCAACTTTCAATAATTAAACAAATTAATTCAATTATCATACGCCAATGCAGCGCGCCATCATTTTCACTCGATCCATTTCCACTCGTTTCTATAATTAATCAGTCGGTCAAGTATTAATTTGGCCTGTTTGCAAATTACGAAGCCTCTCCCCGGCCATCAGATCAAACCTCACTAGGAATTATAAGATCAAACTTATCTTTTCACCGATAAATATACTGCTCGATCGATCAATATTAGCTAATTAATTATCTTAATGATCAGTATATGCTGAGTTTCTCGCTAGCTGTCTCTTCATTAGGAACACACACGCCCATATGATCAGCTTGTCGATCGCAACGTGGCACAAACACTACATGAATTAAATTAATATTTTTAGTTTTTATCCTTGTAGATCGATCAGCACCTACCTAGACATATATAGAAGTAAAAAAAGTAGGAGATCAGAAAACATTAAGCTGCCCATGAAGTGAAGTTAATTATAGATATTTATAGATATTTATAGATATAGATATTTATGTGAAGTTATAGATATTTATATACCACACAAAACAAAGCCACACCACGAAGTTACAAAGCAATATTACATAATGATCAGCTAGCTACCATGCACAGACACCACCTTGTACTTTATTACAGCACAACAAGCGAGGAACCCTCATCCACGTCCTGATCTAACATTCTTAATTCTAGGACAAAACACGGGAATTACAAGAAACCTTAAACCAACAACTAATGAAACATGCATGCATATATATATATATTATATTAAGAGATCACATGAGTACTACGTGAGTGGTAGCAGCTAGGAGTTGCTGATCACATATCTCGGACGTGGAAGATATTGGGATTTTTAACGACAATATCGTACATGTGAATGGAGCAGAACTTGGAGAATTCCCAAGGAAGAGAAATAAGGTCGATGGAAGATGGCTTGTGGAATTGGAAGAGGTCAGGGTCACCTTCGTAATACCTCTCCCACCCTAAGCCGGTCAAGATTTGCTCGAGGGAGGAGTAAGATGATACCACCTTTCCGGTTGGCAAATGCACCAAAACCTTTTTCTTAGAACTACTTCCTTGCTTTCCATCGGAGGAGTCTGCTTGAGGATTTAGGCGATATACGCCATTGCTGAAAACCCAAACACCCGACATGATGTTTTCTTAGGGATGAAGATGTTTTTGCAGCAGTTTTAATTTCTAGCTAGCTAGATATAGATGATGAGGCCAGAGATGAATATATGAAGGAAAGTAGCTGAGTGGGTTGGTGAAGGGAAGCAAGGGATAGAGGGGTATTTATAATATGTGTGATGGGGGCAGATAAAACAAGAAGAAAATACTCCTTGGAGAGGGAGTGGAAGTTTAATTAAGGATATTGGTGATGATAGGCATGATGTTGGGCTTTGGTATAGAATCTAGATGTTGTGGGTCCGGATGGGTTTAAAAATGAGGGTGCAAGGATGCTCGGAGGGCATGATTTAGGGCACAGGTACTATCAGTGGGTTGGGGGTTTGGAAGAATCTTTTATGTTTTGGCAAGCTTTCATTTGCTTTTTCAATGGGGAATCTTTTTGAAAGTTTAATTTGGGGATTTATTTATTTATTTATTTTTTCTCTCAAGAAGTCAATTAATAAAAGAAGTTGCACCCACTAACAGATCACAAGCTGTCCACGTGAAGGGAGTGGAGGAGATTGTGAGATATTTCGTTTTAAGCTATATAGCTAGCTAGGTTCTTGAGATCATCTAGATCGATGCCGGCGTTGGTGGGATTAGTGTTACTGAAACGTGCACACGGGGTACTTTTCTTTTTGTTGTATACTTATCAGTATTGGATGGGGATAAGATCATAACCCAAACCATAAGTTGTATAGTTTTAGCTTATATATACTTAATTACTTTTGCGCCGATTATTAATCATCTTGCATAATTTTGTGGTTCCTTATAAAATGAGATGATGATCTGGATATATATTTGCCACCAGATCAAATCCAAAAGCATGATCATCTATTTGTGCCATATCAATTAATTAATTATACTCCTCATGTATTCATATGATTTGACCAAAAACTCTATATAATCTAGCAATATTTCATATATATATATAATATGCATATTATATCATGAGTACCACGCAGCTAGATAAGTTTTGGTTTCATTTATATAACTATAAGAATTTTAACCTATATATACTACTTCAGCAAATATATACATTCATATATATATATATATATATGTATGTATATATATATATCTTTGAGAGACTAAAGATAGCATTTTCAACAAAGAGATATGCACTCAGTAGTATTAATTAATAAGTCACTATAAGAAAATTGGTCTGTTGTGATATTTTTATAACAACAAGATAGATTATTTGAGATATAAAAATGTCACAACTGCTTATTTAGTTCCCATAAAAATGTCACAACAGCCCAATTTTCTTGTAGTGAGTTGATTGCTCTAACATTAATTTTATTTTCAAAATCTAAAAACAAGCACTAGTACCACACGGTTCTAAACTGAAAGTATTATAATATATATATATATATATTATATAAGCTTCATATATTCTATCTTTCATGTGCTTCAAACCGATGGACAATATATATATAAGAGATCGGTGTATGATGTTTGCACATGAAGAAACCTAATTGGTATAAGATAGAATATGCAGGTATTTGATAGTATATATATATATATATACACCCTAATCATTAATGAAAAACCTTACTAATTCCTTAGGTCTAATTTTGATGATTAGGTGGTCAATTATTGCACAATCAGATCTATGATTGGGCTAGGCTTTCACATATGATCATTTGACTAACCAAAGCTTTTATATGTAAGCTTTTTGATATCATTGTCAATTCATAATTGACTGAGTCCTTGAGTACGTAAATCTCAAAAGGACCACCACATGCAAATCAAAGCTGGTTTAAATAATATCATTCCCAGAGAGAGAGAGAGAGAAGGGGGGTTGTTTTCCCTGTCTGAACAGCTTACAAGTTCAGAATATTTTATGGCATTAAAATGCAGTGTTGCCCACATGGCATCACATGGGCCTTCTGGTCCTCCATCTATAACCTTTTCGGAGCGTGTCTTGTCAAATCTATCATTAGCATCGATCATGGACCTTTCTTCTTTGATATTTAATTTTCAGGATTTCTTTACATGACGCGCGCGGCGCGCCATCGATCGGCCATTGATATAAATTTGATCCAATATTTATCCATCAATATTGCAACAGGCCGCCCGGCTTGCATGCATGTTTTTTGTAATTATATTTTTCCTGTCTAATATGTTTTTATTTTTATAATTATGAGGTATATATATATATAACATTAGAGGCGCGTAAATGTAAATTGTAATACAGCTAGAAGGTATATATAAGCATTAAGAAAAGCTGGCATCTACCCAATACATAAATCAAGTGAAAAATCCATCCAAACCAAATAAAAAAGTGGTGTAAATTTAAGCCTCGGAAGGGCCACAAAAAAGGGATCATATATATTGGGCACACTTGAGCGGCCAATACATGAAGGGTTCAATCCAAGAAGTGGGAACGTAAAGTTTTAGAAGAGCGACAGGTTAATATTGGTCTTCGATCCATGGCATGATGCAGCTAGTCAGATGGTATAACATTGCTAGCACGTGCAATAAGAGATAAGGGAGATTGTACCAGCCAAATCTAGCATCTTCCTCGACCAAAAAGTGGGGTGATTTGCGCGTGGGAGCCAGGCCACGGCATCAGAAAGGTCCGACAAAAATCCTCCACGACTTCGAGGACAAGGCTAAGAACATATATGGTCTAGGAGCTCGTATATGGTCACATTCATAGAAGTGGTTGGTTTAATAATAGAGAATTTCGTATCATGATTCGATATATCGGTAATTATTAATCTACTTTACAATAAAATAGTTTTATAATTTAACTTAACATATAATACAATCAATTTGTATACTTATTTTTGTTATAAGATCCTTTTATGGTCGGCCACACATGATAATTTCTTATGGGTTTTTTGTAGCCTCACTGAAAGATAATTACAGAAAGAAATCTGAGTAGCCTCTCTCACTATAAAAAAAAATTATTTATTTGTAGTCAATTATTTTTTGCAAATTAGCTATTTCCCGTTAAAATAAAATTATTTTTATCGTAAATAATTATTATCATCATAAATAATTATTCACAAATATCGTTTATTTTTATAGTAAGTGTCTCTTCTCATTTCTTTTTTCTCTCTAGAGTAAAAAGTACTAGAGACGTACACGAATATTAATATTGTTGTAATGTGAAATAACATTACCAGTAATTAGCAGGACTGGTCTATCAATTCAGATAATGTGTAATATCAATGATAGAAATGGTGATGATTTCTATTCTTATCGGTATGCATGATGGTGGTCCTCTCAACTTTTCAATCATGAAGTTGAACAGCTAGAGATTATATGTATATATTCCCTGCAGGCGCCATTAGAGACCAAAACCCAGTGAAGAACAGTAGACAAAAATGCAAACTTTTTGCACACCTTTTGGCATTCAATCCTCAAGCATAAGGTCTGCTCTTGTTTCTGTATTGTCCCTCTTTATGCATGCCAACGGATCCAAATAACACAGAGCCTTCACAATCAGCCAGCTTTATGATCTCAGAATATTTAATATATTTTTCTAATTCCCTAGCTTTATCAACAGCCAGCAATTAGAATTCCCACCTAGGCATATTTCTTTGTTTCTGGATAAAGATTCAAGTAGTTATACTGCACTTCAGATTTCATAGAAAGTTGTAAATTCCATTACCCAGTATCGTATATTTTGCAAATGGATAAACATTCAAATTCATTGATCATCATGCACTGATCTTACTTCCCGCAGCATGAACGTGAGACAAGTTCAGCTACAGTCAGCTTTCTTTGTGGTATTCCAGCTTGCTTCTGGAATGCACGCGTATATGCATACTTTCCACTAGACCCAAACACATCATGCATTCATACATATTCTTCTTAATTGTAATAATTGGTCTCTTTTTTTAGGAATCCACAAGTATATTTTTATTATTTATTATATATTTTAATATTTTTCTTCATGTGTAAGTCATACTCTTTTTTAATAGATAATTTAATATGTGAAATATTTAATTAAATAGATAGAATATAAAGTTAGAATTCAAATTCAAGCTCGAACTACTTTGATATCATATAAAATTATCAATTTTCTTAAAATTATAAACTGATGGATATATATATGCAGATTTTTATTATTTATTTTATATTTTAATACAACCAAATAATTAGCAACTTGCAGGAAAAAAAAAAGCGTGGGTAATAACAGCTCGCTTTAAAGACGCAGAAAGAATAACTAATTATCATTAATCAGAGCAATATATTTATATATGAGTAGTGCTACATGATCTTCCGAGTGATGCAGCTTGAATTTGTCCTGAGAAGTAATTTTTTTTATTCATTTTATTTATATCTTAAATATTTTTAGCTGCAAAGTATATAGTGTAATATGTATTTGGCTGCAAAATCATCGATCAAATATATATATATATATATATATAATATTATGTTTACGTGCTTTGTCGATCCTTCCAGCAGCCTCCAGGCCAGGAATCTTGTGGCCGTATGATAATAAGTAAAGAAGGTGCCAAGTTGGCACTTACGAATTACGGACTAGATTCAGTTAAATCATATATTTAATTGATTACAATGATTTAATTTGTCATCTCTTACATGCATACATCGGATTTGGAAAGACAAAACCAAAGTCGGTAAGGGCTCTTTTTATTATTATTAGGAAAATTATTATTATTATTATTATTGTTAGAATCTATAAAAAGGAGTTTGGTGAGGGCGATCCGCATGCAAATACTATATTATCGTGAGCCACAAAGTTTATCAATCTCCCTCCCTTCCTCCCTCCCTGATAAATTCCATTGCAAATGAGAATCAAGGAAAAGGCGTAGCTATATTCCAATGTCCATTGCTCGTCTCTAGCTATCGATCTAAGCTAATACACATGCATGCATGAGTACATGACATTATGCATGCATGCATCCAGTAACATTTTTGAAAAGCTTGAAAAAGTTGGTCGACAAGCCGCCATTAATATTCTTCTGATCTTAAACAAGCAGCTAGCTAGCCGCGTCCCTAGCAATTTTTTTGAAGTGACGTTGATTAATGCACATGCATGCATATGGCCCATGTACTACTCATGCATGAGTACCCATCATGAATTTTTTTTTCCAATCATGCAGTAGAAATGTATGTACGTACAACCAAAAAGAAAGTAAAGATACTTATATATATGTATATATATTAGTTTTTTTAACACATATAGAATCATTCGTACATACATATATATATATATATGTGCATGTTGATGTCGGCCTGCTTTTTTATTTGGGATCTCGAGCACCTTAATTAATTTGTATAATTAATATATAATATACAAATTAGTTATATATGATTCATGAACGACAAGCCATCGATTGAAATTCTCAGCTTGATGCCTAAACAAACAGTACGGAATACGGATATATACTACCATAATATATATGAGTTAGTGTTTGCTAAGGGAGAAAAGAAAGATCGAGGTGAGAATTATATAAATCTTCTTTTCTTTTCTTTTTAAATTTCCCCTGCATGGCTTGTTGTTCTATTCCTAGAAAGTGGGTACTTTGGGCTTGACAAATCATCCTTAATTGCGGGATATGTACTCCATTACATTAACCTATATAAATATTAATAACATATGGTGCAATCTAGAGGATATTATCATTAGTGTGTTGATTATAACGGTATTGTTTTCATCGCAAATAATACTTAATTTTTATTGTTATTAATTGATTATAAATGCTAATTTTTTTATAGTGTGAAATTCAAGTTTTATGATCATGAGGTATATGTACTTTTGTTTATTTTAGCAGCGGATCAAATTAAGCACCATTAGGGGAATAAAACTAAAGTTAAATGCGTTGATCATCCATCCAATTAAAGTCGGCATATATAGCATAGATTAATTATATATGTATTGTCATATTGATATCTCCACGAGAAAAGTACTTGGCTTAATAAATAAAGCTAGCTGGAATTTTCTCAAAAGTTAATTAAAGCTGAAAGCAAACATAAAATTAGGATATATTATTTAATTAATTCGGAACTTTTATATATATTCCTCTTCTAAAAAAAGCAAATACTTGACACAAAGAATAAAATGAAGAATTAAGACAGAAATTCCTCCTTATAACTAATTAACTAATTGATTATCTCAAAAGAAAAATAAATTAAAATGAGAGGGACAGTGGACCACGGGCATTAAGCCGACATGAGTGGCGTGGGAATGTTTCTTCGATCGTCAGTAATATTAATTATATATATATATATATATAAATATAAATATTTATCAAACAAATATATTATCCAATTATTGGGAAATACTTTATGATGATGATGGTCTGATTAGATCATAACGGCCAGTCACCTCAAGCTAGCACACGTACATAGATTAATGTTCCTGTCGAATCAATAATCCAACTCGACTGACAATGAGACAAGGTCCCAGAATGCTAGGATGAGGTTGAGCTCAGCTAATCACGTGCACACATCACAGAATCAATAATCCAACCCCACTTCTTTAATTATTAATTATCAATTTTAAAAAAATTTAAAAACTAAAAAAATTATGAAAAGATCAGTTGTAGATGAGTAGTGATGCTATTATTTTTCCACAGAATATATATGATGATCAGGACGTACTTATAAGTCATGCATATATATATATATATAAAATAAACATTGCAAATATATACTAATCTAAACGAGCTTATATATGCTTCTTGTGTAAGAAACCTTTACAAAAGAACTAAAGTTAACGTGGAAAGAGTGATCCCCAAAGCATTTAGAATTTTGGAATCTCCAAGCAGGCTGCAGCTTGAAACCTTGATGCT